>SKCR01053856.1:0-480092 GCA_019454045.1 Zanthoxylum bungeanum
AACATGGAGTCGCCACCCGCCGTGTGAACCGGGACAAAGATTTAAGGCCGCACTCACCCCTCGCAAGGGAAGACCTCAAACCGTTGGGTTCGGAATGGTCCCTTACTTATGTCACTTGTAATGAAAGGATTCATGTAATAATTTAACTAAGCTTAAGTAACACTTATTTCCAAGAGTATCATGCTTCTAAATTCTCATATACAAAGTAAAACTTATGTGTACATTTTTACATATATCTCATATTTAAAATTGCATGCTTAACATATATCAAGATAGCAACGAACATACAACTTTACATCACATTCAGGAAAACACAAGCACACACATTGACCATACAAGCACACATATGGGCACTTTTCCAAGCGGTACGTGGAATTGTAGCCCAAGTACAGACCTCACTACCGTCCATTCGGAATCGGCTACGGAGTTTATGTCTGGGTTTCCATCCGATATACCGCAAGAAATAATGCTCAAATGTTATCATGACATAAGCATACGAATTGTAATACATTGACACATTTGCATAAGAAAGATCAACCAATAGCAATTATGCATGAATATAATAAGACAGACTCAGTTCAGTGTGTGCACGTTCGTGTAGCGTTCGTAAATGCGTTCGAACGGAAATGAAACAGAATGCTCACGTTCGAGTAGCGTTCGTAAACGCGTTCGAACGGAAATGAACAGAATGCTCACGTTCGTAGGCGTTTGTTAACGCGTTCGAATGGAAATGAGACAGAATGCTCACGTTCGTATGGCGTTTTTAACGCGTTCGAACGGAAATGAGACAGAATTCTCACGTTCGAGTAGCGTTCGTAAACGCGTTCGAACGGAAATGAGACCTGATGCATGATAAGGCAAAATGTATGTGCGTTCGAGTTGCGTTTGTGAACGCGTTCGAACGGACACGGACCTGATGCATGAAATAGGATGCAATACATGAACAGAAAATAAAGGGGCGCGGCGAAGTACTGCCGTAAAGGTGACCTTTTGGGGCTCTTGATCTCTCAAAGAGATGACCTTTAGACCAACATACTAAGCCCATGCGCGTCACATCACACATACAAGAATAGAACCAATCATATCAACCAAGTATCCCGATTGAACACATCTTACATCCAATCTGAACACACATCAACCGGGCGGCAAAGCATCGTGGCAAAGGGCTTTTAGCCCCTCCCCATAGGGGATCTCACATCACACTTACTAAGCCCATGCGCTCGATTGACTTATACATACGAGAATAAAGATAATAATATCAAACTAAGTATGCCCGATTGAACGTATATCGCGTCCAACCGAACATACATCAACCGGCGCGGCGAAGTAGTGTCACGAAGGTGGCCTTTTCGGCTCTTTGTCTCCCAAATGGAGGACCTTTGGACTAACTCACTAAGCCCATGCGCTTGGTTGAATCATGCATAACTAACGACATATTGAATTCAAGTAAAGCAAACGAAATAAACAAGAGCAACACAACAAAAGAAAGATGGTGCCGTTCACCCAAGCGGTACGTGGAGTTGTGGCCCGAGTACAGATCATATTACCGTCCATTCGGAATTGGCTATGAAATTTATGTCCGGGTTTCCATCCGATATACCGCGAGAGTTGACACATCTCTCATTCATCCAATACCCACAACATACATCTTACACACGACGGATACCACAAATACAGAAAATATAATCAAAATAAATGGCCAGAAAATAAAATGAGAATAAGTGTGAAAGATACCCTCAGGTCTAACCTTTTAAGCCGTCTCTCGGACTCACGTTCCACGAAGATCGAAAGGGGTAAAGCTCCGCAACTTTTCTGGTCCGCTGGTTCAACGTCCTAGCTCACTGCTTCGCTATTTTGCTTATGGTTCGAACTCCGTTCTGCTCCTATTCGGCTCCTGTTTTGCTGCTCACTGCACGGGCCACCTGTTTCAACGTTTTCAAAGAACTATTCCAAGTTTGTATGGGTTCTTAGTGCAATTATATATGATTATTTTTAAGATTATCTATGTAGTTTTTATGTTACTGTTTTTTAAGGATTTGGGCTACTGTTTTAAGGTAATCTATGAGGTTGTTTAGGCGTGTTTTAGGGTGTGGTTTTGTGGTGATTTTCGGTGGTGGAGGGCTGCTGTATAGGTGGCTGTTTCGGCTATGGAGGGTGGTGGCTTGTGGTGGTTTCTTTGTTTTCTTTCTTGTGTATGTGTGAAGGGTTTTTCTCTTTTTGCTTGTTTGTTTAGTCTTGGGTGTGTAGAGAGAGTCTAGAGAGATTTCGAGAGAGCTTGGGTGTGAATTCTATGTGTCAAGCTTGGGCGTGATTTGTGTTGTGTGAAGGAGACCAATGGCCTTGGTTAGGGGTTGTTTATATAGAGAATGGCTAGGGTTTCACCTTTTCTCACAAGGAAGAGATCTTGTTTCCAAATTAGGAGAGATGAGAAAGGTATACACAAGATTGAGGGGGGACAAGATATTTTAAATTAGGAAGTTGTAATATTTAATTTGTGTTGGTTTAGGAATACAAATTTTTTATATTGGTAAATATCTTATTAGATTAGGAAGTCAAATATATGATTGGCTTTAATTGGTTAGGATTGATTTTAATTAGGCATAATTATATTTTGATTTAGTATGTGATTTGTTTAATTTAGGCATGATTTTAGTTTAAGTTGGTAATTGTTTATTTTAATTGGTAAATGGTTTAAATGTTTTATTTTAATGTTTAATATTTAATTTAATATTTATTTATTTAATTTGGGATGTGTTTTATGGGCTTTGGGGAGCTAAATGGGCTGGGCGTGAGGCTAGCAGCAAAACCAGAATTACCGACACCGTTCGAACGCTTCCTCGAACGCTACACGAACGCCCGCAATCTGTTTTCCGTTCGAACGAAGTAGCGAACGCAGCACTAACGAAGACAGTGAGCTTGTTTATTCTGAATTCCCCCTTCCGATATCCGTTTCCCGCGGCTTCCGTGACTCAAAAGGTAGTGCCTCCAAATGAGACTCATCATCGGGTCTTATGTGTAAAAATGCAGTGCCTACAACAATATCAGCAGTTTTCGAGAATGAATCGCAGAGGGTCGAGGCCCGAATCAGTTCAGTTTTGGGGATAAGTCCCAGGGTCAAGGCCCACACCAGTATCAGTTTGGGATGAATCCCGAGGGCCGAGGCCCACATCAGTATCAGTGGGATGAATCCCGAGGGTCGAGGCCCACATCAGCGTCAGTCGAGGGTCGAGGCCCACATCAGCATCAGTCTGGGGGCGAGGCCCATGTCAGTAGCAGTTGGGGCCGAGGCCCACTTCAGCAATCAGTTTTGGGGATGAGACACAGGGTCGAGGCCCACATCAAACACAGTTTGGGATGAATCCCGAGGGTCGAGGCCCACATCAACATCAATCTGGGGGCGAGGCCAATGTCAGTAGCAGTTGGGGCCGAGGCCCACTTCAACATCAGTTTTGGGGATGAGTCCCAGGGTCGAGGCCCACATCAAACACAGTTTGGGAATGAGTCTCAGGGTCGAGGCCCACATTACATCAGTATCAGCATTGCCGGGTATGGCATTCTGGGGGCGAGGCCCATATTACATCATATCAGTTCTGCCGAGAATGGCACTCCGAGAATGGAGATATAGTCCAGGAATGGGCAGTTCAAGAATGAACAAGTCGGAAATGACACTCCGAGAATGGAGATATAGTCCGGGAATGGACAGTTCAAGAATGAACAAGCCGAGAATGGCAATCCAAGAATGGAGCAGAGTTCAAGAATGAACAAGTCGGAAATGACACTCCGAGAACGGAGATATGGTCCGGGAATGGACAGTTCGGGAATGAACCACCTTACAGTAACGGTTCGGGAATGGACCACCTTACAGTAACAGTTCGGGAATGAACACCTCACAGTGACGGTCCGGGAATGGACCAACCCACAGTAACGGTTCGGGAATGGACCACCTTACGGCAACAGTTCGGGAATGAACACCTTACGGTAACAGTTCGAGAATGGACACCTCACAGTAACGGTTCGGGAATGGACCACCTCACGATAACAGTTCGGGAATGAGCACCTCACAGTAACGGTTCGAGAATGGACCACCTTACAGTAACAGTTCGAGAATGGACACCTCACAGTAACGGTTCGGGAATGGACCACCTCACGATAACAGTTCGGGAATGAACACCTCACAGCAACAGTTCGGGAATGGACATCTCACAGTAACAGTTTGGGAATGAACACCTCACAGCAACAGTTCGGGAATGGACATCTCACAGTAACAGTTCGGGAATGAACACCTCACAGTAACAGTTCGGGAATGAACACCTCACAGTAACAGTTCGGGAATGAACCACCTCACAGTAACGGTTCGAGAATGAACCACCTTACAGTAACGGTTCGGGAATGAACTACCTTACGGCAACGGTTCGGGAATGGACCACATCACAACACGGTTCGGGAATTAACCAGGGGTCGCAGCACCTCACCACCAAATCAACTCAACACATGGTAAGTCAAGTGGCAACTGGCGAGCCAGGTAAGTAGAAATGCATTGCATAACTTTGATAGGATTGTCACTGTTGCACATTACACAAGTCCCGTCAAAGTGGGGGCGACTATAGGCACTGTATTTTTACACATAAGTCCCTATGATGAGTCTCATTTTGGAGACACTACTTTTTAAGTCACGGAGGTCACGGGAAACGGACATCGGAATGGGGAATTCAGAATAAACAAGGTTCACTGTTTTCGTTCGTGCTGCGTTCGTGTTTACGTTCGAACGTCAAACGGATTGTGGGCGTTCGTGCCGCGTTCAAAGAAGCGTTCGAACGGTGTCGGTAATTCTGGTTTTGCTGCTAGCCTCACATCCAGCCCAATTAGCCCCCCAAAGCCCATAAAGCACATCCCAATTTAAATTAATAAATATTAATTAAAACATTAACTAAATAATATAATAATTAAATTAATTAAATGATTAAATAAAATATATACCAAACATAAAAAAAACAATTACCAACTTAAACTAAAATCATGCCTAAATTAAACAAATCACATACTAAATCAAAATATAATCATACCAAGTTAAAATCAATCAACTAATATATTATTCCTAACTTAAAATATTGTATTCCTAAACCAAGCCAATCAAATATTCAACCTTCCCTATCTAGCCAAGATTTGTCCCCCCTCAATATTTGACTTCTCTTAACCAAACCAAATCAAATCTCTTGCTTCCCTTATCCAACACCAAATCAAATCCCTCTTTAAATTAGCCTATAAAAAGAACCTTTCACCAACCTTCTCAACCCTAGTCCCTAGTCCCTAGCTCATACACAACACACAAGAAAATTACAGGAAGAAGACACCCAAAAAACAGTAAGCAAAAGATAAAGAGGAAACGGCAGCGAAACCACAAGGAAACAATAGGAAAAGACGGAGAACGACGACTCAAAACAGTAAAGACAACGAACGAGAACAGTGAACCAGTGAACCGGGAGAGTTGCGGAGCATCCACCCTTCCGACGATCGTGTACCGTACATCCGAGAGGTGATTTAAAAGGTTAGACCTGAGGGTACCTTTTCATTAGTTTACATTCGTTTTTTTTATTATTATTGAATTCTATTCGCATGAGAGTCGTTTATGGATGCATGTTGTGGCTTGAATGAAATGGAAGAGTGTCGTATCTTGTGGTATATAGGATGGAAACCCAGACGTAAATTCCGTAGCCGAATCCGAATGGACGGTAGTGCGGTCTGTACGGCACCTTCTCTTGTGTTGTGTTGTTTTGGTTTATTTATTTCTTGTCATTTAAATTCTGTATGTTGCTTATTCCCGTATGATATGATCGAGTGCATGGGCTTAGTAAGTGCGATGAAAGGTTCCCTAATTGGAGGGGTTAAAATCCTTCACCACGACTCTTTGCCGCACCGATTGATGTGTGTTCGGTTGAATGCAAGATACGTTCAATCGAGCATACCTAGTTTGATATGATTGTCTTTATTTTCGTATGCATGATTCAACCGAGCGCATGGGTTTAGTAAGTGCGATGTGAGATCCCATATGGGGAGGGGCTAAAGCCCTTTACCACGATGCTTTGCCGCGCCGGTTGATGTGTGTTCTGTTGGATGCAAGACACGTTCAATCGGACATACTTAGAATATTATGATTGTCTTTATGTTTGTATGCATGATGTGATGTGACGCGCATGGGCTTAGTATGTTGGTCTAAAGGTCCTCTCTTTGAGAGATCAAGAGCCACCTTTACGGCAGTACTTCGCCGCGCCCCCTTTATTTTGTTGTTTATGTATTGCGTCCCATTTCATGCACCAGGTCTGTTCCCGTTCGAACGCGTTTACGAAAGCAACTCGAACGCGCATGCATTTTTGCCTTATCATGCATCAGGTCTCATTTCCGTTCGAACGCGTTCACGAACGCCATACGAACGCGAGCATTCTGTTTCATTTTCGTTCGAACGCGTTTACGAACGCTACTCGAACGTGAGCATTCTGTTTCATTTCCGTTCAAACGCGTTTACGAACGCTACTCGAACGTGAGCATTCTGTTTCATTTCCGTTCGAACACGTTTACGAACCCTACACGAACGCGCACACACTGAACTGAGTCTGTCTTATCATATTCATGCATAATTGCCTCTTGGTTGATCTTTCTTGTGTTATATAGCCAACCGTATTACTTGTATTCCCGCATTTATCCATTCTATGTGTTCTTGGGATTGTATTCAAGCATGATTAGGCTGTTAGCATGTTATTTGGTTAATAGGTTCATGAGATAGTACTCAAGCATGATTAGGTTGTTCTTAGTTTTCCATATCATAGGATTGAAATATGTTCATGAGATTGCCATGTGTGTTGCATGTTGTGATGAACTTGTTGATGTATGCATATGAATTTAGAAGCGTGATATTTTTGGAAATAAATGTTATTTAAGCCTGGTTAAATTATTACATAAATCCTTTTATTACAAGTGACATAAGTAAGGGACCATTCCGAACCCAACGGTTTGAGGTCTTCCCTTGCGAGGGGTGAGTGCGGCCTTAAATCTCATTTTCCCGGTTCACACCGGTTGGCGACTCCATTACTCTCCGGTTTAGTCCCCCGTGGCTACTCCGTACTCCCAACTAGGCCGCGAGCCTAGGACAGAAAAGCGTCGCCCAGGTCCTGTTGTCCACACCGTGTTTCACCGTTTTCGTATATTTTCACTCCGAAATAATTTTCGACAATTATGCCAATACCTAATACACATCCAATACATTCCAATAACATATTTTTCATCAAAAATTTTCCATAATTTCCAGATCTAATTTGGGTTAAAAAATTATCAATTTTCATGCTTTAAATCCAATTTTCTCAACATTAATCATATTAATATTTACACCAATCAACGCAACCACCAATGAAGAACTCAAGAACAATTCTAGGTATTATAAGAGTGGTCATAACACTCTAGAATGGAAACAAGTCATCATATGATAAAATTGAACTAATATTACACTAATATTACTCAATCTAACTTCACGCATGCATCTAACCACCAAATCCATCAACCAAATCAAAATGCCCCAAATTTTAGAGTGTAAAGAATCTCTACAACTTTTGTAAGAATCTCTACAACATAAAAAATTCAAGCAAGAATAAAAAATAATTTTCTAAGCTAAAGAAAATAAAAGATTACCTTAATCTTCCTTGAACTCCTTTAGCTTTTGTTCTTGTAGGACTTTTCTTCTCTAAAATACTTGGAGAGCTTTTTAATTCATTTGGAGGCTAGGTTAACATTAAACTAACAAAGGAAAAAACATTTCCCCTAAATACTTGGTGATGGGCGTGAACTATGGGGTTTTTTTGTCCAAGGAAAAATTCAATTAACCAAAATAAATATCAAGCCAAAGTTAACCAATCCAATTTGATAACTACTACCTTTAACCATAAATGTAAATAAGTCAAATATTTACACTTTAATCATTTCCTAACATAAATATCACTTTAGATATTTATATTTTAATTACTTTAATTATTTAAAAATTAAATAATTAAATAATTACTTAAATATAAATATTAAAATATATGTATCATATTTAGTTTAAATAATCAAAATACATATATTTATGATATATGTCAAATATCTTATTTGAAAATTAATTAATGTGTATTTAATAAAATCATATATTAAATACAAATACACATTAATTAAGAAATGACTGAAAGGTCCTTATGCATGTATCTTTTCGTTTAACCTTTAAACGATTCGAATTAACTTATTTAATTCGATAAAGTATTATGAATAATATGTATTATTCATAACGTGTTGCCCAAATGCTCAACTAGTACACTTCATATTGTGGGACCTCTAAGTTTAGGTTTATCCATCACGGAATCAAATTTCGTGTCCATAATTCACTCACTCGTAAATTATGACGACCACGAATAATCTCGCTAAACTATGCAAGTCGAGGCCATTGCATACGTATAATCCCTATGTCACAGGCTATCGATATTATATCGAGGATGTAGATAGGAACGTCAAATCCCTAAGGTATAATATAGTCGACTTACAAATTTACGATCTCCAAATAACACTCGGAACTCGCTTCCGAAGTATACCATGGCCATGGATTTACTAGATCGCAAATACATATATGATACATATGCCATGTATGCAAGACTGACGGATTCTATCTGATACTCACATGATATCATGAGAATGGGTCCACACCCAACGAGCAGATGGCGGTCTGATCTATATAGATCAGTGACGTGACTGCCATCAAAGTGTGGAGGATGTCTCATATATCCACAGTGGTATCTCAAGTCGAAAAACCAATATGCTACTCAACTCGAGAAGATTCCTATTGACGTTGGTGTACCATCTATTAGGAAATCTTCGATTAGCCGTTCAGTGTTTATCAAATAAACACCTACACGTCTATACGAGTGTCCCGAGACTCATGGTTCATTGGGATAAACCATCAGACCAAGTCCCGATATACGACATGCAATGGTCTCATCGGATTTTACTAATCGACCCGTGTCAGTAAATCTTGACCAGGAACTTTATTTGAGAATATACAAATTATAGTGACACTTCCCAATGTCAATTACAAACTACATTGTAACTGCGCACTACGTTGTAAATCCTGGAGTCTTTGTCTAATATATACATATCACTAAATCAGATTTAGTTTCAATCTAATCGTAATTAGATCGAATACGTATATAAAAACAAGAGATGCAACCATTAATATGTAATATTATGGAAAAAAAATTATTCGTATTCATGAATCAGAATTAAATACAATCCGGATTGGCACTCCGAGCACCAACCCTAACAAGTGTGACCCGTTATTTCGGAACCTTAGACTTAACTAGTAAAGTGCCGTTGAATGGTAGGTCAGTTCACCAGATACATCTAGAGTCTCTATCCTCTCGGAATCCAACTTTGATATTGACCCAAAATGGACACCATCCGTAGGGGGATGAAAATAAAATCGTCTCGATGCGCCTTTTGAATCTCACGTATCGGACTAACAACAGAGATCGCATGATATATTATCGTATATCCTTCTCCCACTCACTATTTTAATTTAAGGTTTCTATTTAAAATTTCTAATATTTTAATTCACTAGTGTCTATAAAATTTATGCGCGACTAAAATATAATTTTCCTTTACACTAGTGCATGATTAGTGATCTTACCAATTTTAACTCTTAAAATTGTAATTCACTAATGTCTATTAGTCTCAACTAATCATTTTATTTAATTAAACTAATTTAATTAAGTTAGATTTAGTGAACTAATTTATTTTAACTCTTAAAATATTGGTACACTAATCAAGTTTAAAATTTGAAATTCTAAAATGGACAAAATTTTAATTAAACCATTTAATTAATTTAAGCTTGTTATAAATTTCAATGGTACGTGGAGTTGTATCCCGAGTATAGACCACACTACCATCCACTCGGAATCGGCTGTGGAATTTACGTCCGGAGTTCCATCCGATATACTAATGGAAATCATAATGCACTTATTAAGCCCATAATTTTAGAATTTTCAATATTAAACCATTAAACTAATTAATCTAATTAATTCATTTTTCATGCATATCATGTTCCAATTTAATCCTTTTAAATTATATAAAATCATATTTTATATCTAGAATATTTATGCATCCAAAACATGTTATGGCATGTGAAAATACAAGAGTAGGCACTCTAAGCTATATGACATGTCATTCAAACATTTCGAATTAAACAAACATATAACATAAAAATTAAATTTTTGCATTAACCGGGCTCTTATTTTTCCTATACTAATCTAATTAGTACATAAAACATAAAATTCCCAAGACATCCATTGGTCTTCAAATCTTGCTCCATGGTGGTGTTGACTCTTTTTACAGCTTTGGTACTCCAAATTACATAGAATAAACTTTTACATAGGAAAATAAAATTACAACATTTGTAAAATTGGCCTTATGGCCTAACATTCCCAAAACCAAAACCAATGTAAAAATAAGAGCCAGAAAAATTTACGATCAATAAAAAAAACATTCATCACATGAATCAATAATAAACATTAATCTCATGAACATTAATATGTGCCTACACATTTAAACATGCATATAACGATTTATATCTCATATAAACAAATAAAAGCAACAACTTTAAACGAAAAAGAGAAGGGTTAAGAACACTTTTCAACCTAACTCTTTATGCCAATTGTAGGAACCACTTTCCTAACCCAGCGGAAACGCTTTAGGCACCCAAGATCGGCCTTGAAAATTATTTTTGCCATTCCCCTTGCTTGACTGAATGTGACCAGCTCCTTCACTGAAATTTTACTTATGTTTTTAACAAAATTTCAGCCTCGGAATAGTACCCGAACAGCCCCGGAATAACGGCTCAGATCAGGACTGTTTTGGACCCAAATTGCGCCCAGCTCACTGCCCAAATCATTCCCTCTTTTGTGTGAACCACACCAGTGTTTCAAGTCTGATTTTCCACCAAAACAGCCCCATAATAGTCTTAAAACACCCCTTAATATTTTCCAATTTTTTTGGAATAAAACCAAATTAAATCGAGCCCCGTTACACCAAGGTATATGCGATAGCAAAAAAACTGCTCACTGTCGTGTGGTAGAGTGTAAGGAAGATGAAGATGATTTTCGGTTCGACTCCAAATAGTCTTCCGTACTATGTCTCGCAACTAACAGAGAATAATATGGGCTAAACTCACAAACTAATCTCTAAACACTTTAGAGATCAATGTGTCACACAAGAATTTTTCTTTGTTTTTCTTGTTCTTGTTTTTTCTTCAACTATTGAGAGAAAATTTAGAACATCAAAAGGTGGCTAGGGTTTAGAATGGCCTAGCTTGGCAAAAAGAAAATCTTATTTTCTTTTTATATTTAGGGTTTTGATTTCCAAAATAAAACCAAATCCCTTCGATTTCCCATTGAGAAATTCGGCAAGCCCTCTCTTTTTTTAGTAACATCCAATTTTACTTAATGCTATCATCATAACAAAGGATGTTACAAAAATAAGAATATGTAGTTACCATTTAAAAAGTTTAACTTCCATACCAACCAAAGGATTTCCAAAACATATTTTTGGAAATACATAATTTAAAACTTTATTAAATTATATATAATTTAATTTAATAACTTATAATAAATAATTATCATATAATCATTATTATAAAACCATATATTAAAAGAACATATAGTTTCAAGTGTGATAAAATAATATTATTAATCATATTAATAATATATTTTATATATATGTGAGTATATGATTGAACTATCCAATTATATTTAATCTGCTATAGCATATCGAGCTAGCATGATGACCAAATAGACCTACGGTTCCGAGCTCCAATAATCCCGGAATATTATTTAAACTCTTAATTAAATATTCTGAATTATTAACTTCAGGTTATTCCACTAAAATCCGAAGTTGCACTCTCGTTGCCATAGATAGATAATATAAGTCGAACTACATCGGTGTCCACCGATATAGTCATTACATATTGATTGACCCTTCACGAGTATCTCATAATTAAAGTCAGGTCATAATGTCTGTTATACCCCTCTAATTATTGATTCTCTAATGAATAATTTATTCAAAACCATTATGAATATTAATCTTTTTATTTCGTAATAGAAAGACTTGAGCGCTCTAATCGTTCAAGTACCAAATCAACCCTTAAAGAAGATTATCTTCTACTTCTCGCTAGAAGGAGTGAACTCCCTATCTATGTAAAACGTCCCCAGCTACACATTAAACCATGTCCCCAAACTACGTAGTTATTGGTCGGGGTTGCTACACCAACCTCACATTTATAAATCAAATGACATAGTCTGTCATGCAGGAGTTCGTTGTACACTCAGGATTCAGATCAATCCATATATGACCATCTAGTATATTGAAATGAATTTCTTTATTTAACGGATATTATAAGAAATTCATTTCTATCTGCGTCCAGTCCTATATGATTACATCATACATGTCACCACATGGACGATCGCAGATCAAGGTTGCCACACAATTATAAAATGGATCGCACCTATAGATAAATCGTAAATAGAGTACCTGCTTTGTTTACTCTCTATGGACTATTTTAGATTACTAACTTCATACTTAAATCCTCTTGTGTATGACACTCATATACCAAGTCTGAAGGCACATGAGTAATCAAGGGTAAACAAGATAATTTAGAATATGCGATATAAAACAAACACTTTGATAAATGAATAATGCATCTTCTTATTTCGTAAAATATAATTTCGTGTACATTACATAAATCTCTAGGGCATATATCATAATAATCTTCCACTTACACTAGAGCAAATTGGATAAGTCACTGACCGGTGCGTAATCACATGCGTATAACGTAAGAGCACATATCGTTCAAGTGGTATAAAAAGTATCGATCCCATGAGGACTTAATACCTAATCTATTAATTTATGAAGCCAAATTCTTACAAGTATCTAATGGATTGATTGTTTGGTTGGATGGTGACTTTAAACTTAAAACAACTAAATAAAATTGTGCGAAAGTAAATTGATGAAAATTCAAGATTATTAAACTATCCAGGGTTGTGAATCTTTCCAATATCTTTTAAAGATGAAGTGGTTATCTTATGTTTCTGTAATGTATTGGTTTACTAACCTGGAACACGAAATTATGCAAAAGCCTCTGTCGATGGTCAGATGCAAATACCCAGTGTAACCCAATTAATCATATGTCTATGTCAACCAAGTTACTTGAATTCATTAAGATTAAGTTCCAATTGTGGCTACCCCCGCCCGACATGTATATGTCTATCCTATAAGGAAATCTATTAAAGGGTTATATATCCTCAAGGAAGATCGTGGGCTATTAAGTCTAAGGCTGAAACCTAAAATTCCTTTGTCAAGTTTATTTTAAGTTTACCAGATCAATCTGATTAATGGCCAGTTAACAAGAAGCATTAAGCTTAAGACTTAATAAGTAAACCTTTATATTACCCAAACTATAAAATAACCCCTTATAAACCGGTGATATTGGAATTCATCATAACCCCAGATAACAGGTTTAGCTACGACACATATTTACGGATAGTAAAAGCTTAAATAAAATAAAAGACATAAAGTAAATGCTGGAAAGTAAATGACGGAAAGTAAATGTGAAAAAGTAAATACTGGAAATAAAAAATGTAAAAATATAATAAAAGAAAATACTAAGGTTAAAGGATCCACTTTTATCACTATTATTTTAGATATCTCTTTTATTATAATATATAAACTTTGCGTGATAATTGTTAAGGTTGGTGCTCAGAACGCCAATTCCCGGTTGTATTTCCTTGAGAATATTTTTGTAAAAAAGTTTTATTATGAATAAAATAAGTAGTTTCGATGATTAGTCATGATACTGTTGCGAAAGCGTCACAACTGACATTGAGCTGTATCATGACATTGTCATTCTCAGACAGTTCATGGTCAAGGTTTACACTACTTGGTCAGTAAAGTAAACATGTTGAGACCGGTACATGTCGTATACTGGAATACATGATTCCAATGGTTTCTCAATGAACTGTGAGTCTTGGGGACTCGTATAAACGTGTAGGTGTTTATATCGGATAAACATTGAACGACTCATCGAAGATTCTTAATGGATGGTACACCAACGTCAATAAGAATCTTCTCGTGTTGAGTAGCATTTATGATTATTCGACTTGAGATACCACTGTGGCCACATGAGACATCTTCGACACTTAGATGGCAGTCATGTCACCGATCTATTTAGATCAGACCTCCGCCTGTTCGTTGGGTGTGGATAGATCCTCAGGTTTTCCAGTGTGTGTCGAGATAGGATCCGTCAGTTCTGTGTACAGAGCATAGGTAGTCCATTTATGATTAGCAATCAGATAAAAACCATAGTCCCGTGGTACACTTTAGAAGTCAGCTCTAAGTGTTCTTTTAGATATTGCTAATAGAGACGTCGACGAGATTGTCCCTATAGAGATTTGACGTTTACATCTATATCTCTGGGATATATCTGGATACCTGTGACAGAGGAATTCTACATTTTCCATGACCTTGACCTGTATGATTCAGCGAGTTTATCCGTGGTCGTCATAATTTACGGGTGGGTAAATTATGGACACGAAATTGGATTTCGTGACGGATATGCCTGAATCTAGAGAGTTTCACTAGTGAAATATACTCGTAGAGCACTAGGGAAACTTTATGAATAATATTGATTATTTATAAGTCGTTTAAAGGTTAAACAAAAAATATATGCGAAGGGACCTAATAGTCATTTCCTAATTTTTGTGTATTTGCATTTAATGATAGATTTTATCAAATACACATTAATTAATTTTCAAATTGAGATAATTGACTAATATCATAAATATATATATATATATATATTTGATATTTAATGTAAATATAATACATATATTTAATTTATTTATATTTAAATAATTATTTAATTATTTAATTGTTAAATAATTAAATTAATTAAAAATATAAATATATTAAGTTTTGATATTTTATTAAATGCCTTTAGATGCTTTTGTTGATTTGTTGAATAATTCATTAAAGGTGTAATGATTTACAAAACAAGTTGATAAAGCTTTAATTGAAACAAAAATTAATATCTAGATATTTATATACACACCATTTTCGGCCAAGGGCAAAAATGTGAGGTATATATTGTTTTGTTTCTTTTTCCATTAGGTTAAGGGTTTCATAAGTCTAAAAACAAATACAAAAGTAGTTGAAAGAAAAGTTTGGAGAAAAGAAGAAAAGCTTGTAAATCTTTAGCATTTGTAAGTTTTCTTTCAAATCTTCCAACATGAAAAATATTTCTAACATGCTTAGCTTCATCTTGTGTTGCTATGATGTTGTCTCTTTACTTATAGTTTGTGTTTTAATTGATTATGAACTTGAAAGAAATATGTATGCATGTATGGTTATAAAGTGAGCTTGAAATGGTTTCAATGGCTCTCTTTTGATTATTTGATAATCATGTTGCCATTCTAGAGTTGTTGAGCCACTCCTTGGTGACCTAGAATTATTCTAGAGTTATTTCAAAGTGGTGAGACTTGTTTGGTGTTGTAAAGAATGAATTAAAGCTTTGGATTTTAAAGATTTGGTAATATTGGTCAATTTGGTGAAATTGTAAAATTAGGGTTCTTAAGCCCTTCCAAATTTAGGGATTTTCATATATGTGATGTATTATGGCGTGTATATGATGCATGTAAAATTTTGGGTTGATTGGATTTGATCTTGGCATGTTTTGAACAAAAAGAGACTAAATTGCAATTAACCGAAAATTGGGGGTGCTCACGGCAATTATACAAAAATTGGGGATTTTATTGCAAACTGATTTTGATGTATTGGATATGTTGGAAATCATTTTAGAAATAATTTAGAATCATCCAAAATTATATTTGACAATTTTAGGACTAAAATGATCAATTTGCAAAGTTGTAGGGCAATTCGGTAATTACCAAGAAATTTGATCTCTTGTGTAATTTTTCAGAATTTGATAATTGGATAATTAAATAAATAAGTTTATTTAATTGATCCAAGAAAAATTTTGAAATCGGAAAATTTTGATTTTCCGCTATTCCGCTGCGTTACCGAATTTTCGCCATAAAATCCCTACAAAATTGTATCAGAGCGAGTCTGATTCTGGACACCCTAATATGATTATGCCTTTTAAATTCAATGTTTAATTTAATCTTTACTTGATGCATGCATGTGTTTATTTGATTTGATTAAATAAAGTAAAAGGTATCTTTTGCGGAAAATCCCTAATTAATAAGGTTTTATGTGAATTATGTATTTAATGCATATTACATGGTCCATCTTGTCAATACGGTTTATGAATATTTTTATGTGACTACATCCGAGACCGTGCCACTGCTATGAGGGTGTAGCCGATATAAATTTATTTATGCCGGATGTATATTAGATACTAGATAAATTCAAGCGAAAGCGAAATCCTGAACGTGCTAAAGCTGTCAGGGTTACGCAAGTAGCTTGAGTTTATCATTGATGAGTTTAGCATTGGTATGTCTCATTGTGAACGTGCCAAAGTTGTCACAACAAGAAGCGACCAGGACCGGAAACCCAGGAGTCACTATTGAGTGATTGACAATGAGTTGTCTACTTGATGAATATACGTAAGCGAGACCGTGCCACTGCCGTGAGCTGAAATATATTCATGGGATCCACCTTTCACTATTTGTATTTAATTTAATTATTAAATCTTTGTATTCTGCTTGGGGATTACAGTTTTGCATGATTTAGTGGGAGTGGCATTTTTAGATTAAAAATCCATGATCTAGTTAATGCTTTAGATATTATATGAAACTGTTTTTTATCTGCTAACCGTTTTTCATGATCTATGTGATAGATTTGCGATGGCGGCACCATCTTCTAATCAGTTTGCGCGTATGTTGGATACGAACAAACTCAAATATGCTGAGAACTTCGCCGATTGGGACTTGGATTTAAGGATTTTCCTTGATTCCGAGAAGTTGGGATATGTTCTTGAGGGTCTGCTGCCCCTTGTTGTGTCTGAAGACGCAACACCGTAGGAACACCAAGTTTTCCAAGCTTGGAAAGATGATGATTTAAAAGTTAAATCATACATCTTAAGTTCGTTGACACCGGGACTCAAGAAACGATACTATGGCATATCAGATGTATATAGTATGATGATGCGATTAAGAGAATCGTTTATGAACCAAGAACAAATCGTTGTTCACAAAGTTGCGATGGAACTGTTCCATGCGCGACTGGACGAGGGGAAAGATGTGAGCTCGCATGTTCTTCACATGATCGATTTGATCGATCAACTGAGGCAACATAATCTCCCTCTAAATGACATTCTCGGTAGGAGTGTCATTCTTGGTTCGCTCCCAGCTTCATATCGCCAATTCGTGATGCACTTCAACATGAATGGGATTATTTGTACCTACCATGAGCTGCAAAAGATGCTGATCACGGCGGAAGAGGACCTAAGGAATGGAGTACCGACTCGTCCTCCGAAACTTACTTCACTTTCTGCTTCTTCCCAGACCTGGTCAAAGAGAAAGAAGATGAAAGCGAAGAAGAATAAGGGTTTCGGTTCTCAACCGAAGAGAAAGATAGCAAAGCCCAAGAAGGCTTCCGAAGACAAATGTCATCATTGCAGCAAAGTCGGGCACTGGAAAAGGAACTGTTCTGACTACATCGCCCAGATAAGGAGAGAGAGAGAGAGCATCTACATCAGGTACGTTTATTTTTCCATTTATTGATATCTCACTAGCTTGTGAAGATGTAACATCCAGCTGGATTTTAGATTCTGCTTGTCTTGTTCACATTTGCAATTCGTTGCAGGTGCTGAAGGAAAGTAAGAAACTGAAGCCTGGAGAGATGCAGTTGCGCTTTGGGAGTGGAGACTCTCTGGATGCAGTTGCAGTGGGAGTATACGAGATCCCTTTGCCGAATGCGAAACTTTTATTGTATGACTGCTACCTTGTACCGGGATGTGTAGCTAATATTATATCTCTTTTTGTATTAAAAATAAAAGATTATCGTATTAATATTAAGAACTGTTCTTTGTATTTATATGATAAACGTAATATTCAGATCCTTTGTTGTCCAAATGATCATGGTCATTACAAATTGCATACTTCAAAAGATATTTTGAATACTGATGTTAATAAACGTAGTTTACCTGTTGTTAATAATATTGAACTTTGGCATATGCGGCTAGGTCATATAGGCGTTAAACGTCTTACCCAATTGGTTAGGAATGGTTTTATACAAGATCTCACCATTGAATCCTATCCAACTTGTGAATCGTGTACTCAGGGTAAGATGACCAAAGCCCTATTTTCTGGTGTTGGACACCGCGCCACTAACTTACTGGAACTCGTACATTCTGATGTATGTGGTCCACTAAGTCAAACTGCTCACAGTGGTTATTCGTACTTCGTTACCTTTACCGATGATCTGTCACGGTACGGTTATGTCTACCTGATGCGATATAAATCGGAAACCTTTGAAAAGTTCAAAGAGTTCTGAAATGAAGTAGAAAAACAGACTGGTCAATATATTAAATGCCTTTGATCCGATCGAAGCGGCGAATATATGAGCAGTGAGTTCATGGATTATATGAAGAAGAATGGGATTCTCGCTCAATATACTCCTCCAGGTACTCCACAGCATAATGAAGTGTCTAAGAGGAGAAATCGGACTTTATTGGATATGGTCCGATCAATGTTGAGTTTTACAGATTTGCCATATTACTTATGGGGCTACTCTCTTTTAACAGTTGCACATCTTTTGAATAAGATTCCTTCAAAAGCTGTACCTATGACTCCATATGAGATATGGACCGGTAGGAGACCAAATCTTAGTTATATTAAGGTTTGGGGTTGTCCTGCCTATGTCAGTATGACTTAGCAAGATAAGTTTTCGCCTCGAGGGCAAAAGTTTAGGTTTGTTGGATATCCTTCGAACACGAGGGGATATCTGTTCTATGATATTGAGCATCAAAATGTGTTCGTAGCTCGCTTCGCAAGATTTCTAGAAGTAGAATTTTTGTCAGAACGTGGTAATCATAAACAGGCTGAACTTGATGAAGTCCAACCTGTAAACAACGAACCAACGGAGGAAATTGAGATTCAAGTAGATGAAAAACCTTCAACACACACACTTTGTAGGTCACAAAGGGTATCTAGACCTCTTGAACGCTTATATTTGATACAAGAAAAGAGTCTCGATGTTCTCTTAGTTGAAGAGACTGATCCTTTTACCTATAGAGAATCGATGTTGGACATCGACTCCGTGAAATGGCAAAGTGCCATGAAATCAGAGTTAGACTCAATGCATGAGAATCAAGTTTGGGACTTGGTTCCGCTTCCCGAAGGAATTGTTCATATCGGTTGTAAATGGGTTTAAAAGAGGAAGCGCGGTCCTGACGGTAAGGTTGAAACTTACAAGGCCCGACTTGTAGCAAAAGGTTATACGCAGCGACCTAGCGTCGACTACTTCGCCAGTAGCAATGTTTAAGTCTATTAGGATTTTGCTTTCTATAGCTGCGTATCATGATTATGAGATTTGGCAAATGGATGTCAAAACGGCTTTTCTAAATGGATTTCTTGATGAAGAAATCTATATGGAACAGCCGGAAGGTTTTACGTCCAGTGAAAACTCGGGTATGGTATGTAAGCTTAAAAAGTCCATTTATGGACTTAAACAAGCTTCACGAAGTTGGAATATTCGATTCGACGAGATTATTAGATCATCTGGTTTTTTTAAGAATTCGGAAGAATCATGTGTGTATTAGAAGGCCAGTGGGAGCATGGTAGTATTTTTAGTCCTCTATGTTGACGACATCATAATCATTGGGAATGATATAGGGATGTTACAAGGCGTCAAAGCATATCTCTGTAAGAATTTCTCCATGAAGGACCTGGGAGAAGCTTCATATGTTTTAGGGATAAAACTCTATAGAGATAGACAAAGGAAGCTGATTGGGTTATCCATGACTGCCCGAATGTTAGGCTGGATCTGAAAGTGTGACACTTTCTTTTTGTCGCTCAAATGATTCTCCCCAGTAGTGCTTGACACGCTGAGTGTTTACTTTGAATGTTTCGTTGGTGTTGGGATCAAGTAACTCAACAGCTCCATATGGTAAAACCTGAGTGATCACAAATGGACTTGACCATCTTAATTTCAACTTTCCAGGGAAAAGTTTCAACCTTGAATTGTATAAGAACACCTGCTGCTTTGGTTCCAATTGTCTGCGCACTATTTTTTTATCATGACATTTCTTGGTCTTTTTTTTGTATAATTTGGCATTCTCATAAGCATGTAGGCGAAATTCCTCCAATTCGTTGAGTTGTTGAAGTCGATTTTCTCATGCTGCTTGTGGATCAAGATTTAACTTCTTCAGTGCCCAATACGCCTTTTGTTCAAGCTCAACTGGCAGATGGCATACTTTCTCAAACACCATTCGATATGAAGACATACCAATGGGTGTCTTATAAGCTGTCTGGTAGGCCCATAATGCGTCATTTAGTTTTATAGACTAGTCCCTCCTTGTTGATCCAATGTTTCTCTCCAAGATTCTTTTGATCTCCTTGTTTGAAACTTCAACCTTTCCATTTGACTGTGGATGGTAAGCTGTGGCAACTTTATGAGTAACTCCGTATTTGGATAGAAGTGCATCGAAGTGTTTGTTGCAAAAATGTGTGCCTCCATCACTGATAATCTCCCGAGGTGTTCCAAAGCGAGTGAAATTATTCTTTTTAAGGATTTTAATCACCACTTTTGAATCATTTGATGGCAGTGCAATTGTTTCAACCCATTTGGAGACGTAGTCTACTGCAACTAGTATGTACAAGTTTCCGAATGATGGAACAAAGGGTCTCATAAAATCAATCTCTCATACATCAAATATCTCCACTTCCAGAATGTTTTGCAGAGGTCCTTCATTTCTCCTCGATATATTTCCCGTTCTCTGGCACCTGTCACATTGAAGAGCAAATAAGTGAGCATCTTTAAATAGAGTGTGCCAGAACAAACCTGACTGTAGGACTTTAGCTTCAGTTTTATTTCCGCTGAAATGTCCACCGTATGGTGATGAATGACAATGATGCAGGACACTATTGACCTCATCATGTGGAACACAACGTCTTAGTAATTGATCAGCACGGCGTTTGAACAGGTACGGCTCATCCAGACATAGTGCTTGACTTTTTGAAGAACTTATTTCGTTGCTGAGTTGTCTATTCTAACGGCAATTTTCCTAATACTATGTAGTTTGGCATAGTCAGCATACCAAGGGGCATCGTGTTGCTTCATGGAAAACAATTGTTCATCTGGAAAAGTTTCTTTGATTGTCAGTTCTTTCCCAGCTGTTTCTCCATTCTCGTGCCTCGATAAGTGATCTGCCACTTGGTTTTCTGTTCCTTTCCTGTCTCGAATCTCCACGTCAAATTCTTATAATAGAAGTATCCAACGGATCAATCTGGGTTTGGAATCTTTCTTTGCGATCAATTATTCGATTGTTGAATGATCTGTGTAGACCATCACTTTAGGACCCAACAAATAGGAGCAGAATTTATCAAAAGCAAACATAACTGCAAGCAACTCCTTTTCAGTGGTTGTGTAGTTGAGTTGAGTTTCATTCAGAGTTCTGCTGGAGTAGTAAATGGTATGGAAAATTTTTACTTTGCGTTGTCCCAAAACTGCACCTACATTAAATTCACTAGCATCGCACATCACCTCAAATGGAAGAGTCCAGTCCGGTGCTACTATGATTGGGGCAGAGACCAGCTTTTGTTTCAAGATCTCAAAAGATTCGTGGCATTCTTTGGTGAAGTTGAAAGGCACATCTTTCTCCAGAAGATTGCATAGAGGTTTAGCAATTTTTGAGAAGTCTTTGATAAATCTCCTGTAAAAGCCTGCATGTCCGAGAAAACTCCGAATCCCTTTGACATTTGTTGGTGGATGTAGTTTTTCAATTGTTTCGATCTTTGCTTTGTCTACCTCGATTCCCTTTTGTGAGATCCGATGTCCCAGGACAATGCCTTCCTACACCATGAAGTAGCATTTCTCACAGTTGAGTACCAGGTTGGTATCTTCACATCTTAGTAACATTTGTTCCAGATTTTGCAAGCAGTGGTCGAAAGAATCTCCAAACATAGAGAAATCATCTATGAAAACCTCCATACTTTGTTCCAGTATGTCTGAGAAGATGGCCATCATGCAACGTTGAAATGTGGCAGGAGCATTACATAGTCCAAATGGCATCATGCGGAAAGCAAAAGTACCATACGGACATGTAAAAGTAGTTTTCTCCTGATCTTCTGGTGCGATGGCAATCTGATTATACCCCGAGTATCCGTCCAGAAAACAATAGAATTCATGTCCCGCCAGTCTGTCCAGCATCTGGTCAATGAATGGCAGTGGAAAATGATCTTTCCTTGTTGCTTTGTTCAGCTTCCTGTAGTCCATACATACTTTCCATCCAGTCACTGTTCTTGTTGGAATCAGCTCGTTCTTTTCATTTGTGACTACAGTAATTCCTCATTTCTTTGGCACACATTGCATAGGACTCACCCATGTGCTGTCAGAGATGGGGTAGATGATGCCAGCATCCAACCATTTGATGATTTCTTTCTTCACGACCTCCTTCATGTTGGTTTGTTTATGGTGCTCCTCCATATGGTGAACTTGTGGATCCGATATTGCCTTGCATGCTAAGAGTTTCCATGAATTTGCATATCTGATCCAGCTTGGCATCCACTGCTGTGTTGGCTCCAACTTCATAAATTCCAGTAATTCTTTGGATCATGCTCCTTTATGTTGGCCACAAGGAATTGTTTTTGGAAATTTCTTCAATTAGGTCCCAGGCTTGATCTTCCCCTTTTGTCATTAAAGCTCCTCCAGCCACAGCATCAATTGTGGTTCTCATTATTCCAGAAAAGTCCATTATAAAAGGTTTGGACTTGTAGCCATTTTGCAATCTCATGGTGAGGACATTTCCGGAGTAAATATTTGTACATTTCCCAAGCTTTGCAGAGGGATTCTGAGTCATGTTGTATAAAAGATATGATGTCATTCCTCAGCTTTGCAGTTCTGGCTGGTGGAAAGTACTTTATAAAGAATTTTGTAGCTAGAGTGTTCCAAGTTGTGATGGAACCTGCTGATAGTGAATGTAGCCAAGCCTTAACTCTGTCTTTTAAGGAGTATGGAAAAACACGCAGTCTCGGTGCTTATTCAGCCCCTCGGTTGTAATTGAAAGTGCCGCAAATTTCCAAGAAGTTGTTGATGTGGGCGTTAGGATCTTCAGTTGCATTCCCCCAAACTGAACTGGCTGCTGAATCATCTGGATGCATGTTTTGATGTCACACGCATTTGCTGGTAAGGGAGGAAGTACAATACATAAAATGAAGCTGTCAACCACCGGAATAGTTCTGTCTCGAATGGGAATTGGTGGTGCAACCTCCAAGGGTTTAGGTTCCATGTTGATCAGTGCTTCTTGGCCTTCTCACATTTTCCTTCTTAACTGTCTGATGGTTCTTTCAATTTCTGGGTCAAGCGGTCGGATTTCAAAGCTTCTTGTTCGTCTCATGTAGTGTCTGAGAACCTGAAACACAAGAAAACAGAAATAATGAGTAAAAAGAAATTAGACACAAGTAAAGGTATCTAACCTCAAAATTAATAGTAAAAGATAAATAATTCCCCGGCAACAGCGCCAAAAACTTGACCAGTGCGTAATCACACGCTTATAACGCAAGCGCACGTATCGTTCAAGTAGTATAAAAAGTATCGATCACACGAGGACTTAATACCTAATCTATTAATTTATGAAGTCAAATTTTTACAAGTATCTAATGGATTGATTGTTTAGTTGGATGGTGACTTTAAACTTAAAACAAGTAAATAAAATTGTGCGAAAGTAAATTGATGAAAATTCAATATTATTAAACTATCCAGGATTGTGAATCTTTCCAATATATTTTAAAGATGAAGTGGTTATCTTATATTTGTGTAATATATTAGTTTACTAACCTGGAACACAAAATTATGCAAAAGCCTCTATCGATGGTCAGATGCAAATACCCAGTGTAATCCAATTAATCATATGTCTATGTCAACCAAGTTACCTGAATTCATTAAGATTAAGTTCCAATTGTGGCTACCCCCGCCCGACGGGTATATGTCTATCATGTAAGGAAATCTATTAAAATGTTATCTATCTTCAAGGAAGATCGTGGGCTATTAAGTTTAAGGCTGAAACCTAAAATTCATTTGTCAAGTTTATTTTAAGTTTACCAGATCAATCTTATTAATGGCCAGTTAACAAGAAGCATTAAGCTTAAGACTTAATAAGTAAACTTTTATATTACCCAAACTATAAAATAACCTCTTATAAACCAGTGATATTGGAATTCATCACAACCCCAGATAACGAGTTTAGCTACGATATATATTTACGGCTAGTAAAAGCTTAAATAAAATAAAAGACATAAAGTAAATGTTGGAAAGTAAATGACGGAAAGTAAATGCGGAAAAGTAAATGCTGGAAATAAAAAATGAAAAAAATATAATAAAAGAAAATGATGAGGTTAAAGGATCCACTTTTATCACTACTATTTTAGATATCTCCCTTATTATAATATATAAACTTTGCGTGATAATTACCAACCAGTCATATAGGCGGTATCCTGATTAAATCAAATTAATAATTAATTACCAATCGACCAATCAGGCGGTATCCAGTTTAGTCAAGTTTAAAACCAATTTCAATAATTACCAACCGACCAATAAAGCGGTATCCTCATTAAGTCAGGTTTTAAATAGTTTATATATTATAATTAAGGGAGATTAATCTAAATAATAGTAATAAAAGCTTTACATTTTACCCCAGCAGGGGGGAGTTACCTCATCATTACTGAAAAGTAAAAACTGAAAAGTAAAGAAAAGAAAGTGATATTACGTAAAAGTAAATTGCAGAAAGTAAAGACTGAAAAGTAAAGAAAAGAAAGTGCAAATACGAAAATTAATTACTGAAAGCTGTAAATAAATAAACAAGATACAATCTTCTTAGTATTCTTAAGGAATTACATAGAAGAAAGTATGAAATGAAATTTGAAATTCGGCCTCTATTTATAGAAAAAAATTCCTCCAGGCGTCGCGACGCGTAAGATTGTTCTTGCATCACGACGCGCTGTTGATGAAGGACAAGTTGCGCGAAACTTCCAGAGATGGTGACACGTGTCCTGGCGGCGTCGACATCTGAATGATTGTGCTGACATGGTGATAAGTGCGGTTTATACCCACTTATTCCGACATCCTTAACCTATTATTTTGTTATGGATCGAGTCATTTAATGTCATTTATAGTTCATTTTATATCTTGTTTGTAGGAAGCATTAGAACATGAAGAATGGAGCAAATACGCGTGTTTCGGGACCTATTGGAAGCATCAGACTCCAGAACAGGAAAAACCAGCATCAATTGCGCACTGAATTTAAAAAGGCTATAACTTTTGATCAAGAAAAAGTTATGAGACCCATAATATATCAATTTACATCTACTCAAAGAGATCTATGCGTTCCATACAAAATACAGGGGCTTTAGCGCCGCGACGTCACTCGCGCACCAAAAACAGGATTTTAGGATTTTTTTAGATGTTTAATGGTTCCAAGACTTTATTATAAATACATAAGTTCGTCCACAACTCAAAGGAGGAGGCTAATACACAACACAAAACACCAAAACACATATTTTAGAGAGATCCAAAGAGGAGGATTGAAGAGCAACAAGAGGAGACAAAGGCGGTGACATCCGAAGAGGAAGAGATTCAATTCGGGTTTTATCATCATATTTCTTTTTTAGAACTCTAATGATTTCCATTAGATTCATGACTTGTTTATCATTGTTTTTATCTTTTGTCATGAACTAAACTCCTTAATTCTGGATAATGATGTAACTGATGCTTGAACCCTGTATTGTTTGCTAATTTTTGTTATGAAATTTTATTGATTTATTTATATTTTTTTGAGTTTAGTGTTTTGTGTTTGCTGGTCACAAATATGATGATATATATTTGAAATACGGTCATATATTAATAACATATAAATCTCTGAAAAATGACGGGGAGAATAAACGAGTATTAAATGGGGTGTTTAAAAATAATTTTAATTATTAAAATACGCCCATCCATAAGACAACGGTGGATTGATAAACTTTATGGTGGTCTTCTCGGAGGTGATTCCTACCCTTCAAACCACTAATGATGAAGAAATAATTAGTTCGTTAATGTTAAAGTTACAACAAAACTGATTGGAGGAGACTCGATGAGATTAATCGTATTGTGTTCCTTTCTTGTTTTTTCTTTTTTTTTTTCAAAAAAAAAAAGTAAAAAGTTGAATCTCTCTCTATAAATCTCTCACATCACATAAAATTGAGCGATATTTGAGAAGTACTCAAGAATTTCCAAAACTCTTTCTTATATGAATTTAATAATCTTCCCAAATATAACTCGTAAAAAAGACTCTCAAATTAACTAAAGTGTCTGCTGCTGAATTATCTTCATGAAAAAACACAAAACAGACAATTATTCATAAACAAAAAAA
Source organism: Zanthoxylum bungeanum (assembly GCA_019454045.1). NCBI lineage: Eukaryota > Viridiplantae > Streptophyta > Magnoliopsida > Sapindales > Rutaceae > Zanthoxylum > Zanthoxylum bungeanum. The sequence continues at coordinate 26,639 of SKCR01053856.1, forward strand.
AATGATATTTTTACCCTTGCAACATGCATGAATGAGCCATTTCATAAAGTATGTGTCTGAATTGTCAAATGTTATTTTTTAAATCAATTGTTTTTGTGAGTGTGAATTAAACTTGTTATTAAATTATTCACACAATAATATCATATAAACCATTTAGAAAAAGAAGAAAAAAATAAAATGGAACTATACAAATCTAGCTATAAGGTCCAATGAATTTAAGTTACACTTCAAAAAACTATAGAAATACTGAGAGAATTTATCGACGGATTCAAAAAACCATTAAAAATTTGACAATACGCTAAAATAATAATTTGATAAAATTAAACAACATCATCCAGCGAATCAATGCTCTAATCTAACGGCTCTCTAATATTTTCTTTTAACATTATAAGTAAAAATTTAAAGTTGTTAATACTGTAATTTTTTCATCCTCATTTAACAAAATATAATTTAAAAAGCAAATCAATATTCGTAAATAAATAAAGCTTATAGATTTCTTTCTTTCCATGATATGTATTATTTATACGATAACGGTTTATACAAGAATGGATGAGTAGTAAATTTCAAAAAATTACACGTCAGATTAAAAGAATAAATAAAACAGGCCTTACTTCATATAGCTGAAGCAGCCACACACAAGTAATTCTTTAATGCAACGGAGGCACGGATGACGTATTAATTCAATTAGTTTCAAGAAACTTGAAAACAAACAATAAAGAAAAACAAAAAAAAAGTAAATTAAAAAAGAAAACCAACGCTGCCTACGAAAGCTTCTCACTTTCCTTCAGATGTAAATTTTTGCTTACAGCTGAAGGAAGAGCACGTCTTTAAATTTCAGCTTGGATTCTGATTGTGAGTTCCAATTTTATTGAGCATGTGTCCGTAACAAAACAAGTTCAATTGAGTTGTAATGAGTCTTGAAGATCTCGGAGCAATTGACAAGTATTTGGCAAAATGAGATAGAGATTTCAGAGTGATGTTTACTCTTTTACATATTTCAGAATATTTAGAGTTCCAATTGACATGAGGTCAGTTGCATTGGAAAGTAGACTCGAAGACGATCGCGTACATATAAAGAACTCATGATTTGGACAAGGGACGAGAAAGTTACAAGCGTTTTAAGTTGCCCCTGAAAACCAGTCCGCGTTCCGCGTTCGAGTTGCGTTCGTCATCTAGTTCGAACGGTTTCGAGGCAGAAACTTTGCGTTTGAGTTGCATTTGAAGTGCGTTCGAACGTCCCTGCGTAAGTAGGTTTTCTTAGACACGTTTTAAAGCCAAAATAAGACTAGGAAACCCTTTTCCTTTGCCCTACCTATATAAACAAACATTAAGTCACATTCCCCAACGGTTGAAACACAAATCCTTTGAGCCAAAATCCTTCAAAGCTTTCAACCTTATTTGATTCCACCATTGAAGACTTTTTATCTTATTGTCTTCTTTATTAATGGTGAGATTTAATCTTTGTTAAACCTTCAACACAACTTAACCCAAATTCCCTAATCCTTTAGAGTTCTTTAGGAGGAAGTTTGGTAGTCGGAGTTCCGGCGTCATTGGTGATATAATCTACTCAGAGACTTCAGAGGTTCTGAAGAAAACTGTGGGTCGCGGGCTTGAGGAGTTGCCTTGAGTTCTTGCAGTATTGAGGTACTTGAGTCGGTGGAGTTGCCACCATAGGTCTTGACCATCGCTGTAAGTTTTTCTCTATATAGTGGATTCGGGTGGTAGCCTATACCCGGAGTGGTTTTTTACTCGGAAGAGTTTTCCACTTCGTCACCAAAATTATTGTGTTGAATTTTGTGTGATTGTTTATTTTCCGCAATTTATATTTCGCTTTAAATTAATATTGTGGATTTTATTATTGTTGGTTGATTTGGTAATTGCCAGTTTCAATTCCATAGTAGCAGTAACTGGACTTGTCCTGCTTATTGTTCATAATTCCGCATAGGGTCAGAACCTAGGATAACCCCGAATTTTCAATTGGTATCAGAGCCTGAACTCGATCCTTGACCCATTAGCTATGGAGCGTAGTCAACCCTTAAATTGTCCGCCATTTTTTGATGGCACGGAATATTTGCATTGGAAGGCTCGCATGAGAGCGTTCCTTAAGTCCTTAGATGAGAGGGTCTGGATGATTGTTGAATACGGGTGGAAACCTCCCGTTGTTATTGTTGATGGGGTCACTTCCCCTAAAGATAAATTGACCTGGACCAAGGACGATTTTGATGCTAGCAATAGGAACAGCAAGGCTGTTAATGCCATACATGGTGCTGTTTGTTCTGCTGAGTTTAGGAGAATCTCAATGTGTGAGATAGCCAAGGATGCTTGGGACATCCTGCAGACTGTGCATGAAGGCACATTGTCTGTTAAAAATAATAGACTCCAGGATTTAGCTACTAGGTTTGAGGTCGCCAGAATGAAAGAAGATGAGACCTTTGATGAGTTTTATGCTGAGATTAACGATATTGTTAACTCTAGTTTTAACCTAGGTGAGACTATTCCTACCAGTAGGATAGTTAGGAAAATCCTGAGATCCCTACCTGATAAGTTCCTACCCAAAATCACCGCCATCGAGGAAAGCAATGACCTCGATCAACTTAATTTAGATGAACTCGTAGGAAAGCTGCAGGTTTATGAGAAAAAGCTTCCTGGTTATAGAGAGCCAAAAGCGCTTGCGATGAAAATTGCTAAGGAAGTTGTGCATGATTCGTCTATTGATGATGATACCATCACGGATCGTGATTTGGCCTTGTTTGCAAAGAAGTTTAAGAAATTTCTTAAACTTAAGAAGATTGGCCATAGCAGTAACAGGGATAGGGAGGTTATGCCTAAAGAAATGAGGCATAGCATGAAAGAGTCTAGAGAGGATAGGGGTAGTAGATCCCGTGATGTCCAATGCCATGAGTGTGAAGGATATGGGCACATTAGACCTGAGTGTCCCACATATCTGAAGGCTAAAGGTAAGAAAGCCATGGCAGCCTCTCCCAGTGATTCAGAAGATGGCTATTCTTCTGATGAGTCTTCTAAAGGCAAGAAAAATTTTATTGCCTTTACTGCTAGTGTGACTGGTGAGAGAGAGATTGTGGTTAATGATGATGATTCAGAAGTCTCTCTTGATGAGTCTGTAGATGAGGAAAGTCTTCAGGTAGCTTATGTTGAACTGTTTAATGAGAGTTTAGCTATTAAGAAGACTAACATAGAGGTCAATAAAAGGCTGAAAGCTGTTGAGCTAGAAAAGAATGAAGCTCAAGCCAAATTTGAGCAGAGCCTTTTGATGGTAGATGACCTGGAGAAGAGAAATAGAGGTCTAATTAATAGGGTCCAAATATTAGAAACTAAACTTGAAGATACTAGAACCCAATTGTCTGTATTTTCTAGTGAGAATAAAAATGTGGACCGTATGTTAGGAATTATTTCTGAGCCTAACTGTGATAAGGCTTCTTCTTCCAAAGCTGTGCCTGTTGCAGCTAAACATGACTTAGGCAAGAAACCTATTGGATGTAGTCATGTTATTCCTCCATTTATTCCTCGTCCTATGACCCAACCTCGATCTAGAGGTGTTGTGGGTAAACCTCGCTCTCATCCGAGGTTTGTGCCTGTGTGCCACTACTGTGGCAAGGCTGGACATATTAGGCCTAAGTGCTTCATGTTGCACAAGCAAAAGAGAAGGCCTAATAGTGTGTCTCCTAGATTTGATTCGTCAAATCTAATGTCTCAAGTTTCTGCACTAACCAAACAAGCTCAACTCTTGAGTGAGAAACTTGATTTGTTGTCTGGGAACTCTCATGTGGAAGAGGTTCCTAGAAAGGTTTGGGTGAGGAAACAAGATGTTTTCCCATCTACTTCTGCATGTCCTGATGGATATGATGAGAGTGCACTTCGGTGTAACTCTGCCTAAAAGATGCATTTTTATTTTCCCATTGCATGTGTGTGTGCGTGTGTTTTATATTTTTTGCACGTTTATTTTGTTTTCACAGCATATGGGTGTGTGTGTATCTTGTTTTTGTTATATGTCCCTTGGTATATAGGATGGAAACCCGGACATAAATTTCATAGCCGATTCTGAATGGATGGTAGTATGATCTGCACTCGGGATACAACTCCACGTACCATTGGATGTTTTGCAAGCCTGTTTATGTCTTTATTTTTATTTGTTAAAATCTGAAAAATTCAAAAAAAATAGAAAATGAAAAAGACATTTTTTTTATCGGCTTGTTAGAGCATGAATAGCATGTGCATGTGATCCTGGTATGTAGGATATATGATTATGCATGTATGATATGCTGTTGTTTTTCTTGATGCTCTATATGCATAAGTGTGTGTGATAAAAACCTTTGGTATATCATGTGCTTGCACCTCACATACACGTTTTTATTTTTTCAAGGCTTGGTCGCATGTATGAGTTTTTGGAATGACAATCTAATCTCTTCCATGCTTTGTTTGCTTAATAGTGTGACCTTTGACTAGATGACCTTGCTATCCCCTTGTAAAAGCAAAAAGAAATTAATTTAAAAAAAAAAATGATGATGAGACTCAAGTGCAAAAGAGCCAAAATGGCCAAATTCAAAAGATAAGGGCAAAAACCCTTCACTCGAAGGAGTTATTATATATGAGCTCATGATATTTCTGGGGTAAATAATATAGCATGCAACCAATGTTGCTTATTTTCAGGTCCTAGTGGTGCTGGGTTTGAACACCTATTTTGTGGACTTGGTTTGTTTAGAGATGGATTTCTTTGGCTGTGTCCAGCTCATAAAATAAGGTCTTAAGCCTTGATTCGTTGTGCACTTTATTTTTCACGCAAGTACTTTCTATGCTTTGGTGTTTATGTCATATGCATAAGTGTTGTATTTAGCCACTTTTAAAATACTGCATATTGTTTCATGTCATAAACAGCTGAATACTGACTGGGTATCATTGTATCAGCTTGCAATGCTGTTTTAGTCAGTTTTTGACAGGATTTTTATTTATCTCAGTATGTGCCTGTGTGTGCTTCATGTTATTGCATACCAACTTTTTTTCCTGTGCATTTTTCTGAGTTTTTGGTTTGCTTCCCGTGTGTTATTTTGCTAACTATATGTGCCTGTTAGTGTGGGGGAGTATTTCCTGTTTGTTTATGCTCTTGCATGTGTTTTCTCTTGTTATCCTGTTATTTTTCCTGCTTCTTTTTATCCTTTGTCATTTCGTGACAAAAAAGGGGAGAGTAATATATTAAGGGGGAGAGCCTTAATATATATGAGAGAGCCGTAGAATACCCTTTGGATATCTTCGTTTTAAGGGGAGTTAAGATTAAGGGGGAGAGGGGTTTCTACTTGTACATGCATGAGATTTTTACCTGCTTTATGTTTTACTTAATTATCCCAATACTTTTCACGGTATATTGTTGTTTGTGGATGTTTCAGGTAGCAGGTATGTTGCTGAGGCGGTATTATTTTGAAGACTTCTTTGTTAGGTGTTAGATCAAGTCTTAATGTAATAAGTCACTGTTTTGATGGTTGACAGTTGACTATTTACTTTTTGGGTCTATTACCGTAGTCTTTGTATTAGGTAGTGTTTTGTCACGGAATGCCAAAGGGGGAGATTGTGAGTTCCAATTTTATTGGCATGTGTCCATAACAAAACAAGTTCAATTGAGTTGTAATGAGTCTTGAAGATCTCGGAGCAATTGACAAGTATTTGGCAAAATGAGATAGAGATTTCAGAGCGATGTTTACTCTTTTACATATTTCAGAAGATTTAGAGCTCCAATTGACATGAGGTCAGTTGCATTGGAAAGTAGACTCGAAGACGATCGCGTACATATAAAGAACTCATGATTTGGACAAGGGACGAGAAAGTTACAAGCGTTTTAAGTTGCCCCTGAAAACCAGTCCGCGTTCCGCGTTCGAGTTGAGTTCGTCATTTAGTTCGAACGGTTTCGAGGCAGAAACTTTGCGTTTGAGTTGCATTTGAAGTGCGTTCGAACGTCCCTGCGTAAGTAGGTTTTCTTAGACACGTTTTAAAGCCAAAATAAGACTAGGAAACCCTTTTCCTTTGCCCTACCTATATAAACAAACATTAAGCCACATTCCCCAACGGTTGAAACACAAATCCTTTGAGCCAAAATCCTTCAAAGCTTTCAACCTTATTTGATTCCACCATTGAAGACTTTTTATCTTATTGTCTTCTTTATTAATGGTGAGATTTAATCTTTGTTAAACCTTCAACACAACTTAACCCAAATTCCCTAATCCTTTAGAGTTCTTTAGGAGGAAGTTTGGTAGTCGGAGTTCCGGCGTCATTGGTGATATAATCTACTCAGAGACTTCAGAGGTTCTGAAGAAAACCGTGGGTCGCGGGCTTGAGGAGTTGCCTTGAGTTCTTGCAGTATTGAGGTACTTGAGTCGGTGGAATTGCCACCATAGGTCTTGACCATCGCTGTAAGTTTTTCTCTATATAGTGGATTCGGGTGGTAGCCTATACCCGGAGTGGTTTTTTACTCGGAAGAGTTTTCCACTTCGTCACCAAAATTATTGTGTTGAATTTTGTGTGATTGGTTTATTTTCCGCAATTTATATTTCGCTTTAAATTAATATTGTGGATTTTATTATTGTTGGTTGATTTGGTAATTGCCAGTTTCAATTCCATAGTAGCAGTAACTGGACTTGTCCTGCTTATTGTTCATAATTCCGCATAGGGTCAGAACCTAGGATAACCCCGAATTTTCACTGATAATTTTATAATTTAAATTTTTTGAGATTTTGGCAAATTAGTCGAAAACATGGTTAGTGGAAATTTGTTTCACTGTAGAAAGCATTCGTGGCCATGAAGAGCCCTTGTCTTTCTTCTTCCCTCCTCTCATTAGTTTCAAATTTTATTAGAACTAATTTTTTTGACTTGCATTTGTCTGCAGTGTGATTTAGATAGTGCTGCACCACCTGAGCAAGCTTGGAGAAGGAGATTAAACAGCCATGCTAATATTCTCAAAGAATTTAGTGTTACATTTTGGGAAGCATTTAAATTGGTAAATGAAATGTTGTTATACTTCTTGATTGATGCAAGAGAAATACAGTTCAACTATTGTTGTTAAATAATATTTTATTGCTTGCCTGGTTTGCATATTCTGACGTATTTAAAATATTATATCTAGCTTCCACTTGGTATACGGCTATGGTTCTATGTCAGGGAAGAGGCGTCGCATGGAAGGGTAATTAGAGGATTTTACTCTCATAACGTACAACAATTTAAAGAATTATGAAACTTAATTGCCGAATGAATTTTGCCTCCTTGTAATGTGCAGAAAGCACCTATTGATCCTTTCACCCAAATAAGTTGCAAGCCATCAGCATCACAAGGGGTGCCATTGGGAGGAATGGGGTATGTAGTGAACCACTTCTTTCATTTAAGTTCTTGTAGTGTTGTTATATCTTATACATCTGAAGGTTGTCACCTCTGTTCATGTCACAGAAGTGGTAGCATATCGAGAGGTTTTAGAGGCGAGTTCAGGCAATGGCAAATTGTTCCCGGTACATGTGAACCTTCACCTGTCATGCCCAATCAGTTTTCAGTAAAGTTCTTCTCTTAAACTTAATATCTGCCTACTCTATTTTTCTTTTTTAAAAAAAACTATATTTTATTTAACTTGCTTCTTGTTTGTAATGATATTATCTGCTGGATGTATTTGTTAGCGTATTTACGATTTTATCGGCTATCGCAGCAGAACGTGAAAAATTGAATTTTTCCAATTTTTTAAAAAAATAAATTGACTATTAAAATAAACTATTTATTTTATAATTGAATCTCAAATCAAATTTGGAAATGTCCAAATTACCCATTGGCCGAAATTATCAATATATGTAAACTTTTACATTTATCTCATTTTAGTCTAAAAATGTTAATTACATATTTAAGTGTTTTCAATACACTACCAAAATGATTAATATACTTTTAATATACTCAATTACATCCACAAAACGAAAAGCCCTAATTTTAGTATTAGGCATAAACCCTAAAAAATTCAATTAATCAAATTAATCAAATTACACCAAAATTGACTTTCAATCTAACTTTAATCTAAACTTTCCAACATTTCAAGTGTCTCACCACAATCAAAAACACACAGGAAAATTTCTAGGTTTCCATAAAGTGCATAAAAATTCTGGCAACTAACAATTCTTTGACAAAAATAAACTTTAATAATATTTATTAAGCTTAAAGATTTATCACACATGCATACTTTCTTCCCAACAAGCAAAACCCATATCCAAGAGAAGAAAAAATCAAAGATACATCTCATGTATTCTAATAAAGCAAGGGAAATAATTTCCTTATTAAAAGAATAAGAATTTTACCTTAATTTCAAAAAATCCTTAAGTTAAAGTTTTGATTTTGATTTTACCAAATTTTCTCTTTCCAAGGGTTTACTATTTAGGCTTTTTGGTTTCATTATTGAAGAAAATGAACAAACCCTCTTTTTATACATGAGGTGGCCGAATTCTTGGCCAAAAAAGAGAGAGAACAATATTTTTTTTTTATTTTTCAAAATAATTTCAAAAAAAATAAATATTTATTCTCACTAATACCAAACAAAGCCACATGTCACCATTTAATATATGTAACATATGTCATAATCATAAATGAGATATACTTATATATTCAAAATAGATTTAATTATTAAATTAATTAATTAATATTTTAATCAATTAATTCATTTAATTAAATTTATAAAATGTACATTTACACTAAATGATAAAATACACCATGGATTACATGTGTTCCAAATTCATTTGATAAATAATTAATGTGTATCAAATTAAAATTATGCATTTAATACATATACACGTTAATTTAGAAATCACCAAAAACTGCATGTGAAAAATACGTTTAACCATTAAACGATTTCTGAATTATCAATATTATTCGTTATAAGTCGCCCTAAGGCTCTACGGGTATTTTCGATTATGTGAGACTCTCTAAGTTTAGATATATCCGTCACGAAATCTGATTTTGTGTCCATAATTCATCCACTTATAAACTATGACGACCATAGATATTCTCGATGAACCGCCATACGAGTTGAGATCTTCGCATACGTATAATCATTCCATCATAAGTATCCGGATAAATATCAAAGACGTAAATATAATCGTCAAATCTCATAAGGTATAATCTCGTCGATGTATAGATCCGCGATTTCTCAATAACACTCAGAGCTCATTTCCGAGTGTACCATGGCCATGGATTTGATAAATCGTAATCTCATGAAGTGGACACGTAAATCCTGTACGCATGACTGATGGATCCTCTCTGGATACATCACCATATATTATGAGCATTGGTGCACATCCAATGAACAAACGGAGATCTAACCTAAAAAAGTCGAAGACGTGACTGCCATCAAAGTGTGGAGGATAACTCATATATCCACCGTAATATCTCAAGTCAAATGACCATTATGCTACTCAACTCGAGAAGATTCCTATTGACGTAAGCGTACCATCTATTAGGAATCTTTCGTGAGTCGTTTAATGTTCATCCGCTATGAACACCTACATGTCTATACGAGTCTCCCTAGACTCGTGGCTCACTGAGATAAACCACCAGAATCTAATATTCTGATATAAAACATGTACCGGTCTCTCGGGTTTACTTACGGACCAAGAATGTAAACCTTGACCATGAACAATTCAATAATGATATTGTTACAATATTTCTCATTGTCAATTGCGACGTTTTTGCAATTACATTATAGCTTAATCATTCATAAGTCTTGTACGTCTTTACCATTTAAAAGAAAATATTTCGACGAAACTGCATATTTCATTTATAATAAAATATTATTCATTTACGTATTTACAGGAAAATACAATAGAAATTGGGACACCGAGTACCAACTCCAACAATGTTTTCCCCCAATTTTATTTGCCCATTATATTTGTGCCTGTTATGCATGTGTTATTTTGTTCAGCTGCATTGTCATGCGTTGCTACATAACAAATATGGGAAAGATTGGATGACAGATATCTTGTTATGTATACGGATATATGTAACAATTAAAAAAACTACAATGCTGAAGAATTATTGGATGCATTCTGAACAATGAATATAACTTCAGTGATCCGGAAATGTTGTGGTTCTGCAGATTTTTATATCTCGAGATGGAGGAAATAAACGTTATGCATCCGTTTTGGCACCAGGCCAACATGAAGGATTAGGGTAAGGGGAAATTTTTATAGAGTTTGGTCTTTCTCTTTCTGATTCTGAAACATGCTATATATAGTGGATTTTATATGTTCTAAGTCTACTGATATTTATAGTATTAATTTAACACCTGCAACTGAAAGCCAAAATCATGATTGCGGGATGTTCCACCAAATTAGTATTAAGTATTCTTTAATAGTATTAAGTATTCTATGTGCTTTTCTGGCTTCTATACTCTCTGTTGGAAAGAGAGATTTAGTGTGGATCAATGTTCCTTGGCCAATATGGAGATGGGTTTCATGGGAATTCTTGACAATATTCAAGAGGATGCGGGTCCTTAATTTCTTCTGGTTGGCGAGAGATAATAGAGCATGTATTTGAATTTTTTTAATGCTTGTCAGTTATGGATGAAGTTTGTTGCACTAATTTCACAAATGCTTTCTCAGAAAAGCTGGAGATCAGGGTATATCATCTTGGGGCTGGAATCTGAGCGGTCAGCATTCGACCTACCATGCACTATTTCCAAGGGCGTGGACGGTATATGATGGTATCATTATCTTATCTTACTTTCTGTTCAATGAGCATTCTTCTTGTGAACTTTTCCTCTTAAGTTCTTAGATGTATTTATTTTTTTGTCTTCTAGGTGAACCCGACCCAGAATTGAAAATATCTTGTCGGCAAATTTCCCCTTTCATACCTCATAACTACAGAGATAGCAGTCTTCCCACTGCTGTTTTTGTCTACACAGTATGTTCTTTCAAGTTCTAATGTTAAGCTATGGTCAATGATAGCAGTTTTAGGTATCTTCACCGCAGTCTTAGAATTATATGGGCACAAGCTAGTGGGGAGCAACTAATTGTACATAATCAGAAGATTCCTGATTAGTTCCTTCAGTCAATGTAGAAAATTATATCATCTGAATGGAAACTTTTCCTAGAACTTGTAACCAGTGGTGCCATTGAAAATATTTAGCTAATATAAGTGGATTTTATGTGTTATCCTCTACTGTCAGAAAAAAATGGTATCTGTTAGTTTAACATATTTATCGATTCTCTTCGCTTGATCTGAAATGTGTAGTTCTATGTTTTCGTATCTTTTAGATTGAATGGAGAAGGTTGGGGTTACAACCAAAAAATCAAATTGTTTTAGGTCTTCTTGGATTTTTATTATCTAATAGCAAATAGAGATTTACATAGAACTGAATCAAGGAGCAAAGTCTCAGATCAGTCATGTCTGGCTTTGGCATTGCTACTTAGACTAGCTGGGTCTCTCCTTGTGAAATGTGATTCATTTGCATTTTATTATCTCTTGTTACTACATCTCTGATTATTTTTATTTCTGACCATTATTTTTGTTGGGGATATAGTTGGTGAACACTGGGAGGGATAGGGCAAAAGTCAGCCTTCTTTTTACATGGGCGGTAAGATCACATTTTAATATCACATGTTACAAGCAATTGGAAATATATATGTTCAATTCCTGGATATTCAGTCCTCCTTTGTTATGAGCAGAATTCAATTGGAGGAATCTCACATTTGTCAGGAGATCATGTCAATGAACCCTTCTTGTGAGTAATATGTTATCCATGTTCTCTCTTTCTCTTTTTCTATTCAATAGCCAGGACTTCTTATTTTGGACGAATTATGTTTTAATTTTGCTCTCTTTTCTTTGGTAGAGGCGAAGATGGAGTCTCTGGTGTACTTCTACATCACAAGCAAGTCATCAAAACTTAATAGCTATATTTGACTGTTGGTTTGCATATTTCTCTTGGTCATTTCAGTTTTTTATGACTCGAAAGTGAAGGCGAGAATTCTAACATCCTCCCTACCCTTGTCCTCTAATTCCCTTCGTCCCATATAACTAGGCAAGGGAAAGCATAACTATTTAAAATTTTCAATTCTTCATCTACAAATATTCTTTTATACAGTAGGAAAGTTGAGGTTAACTTGGAGATCATAACTTATCCAAGAAAAGTAAAAGATGGGCATAAAAGAGAATGTCTTTTAAGTCTCTTATTAGATGAGAATATATAAATGTACTATATGTATGATATTCCCTTCCTCCCACCTGCTGAATTTGTAGTTAGATTCAAAGTAAGATCAGTTTAAGCCCATTGGAAATTGAATTACATATCAATCACCATTTTCATTACCTGGAGTATGGGATATGACGTAGATGAGCTATTTCAGCATATGATTCATTTCTTTATTACCATACAAACTTATAATTCTGATTCAAACAGCCACCTTTCGTAGGAGTGTCGACATATAATATGTCCCACCTACCTTTGATATAGTTTTATTGGTTTTTCCGACACCAATCTTTCCTTGAAAACCTTTTCAGTTCTAAAGTACTTCTACCTGTTTAAAGAGTTTAACTCCACTTGCAATGGAATCTGGGACTATCTAAGAACTTCCAGTGGTTGCAGCTTCTAGATAGTGATCCAAGCCGTAAAGAAAATCATTCCAACCCTAGCATATGAAATTGCAAGGAGTCAACTACCTTTCAAATGCAGTTTCCTTCTACTGCAAATATTTGTCAGTCCTATCTTCAATAGGCTTTGCCCATGGTTATATCTCATGTGGTTACACCAAACCAATTTTCATTTGAACTTGCTTCTTGGGTTTCTCATTATTTCCCGCTTCAAGTCTTGTTCTCTCCATCTAATTTGTGCTTATTTAACAGTGTAGAATTCATTATTTATTTCACTTTATTCTGTGATATATAGTAGATATCTATAAAAGTTACTTAAGCTTATTCCTTGTCTGTGATATTATAGTCATGATCAACTTTTATTATCTTGTTTAAACCTTTTTCCTACTGGCTGCATACTCTTGCAATATTTCAGAACTGCAAAGGGGAATCCTCCTGTAACTTTTGCTGTAGCTGCGTGTGAAACTCAAAATGTAAGCGTCACGGTTCTGCCTTGTTTTGGGCTATCAGAAGGAAGCTGTGTTACAGCGAAGGATATTTGGGGTACGATGGTGCAGGTAAAGATTTCTTGCATTCTTAGATTGCTAAATCCTACGAGCCTTATTTGGAATTAACATTTAACTTAAATTCCACCAATGATCCATCTGGACCTTTATACGGTCACCTTACTGTGGTCGCATTCTTAGCATGTCGCATTCTTAGCATGTTGGTTATCAGCTAATAGTACATCAGGCACTGCCCATACCACAATTGTAGTTAACTTTTTTATGTTTGCACTTTGCATTTCAAGGACGGGCAATTTGATCGGGAAAATTTCAGATCTGGACCAAGCATGCCATCATCACCTGGAGAAACACATTGTGCTGCAGTTTCGGCTTCTGCATGGGTGGAACCTCATGGAAAGTGCACTGTTGCATTTGCTCTTGCATGGTCATCTCCAAAAGTAAAATTTTTGAAGGGGAGTTCATATCATAGGTAATATTCACTTAATCCTTGTTTTTGCTTTGTACAATTATTTAAACTTACTGAATGGTGTATTTAAAACCTAGCTCAAAACTGAATTAAATGACTATTTCTGCTTGTTTTATTGGGTTCACAAGTCCTAGTGCTTTCTTTGACTGTTATAAATTCCTACCCAAAGATTTGCTTTAATTTGTAGGTTAATAGGATAGAATGTCAGATTTGATCAGTAAATGAATTGTATGTGGCTATCTTTTCTGGCATTCTACATGGTCATAATTGTTCTCTATTTTCCTCATTCTTGGCAGGAGATACACAAAGTTCTACGGCAGCTCTGAAGGGGCAGCTCAGGAGTTGGTGCATGATGCTTTGATGAGTATGCATCTCTGATTTGGATGTGCTTTTTAATGCATTGATTACTGTTTGCTCTTTGTTAATTACTGAGTGTACTATGACTTTAGTTTTTTTGTTGACAGTTTCAATTTGTTTTTGGCTTTATAAACCTTGATATTTAACTGCTCTGTCTGCTTATGGATTACTTCTAGCCCATGTAGGAACGTAATGTCATTTTTGAAAATTGATGCAGATTATAAACGTTGGGAAGAAGACATTGAAAAATGGCAGAATCCAATCCTCAAGGATGAAAGGCTGCCAGAATGGTAAATTTACATATCAACTATAGTAGTATTGTGATTACAAGCATTTTGTTTGATGCCATGGAAATATATTTTTGTATCAAGGGTCCTCTTGATGCAAAGCTAATAGGAAGCCATTAATATTTAAATTCCTGAAATTCAACTTTTTTAAAATCAATCTGAGACAGAGAAAATGTTGCCCTTATCCTGTCTTAAGGTTGACCATGTAATGCAGCTTATGCCTCTAATACATGCATATATTCAAAGCGGTCAGAGTTTGAATACGTCTGTGGGTGTGCACATGTATGTTTCAAATTCATCTCAAAGAATAGTAGGTTGTAATGTTAAACTTCATGGTTTTTGTTGACATTAACACATTTCAGTGTCCTCTTTACAAAAGTCGCATTATTATCCCCCTTATGTTGTTGATTTTCCACAATTACTATGGTTATTCGGGGCACATTATAAATCCAGCAGTTTAACCTTCCTTCCTTGATGTCAGTGAAGTACTATTGTTGCTATTTATTACTTTAAGCTTATGAGTTGAGAAATTACTCAACATGTGTACTGGAAGCAGTTTAACAAGTAGCTTCAGTAGCTTTTGTTCAAGTCCCATTGTATTTATTAAATTGGTCGCAATTTCTGTTTATTTTTATAGCTGTTGTGGATCATCCACATGCCTTGAATGTGGGGTTATTTTTTATCCTTAACCTATTGCAGTTTAACAAGTAGCTTCAGTAGCTTTTGTTCAAGTCCCATTGTATTTATTAAATTGGTCGCAATTTCTGTTTATTTTTATAGCTGTTGTGGATCATCCACATGCCTTGAATGTGGGGTTATTTTTTATCCTTAACCTATTGCAGCTTATTTGTTTGGGTCTACTGCGTCTTAAACTCATGACATCAATGATTAATGTCCGACCATTGGTGTGCAGGTATAAGTTCACATTATTTAATGAGCTGTACTTCTTGGTGGCTGGTGGAACCGTTTGGATTGGTAATCATTTATATTAACTGCATATTTCCTATACGATAATTTAGATTTTGGCCATGTGGATAGCATTATTACTGCATTGAATTTTTGAACAGATTCTCGTTTGCCAGCTCAAGACAGGAGAAACCATTATAAAGCAGAAAACACAGCTGTCAAAGTGACTGAAGCTGAAGTTAACTTGAGAGACGGTGCTGTTGTTAAGCATACTACAACCAGCGACTATAATAGTGAAGATGAATCAATAGTTAATTCTGAGGGAAGCTACAACCACTTCCAACATCGTCCTATCACATTGCTCAATGAACAAAATGACATCGATGACGTTGGTAGGTTTCTATACTTGGAAGGAGTAGAGTATGTCATGTGGTGCACATATGATGTGCACTTTTATGCATCTTTTGCTCTTCTTGAGTTGTTTCCAAAGATTGAACTCAATATTCAGCGGGACTTTGCAAAAGCTGTGTTGTCCGAGGATGGAAGAAAAGTAAAGTTCTTGGCAGAGGGTAATACAGGAATTCGTAAGGTTAGAGGAGCTGTTCCTCATGATTTGGGAACGCATGACCCATGGAGTGAAATGAATGCATATAATATACATGATACAAGCAAATGGAAGGATCTCAATCCAAAGTTTGTGCTTCAGGTTTATAGAGACTTTGCTGCAACAGGTGATATGTCATTTGGAGTTGATGTGTGGCCTGCTGTCCGCGCTGCAATGGAGTATATGGAGCAATTTGATAGGGACGGTGATTGTCTCATTGAAAATGATGGATTCCCTGATCAAACATATGATACATGGACAGTTCATGGGGTAAGTGCTTATTGCGGCTGCTTATGGCTTGCTGCACTCCAAGCTGCAGCAGCAATGGCCCTTCAACTTGGTGACAAACCCTTTGCTGAATACTGCAAAAGCAAATATTTGAAGGCGAAACCAGCATTTGAAGAAAAACTGTGGAATGGTTCGTATTTTAATTACGATAGTGGTTCAAGCAGTAATAGTAAATCTATTCAAGCTGATCAACTGGCAGGACAATGGTATACAGCATCGTCAGGCCTATCTCCACTTTTTGATGAGACTAAAATCAAAAGCTCTCTCCAGAAAATTTATGATTTCAATGTAATGAAAGTTAAAGGTGGTCGGATGGGAGCTGTAAATGGAATGCATCCAAATGGGAAAGTGGACGAGACTTGCATGCAGTCACGTGAAATATGGGCTGGCGTCACGTATGGTGTGGCAGCTACCATGATCCTTGCGGGAATGGAGAAAGAGGCATTCGCTACTGCTGAAGGCATCTTCACTGCCGGCTGGTCAGAAGAGGGCTATGGGTAAGTTCCTTGCAACATACATTGTTATTGAATCCATACCTAGCCTAATACTCTATTAATTCTTGTATATTTCCCATGTTACATGCAGATACTGGTTTCAGACCCCCGAGGCATGGACAATGGATGGGCACTTTCGGTCCCTAATATATATGAGGCCTCTCTCAATTTGGGGAATGCAGTGGGCACTATCGATGCCTAAAGCAATTCTTGAGGCTCCTGAGATCAATATAATGGATGGAACTAATTTTGCAGACTGGGAGATGGATTTGAGGATTCTCCTCGAATCCGAGAGGTTATGGTATGTCTTGGAGGCACCGATACCTGTTGCTATACCACCCGAGTCCACACCTGAGGAGCACCAGACCTTCCAGAAATGGAAGGATGATGACCTAAAAGTTAGATCATACATCTTTGGTTCGTTGACTCAGGAGCTGAAGAGGCAATATATTGATATGTCTGATGCGTATAGCATGATCACTCGGCTTAGGGAGCTTTTCATGAACCAAGAACAAGTCTTGGTTCACAGTGTGGCGGTGGAACTGTTTCACTCTAGACTGGATGAGGGTCAACCAGTCAGCCCGTATGTGCTTCATTTGATTGATCTTATCGATCAGTTGAGGCGATGCGACTTTCCACTCAATGATACACTTGGGCGTAGTTTGATACTAGGCTCGCTCCCGAGCTCATTTTGCCAGTTCGTGTTGAGGTTTAATATGCAAGGGATTCGTTGTTCTTACAGTGAGTTGCATAGGATGCTACTCACTGCTGAGGAAGATATGAAGAATGGAGTGTCGACTCGCCTTCAAAAACCGACTTCTCTTTCTCTTTAGCTTGCGAAGCTATTTCATCTTGTTGGATTTTAGACTCTTCTTGTCATGTTCACATCTGCAATTCGTTGTAGGGACTGAAGGAGAGTATGAAGCTAAAATTTGAAGTGATGCACTTGCGTTTCGAGAGTGGAGACTCTTTGGATGCAGTTGCAGTAGGGGTATATGAGATTCCCTTGTCCAGTGGGAGCATTTTGTTGAATGACTGTTATTTTGTGCCAGGATGTGCGACAAATATTATATCACTTTTTGTATTAGATACATAGGGTTTTTGTATAAATATTAAGAATTGTTCTTTATATTTATATGATAAAGATAATATTTCTATCTTTGAATGTCCAAATGAGAATGATCATTACATTTGCATACATCTAGAGATATTTTGAATTTGGGACTAATAAACGAAGTAGATCTAATATTAATAATACTGAACTATGGCATATGATGTTAGGTCATATTGGCGTACGACGCCTGACCCAGTTGGTTAGAAATGGTTTGATTGAGAATCTCACTATTGAGCCTTACCCGACTTGTGAATCTTGCATTCAGTGTAAAATGATAAAAGCCTCATTTTCAGGTGTAGGACATCGAGCTTCTGACTTGTTGGAACCGATACATTCTGATGTATGTGGTCTCATGAGTCTTACTGCTCATAGTGGCTATTCATACTTCGTTACTTTCACCGATGATTTGTCACAGTATGGTTATATTTATTTGATAAAACATAAATCAAAACTTTTGAAAGGTTCAAAGATTTCTGAAACGAAGTGAAAAAGCAAACTGGAAATTCATCAAGTGTCTACGATCGGATCGAGGTGGTGGATATATGAGCGGTGAATATATGAGCGGTGAGTTCACTGATTAATTAAAAGAGAATTAGATTTTCGCTCAATATACTTCTCTAGGAACTCTACAGCACAATAGAATGTCTGAAAGGAGAAATCGAACTTTATTGGATATAGTTCACTCTATGTTGAGCTATACTCATCTACCTTATTAGTTGTAGGGCTATGCGTTCATTACTGTTGTTCATCTTTTGAACAGAGTTCCTTCTAAAGTTGTTCCTACGACTCCATATCAGATATAGACTGGTAGGAAATCAAACCTTAATTATATTAAGGTTTGAGATTGTCATGCGTACATCAAAGTGGCGCAACAAGATAAGCTTTTGCCTCGAGAGTAAAAGTTTAGGTTTGTTGGGTATCCTTCCAATACGAAAGGATATTTATTCTATGATTCCGAGTGTCAAAGCGTGTTCATAGCTCGCTTCGTAAAATTTCTAGAAGTAGAATTTTTGGTTGAAAGATGTGATCATAGACAAGTTGAATTTGATGAAGTTCAACTTGTAACTGACGAAACACATGAGGAACATGAGGTTCAAGAATATGAAGGATCTTTGACGCACACACTTCATAGGTCGAGTAGGGTTAAGACCTCTTGAACGCTTGTCTTTGATACAAGACATGGGTCTTGATATGCTCTTTGTAGAAGAGACTGACCCGATGACTTACAAAGAAGCAATGATAGATATCGATTCCGTGAAATGGCAGTAGGGGTGAGCAAAACCGGTTTCGGTTTCGGTTCCGGTTCCGCATGTAACCGGAACCTACCCGGAAAAATTCGGTTCCGCATTAAGTGGAACCGGAACCTACCCAATTAAACAGGGTACCCTATTATTCGGTTCCAATCTGGTTCCGGTCCGGTTCCAAATTACCCTATTTTAAAATATTTTAATGAAAACTACATTCCAACACGAGTCCGTAGGAAAAAACGGGGACCAAATCGGAGTGCGGAAGCTCAAGAACGAAAAAAAATGAAGTTTTTTAATTGATATTGCATTTTTGTGATTAAAAAAATGAATAAAGAGGAAGTGAGCAAATTTCTTTATCATTGTTTGCAGCACTCTCTATCAATTCGTTCAAGGCCATAGTTCAGTGTATCCTCGAGCCTGCATATTAAGGAAAATTTTAGAAATGGATGGCTATTGGAATTTTGGGTACTGGGAGAGTAGTTTAGTTTACAGTACTTAAAATGAAATGCTTCAATTAGTAACTAGATTCTGCATGAAACAGATCAAACATGGCTAGAAGTTACAAGTTATCAATCAGAAAACTTGTTACCTAAAAGTAGCAGCATTCCAAATGCGAATAGTTCCATCCTCGGAAGCTGTAATTATGATGCCAAGCTTAGGATGAAAGCAAATTGTAGTAACATTGTTTGTGTGGCCTTCTAAGATTTGTACACAAGTTTTGGTTTCATAATCCCAAACCGGTTCCATGGTCCGGTTCCTGTTCCGATCATTTTGGAACCGGAACCTACCCGGATAAAATCGGTTCCTTCATTTTTGGAACTGGAACCTACCCGATTACAACCGGTTCCGGTTCCAAACCCGGAAAACCGGTCCGGTTCCAACCGGTTCCGGGTAGACCCGGAACCGTTGCTCACCCCTAAATGGCAGGAAGCTATGAAATCAGAGTTAGACTCTATGCATCAGAATCAAGTATGGGACTTGGTTCCTCTTCCATAAGGAATTGTTCATGTCAGTTGTAAATGGGTTTACAAGAGGAAAAGAGGGCCTGATGGAAAGGTTGAAACTTTCAAGGCCCGGCTGGTTGCAAAAGGTTACACACAGCAATCTGGTGTCGACTATGATGAAACTTTTTCACCAATTGTGATGCTAAAGTGTATTAGGATTTTATTGGCTATAGCTGCCTACCATGACTACGAGATTTAGCAGATGGATGTCAAAACGACATTCTTGAATGAATTTCTTGATGAAAAATCTATATGGAACAACGAGATGGTATGGTTTGTAAGCTTAAAATGTCTATTTATGAACTTAAAAAAGCTTCACGAAGTTGGAATCTTCGATTCGATTAGGTTATTAGATTGTCTGCTTTCCTCAAGAACACCGAAGAATCATTGGTATAAAAAGGTCAATGGGACTATGGTGGTGTTTTTGGTACTCAATGTGGATGACATCCTGATCATTGGGAAAGACATCGGGATGATGCAGGGCGTGAAAGCTTATCTCTGTAAAAACTTCTCCATGAAAAATCTGAGTGAAACTTCTTATGTTTTGGGCATAAAATTCTATAGAGATAAAGAGAAGAAGCTAATTGGACTGTCTCGAGCCACATACATAGATAAGATCTTAGAAATGTATAATTTCAGTAATTGTAAGACAGTTAATCAACTTTTTCGATATGGTATACATCTTTCGAAGAAGATGTGTCCGCAAACTGAGGATGAGAAGATTAGAATGTCTAATCTACCTTATGTTTCATGTTTGGGTAGCATCATATATACCATGTTATGTACGCGGTCTGATATTAGTCACTCGGTTAGCGTAACCATCAGATATCAATTGAATCCGGGTAACGACCATTGGATGATTTCGTTAAACATATCCTAAAGTATCTTTACGGTACTAAGGATATGTTCTTGATTTATGGAGAATGAACCCTGCAAGTTAATGGGTATACGGATTTAGATTTCCAATCGGATCCGGATGATAGAAAGTCTATATCGGGATTCGTATTTACCCTTAACGGTGTTGCAGTCAGTTGGAAAAGTTCCAAACAGAGATCGACAACTGATTCCACCACTGAGGTGGAATATATTACGGCATCTGAGGCTACAAAAGAAGCTGTCTGGATTAGAAACTTTATCATAGAATTGGGAGTTGTTCCATGCATTGAGAATCCGATTCCTCTGCACTGTGATAATACCGGAGCTGTTGCGCAAGCAAAAGAACACATGGCACATCAAAAGTCAAAGCATGTGGAACAAAAGTATCATATAATTTGAGAGATTGTGTCGCGTTGAGACATTGTCGTATGCAAGATATGGAGTGAGGACAACGTAGCAGATCCGCTTACCAAGGTCATTCCTCCTAAGTTATTTGATAAGCATGCATAGGCGATAGGTATGAGATACAATTCGTTTTGGCAATAGAGTAAGTGGGATAAATTATTAGAGTTGGGCGTGCCAATTTCTCATGTATTTTCCTATAAATACGTGTACGGACAATATTTTGTTATGAATGAAATATACAGTTTCGTCGATATATTTTCTTTTAAATGGTGAAAACGTACAAGACCTATGAATGATTAAGTTATAACGTAATTGAAAAAGCGTAGCAATTGACATTGAGAAATGTTATAACAATATCACTCTTGAACTGTTCCTGGTCAAAGTTTACATTCTTGGTCCGTAAGTAAATCCGAGAGACCGATACATGTTCTATATCAAAATATTGGATTCTGGTAGTTTATCTCGGTGAGCTACGAGTCTGGGGAGACTCGTATAGACATGTAGGTGTGCATAGCAGATGAACACTGAACGACTCACAGAAGATTCCTAATAGATGGCACGCTTGCGTCAATATGAATCTTCTCGAGTTGAGTAGCATAGTGGTCCTTTGACTTGAGATACCGCGGTGGATATATGAGTTATCCTCCACACTTTGATGGCTGTCACGTCTACGACCTTTTTAGGTTAGACCTCCTCATGTTCATTGGATGTGGACTAATGCTCATGATATCCGGTGATGTATCCAGAGAGGATCCGTCAGTCATGCGTACAAGATTTAGGTGTCCAATTCATGAGATTACGATTTGTTAAATCCATAACCATGGTACACTCAGAAATATATTCTGAGTGTTATTGAGAAATCGCGAATCTATACGTCGACGAGATTATACTTTATGAGATTTGACGATTTTCTCTATATCTCTGGTATTTATCCAGATACCTATGATGAAAGGATTATACGTATGCAAAAATCTCAATTTTTATGGTTCAGCGAGAATATATGTGGTCGTCATAATTTACGAGTGGGTGAATTATGGACACAGAATTAGATTCTATGACCGATATACCTGAACTTAGAGGGTCTCACATAATCGAATATACTCGTAGAGCACTAGGGCAACTTATAACGAATAATATTGATTGTTCGAAAATCGTTTAATGGTTAGATGTAAATTACACGTGCGGTTTTTTTCGATAATTTCTAAATTAATGTGTATATGTATTAGATGCATAATTTTGATTAGATGTATACTAATTAATTATCAAATTTTTTTATGATACACATGTAATCCATGAATGTATTTTATCATTTAGTGTAAATGTAGAAATATGTTATATCTAATTTAAACGAATTAATTGATTAAAGAGGTTAATTAATTATTTTATTAATTGAATGTATTTTATATATAAGTATATGTCATTTTAGAGTAGGGGTGTTCATAGGGTCGGGTCAACCCGCGACCCGACCCGACCCGATGTGACCCGACCCGCGCGAGTTCAAAAAAAATTTGCAAAATTTTGATCCGACCCGAAATTACGGGTCGGGTCGCGGGTTTAGGCCAGAAAACTCGGGTCTGACCCGACCCGATGTCACTGATATTATAATTATAATATATATTACTAATGATACGATTTTAACCAGAAATAATGGTAGTTTGGATTGGCAAAGCATTTACTTGGTGTTTAGAAGGTCCCAAGTTCGAATCCTGCCATTGCCCTAATCGAATAATTTTGTTTAAAAATGAAATGTTATTGGGGGGAATCGAACTTGAGAATAAGTTGAAACTAAACAAAGGCTTTGCCATGGAAGCTACACGCAATTCTTGTAAAATTTGTATCAATAAAATATATATATAATATTTACTGCATATTATGTTGACCCGACCCGACCCGCAGTTTTTTGTCCCGACCCGTGCGGGTCAGCTTCTCGAATTTCGGGTTTCTGGTCAAATGACTCGAATGACCCGACCCGATCAGGTCATTAAAAAAATCGGAAAACCCGACCCGACCCGTGAACACCCCTATTTTAGAGTATTACATGTGTTATATATTACGACACATATGGCTTTTGTTACGATGTTAGTGGGATTAGATATTTCTTATTTTGAAAATTATTTTGAAATAAAAAAAATTAATTTTCTTGTAGAATACATCATAATTTCGTCCATTATCAAATAAAAAAAAAGGGTTGTTCATTTTTTTCTCCAAGAAAACCAAAAAAGCTCAAATAGAAAACCCTAAGAAATAGAAAAATTGGTGGAGACAAAATCAAAGGCTAAGCTTAAGGATTTTGGAAATTAATGTAAGTTTTCTTAATTCTTGAATATGGAAATTGTTTCATTTACTTCGTTTGTGTTAATAAAGCACATGTAGCTGCAATGGAATCTGGATGTTCAAATGAAGAAAGCTTCAATGATCAGATAATCATTTGGTATAGACTCAATGTATTTGGTTAATTGCAGACGTGAAGAGGCAATGACTTGCAAGGAGTATATGAGCTGAATATATGGCAAGTATAAAGTCAAAGAGGAAGCAAGTAATAAGCTGACACATGTAGACAGCTGATAGGCTCTTTTAGAGCTGGATTTTAACTTTTTGGTGCCAAGCCACTTAGCCTTGTATATAAACAAACATACATGTAAATTTCATTTTAAGTGTGTAATCAATAAAATTCAGAATTTATTTTCTCTCAAATTCATTCAATTTCTTATCATCCAAACACCTTTAATTCATTTTAACTTGGTATCAGAGCCATGGTTATGGCTAATCCAAGCTTATCTTCATCATCAACTCAACCAAATCCAAATTTATCTTCATCAGTTACTCAATCAAACACAATTTTCAATTTCATTTCACCTATTAAACTTGATAGATCTAATTACTTGATGTGGCGTGCACAAGTTACTGCTTCAATCAAAGGAAATAGATTGGAGTCCTTCATCAATGGAACAAGCAAAATTACAGACACATACATCACAATCAGGACTGAAGAAGGAGCAAATCAAATCATCTCCAATCCAGAGTTTATAGCTTGGAGTGCAAAAGACCAGATGCTTCTTGGATGGATGCTCTCTTCTATGACTGAAAGCATTCTAAGTCTGGTGATGAACTGCCATACGTCTTATGTTGTTTGGAGAGCTTTAGACAAGCATTTTGGATCTCAATCCAAAGCTAAGACTGTGAATTTAAGGTATCAACTAAACACTACTAAGAAACATGAATTAAGCATGGCAGATTACTTTGTGAAGATGAAAGGAATAGTTGATAGTTTAGCATATGCTGGAAGTACAATAGAGGACAGTGATTTGATCATGCACATCTTAGGAGGAATAGGCTCAGATTATGGTGATGTAGCTACATACTTCACAACAAATGCAGCCTCTATGGATCTTGATGAAGCCTATGCTATGTTACTTAGCAAAGAGGCTAGACTCGAACAAGAGAGAGGAGATATCAACACTGTTATGACTAATAATCTTGAAGCACATTTTGCACAAAATAGTTATGACGAGTTTTGAGGCATTTTACAGTCAGTTCAGAAATGCAAATAGAAGAGGCACTTTTACTGGTGGGAGAGGCAATAATATGTACTCTCAAGGTCAAAATGTCTATGGAAAGAATGCCTATATGAATCAAAGTTGGAATCAGAATTGGAATGGAGGTAATGGTAGCAACTGGAATCAAAAAGGTGCTGCTCAAAACAAAGGAAAGACACATATGACTGGAATACCAACTGTGAACATGGCTAATAACTCTAAGCCAATTTGTCAAATATGCCATAAGATTGGACATACTGCTAACATTTGCTAGGACTTGGAAGATTTTGTTACCTCTAATGCTCATAGACAGCCTCCAAACAGAAACAACAGAGCTGCGTATGTTGCAAACATGATGGGACCAGCTGATGGAGGATGGTACCTGGACAGTGGTGCAACACACCACTTAACAAACAACATGGAGAATATGAATATTAAGGAGGAGTATGCAGGTAATGATAAGCTGATTGTTGGTAATGGAGAAGGACTCAATATCACACATGTTGGTAATGCAACCTTAAACTTATCAAATCACAACCTCTTTAATTTCAAGCCTATTATTCTTCAAGATATCTTACTTGTTCCACATATGCATGCAATGGGCCGGGCTCGGGCCGGGCTTTGATAAGCCCGGCCCGGGCCCGGCAAAAAAAAATTTGGCCCGGCCCGGAAAAAGCCCGGGCCGGCCCGGGCTGTCACCGGGCCGGCCGGGCCGGCCCGGTCGGGCTCGGGCTCGGGCCGGGCTTGGCCCGGGCCCGATTTCTATATATATAAAAAATTATAAAAATAAAAAATGTATTATAAAATATATATTTTTTATAATAAAATTATTTATTATTTATTTTAAGCTCGAATCCGATATTTTTATTATAAAAAATTATAAATATAAGAAAGTTATTATATAAATATATATATTTTATAATTAAAAATATTTATTTATTTATTTTAAGCCCGGGCCGGGCCGGGCCCGGCTTTTTGGGTTGAGCCCGGCCCGGGCCCGGCCCGAGTCGGGCCCCCATTTTGAAGCCCGGCCCGGGTTTTTTTCACCTCGGGCCGGGCCAAAGCCCGCCGGGCCGAACCGGGCCGGGCCGGGCCGAACCGGGCCGGGCCGGGCCTCGGGCTTTTTTGCCACCCTTAGTTCCACATATAGCTAAAAATCCGATTAGCATTTCAAAACTTACCCATGATAACAATCTGACTGTTGAGTTTTCTAACAATGCTTGTTTTGTGAAGGACAAGGTGAAAGGAGTGGTGCTAATGAAGGGTCTTGCTGAAGGAGGTCTCTATAGATTGCTTTTAGCCTCAAATTCACTCTATCCAAATCATCTTGTATCTTACAAAACAAGTAAACCTTTGTCTATGTTTTCATCTGCTTCATTCTCAATATCTGTCAATGGCTCAATTACAAAGTATAAAGCAAGATTGGTTGCCAAAGGTTATCATCAAACAGCTGGTGTGAACTTCTTTGAAATCTTTAGTCCAGTTGTAAAGTCCTCAACAGTGAGAGTGATACTGAGCTTATCTGTGATGCTGAAATGGAAAGTGAGGCAAATAGATGTAAACAATGCATTCTTAAATGGAGATTTACTAGAAGATGTTTACATGTTGCAGCCAGAAGGATTTGAAGATGCACACAAAGCTACTCATGTGTGTAAACTGAATAAAGCTCTTTATGGATTGAAGCAGGCACCTAGGGCTTGGTATGATAAACTCAATGGATATTTGATTAAGTCAGGATTTGAAAGCTCAAAGGCAGATACATCTTTGTTTATCAAGCATGAAAAAGAATCAGTAATCCTAGTTTTAATCTATGTAGATGATATACTGATTACTGGACCAGACAGTACTTTGCTTGAGAAATTTGTCTCTCATCTCAGTTCCACATCTTCATTAAAAGACTTGGGATTACTGGCTTATTTTCTTGGCATCGAAGTCAACTATTCTCATGAGGGTATGCACTTATCTCAAGCAAAGTATGTTCATGATCTGCTCAGCAAAGTATCTATGGAAAATTACAAAGGAAGTGAAACTCCTTTCAGTTCAGGTTTGAAACTTGCAAGATCTGTTGAAGGGGCATTGGGAGAGAAGTTTGATAATAAGAGCTTATACAGAAGCATAGTTGGAGGTCTGCAATATTTAACATTAACCAGACCAGATATAAGCTATTTAGTACACAAACTCAATCAATATTTGTCTTCGCCGACTCATCAACATTGGCTGGCCTATAAGAAAGTGCTAAGGTATCTGCAATCTACATCATCATATGGGATTCAGATAAGACAGAAGGGAAAAATGGAAATTACAGGATATTCAGTTGCTGACTGGGCATGTGATATAGATGATAGAAAATCTATAGGTGCCTATTGCATATACTTGGGAGATAATCTAATATCCTGGTCTAGCGAAAAGCAGCAGGTAGTAGCTAGATCCCGTACTGAAAGTGAGTATAGAGCATTAGCCTCAGCAAGTGCAGAAATTATTTGGCTACAGTCCTTATTTACAGAAATGAAGATTAAGCTCATTTCAGTTCCTATCATTTGGTGTGACAATGAAGAAGCAGCAGCATTGGCAACGAATCTAGTATATCACTCAAGGACTAAGCACATTGAAATTGATGCACATTTTGTTAGAGATAAAGTGATCAATCATGAGTTGGACATAAGATACATCCCTACTGAACACCAGATTGCTGATATACTGACCAAAGCTTTAACTTTTTCGCAGTTTAATTACTTGAGGAGCAAGCTCAATGTTCAGGAGAGAACCTTGAGCTTGAGGGGGGATGTTAAGAAAGCACATGTAGCTGCAATGGAATCTGGATGTTCAAATGAAGAAAGCTTCAATGATCAGATAATCAGTTGGTATAGACTCCATGTATTTGGTTAATTGCAGACGTGAAGAGGCAATGGCTTGCAAGGAGTATATGAGCTGAATATATGGCAAGTATAAAGTCAAAGAGGAAGCAAGTAATAAGCTGACACATGTAGACAGCTGATAGGCTCTTTTAGATCTGGATTTTAACTTTTTGGTGCCAAGCCACTTAGCCTTTTATATAAACAAACATACATGTAAATTTCATTTTAAGTGTGTAATCAATAAAATTCAGAATTTATTTTCTCTCAAATTCATTCAATTTCTTATCATCCAAACACATTTAATTCATTTTAACTGTTTGTATACATGAGATGTATTTTTTGTTTTTTCTTCTCTTGAATATAAGTTTTGCTTATTGGAAGCTTGTTGGGAAGAAAATATGCATGTGTGATAGATCTAATTTAAAAATAATAAGTTGTCATTCTAGGGTTTTTATGCCACTTTATAAAATCTTAGAATATTCCTTGTGTGTTTTTTATTGTGGTGAGACATTTGGGATGTTGGAAAGTTTAGATTAAAGTTAGATTGAAAGTCAATTTTAGTATTTTTGATTAATTTGATTAATTGAATTTTTTAAGGTTTATGCCTAATACTAAAATTGGGGCTTTTCATTTTATGGATGTAATTAATTATATTAGAAGTATACTAATCATTTTGATAGTGTTTTGAAAACACTTAAATATGTAATTGGCATTTTTGGACTAAAATGATAAAATATAAAAGTTTGCACTTTATGCTAATTCTCGGCCAAAGAGTATTTTGGACATTTCCAAAATTAATTTTGGGATTCAACATTAAAATACATAATTTATTTTAATAGTCTAAAGAAAATTTTTGAAATTGGAAAAAAAATACGATTTTCACGTTCCGCTGCGATACCTGATAAAATCGTAAATACGCTAACACATTGTGCATGCTTATTATCAAATGTAAGTACCCACCATTTTTCTAAAGATATGTTTATTTGTTTGCTTCTTGGAACCCTCTTCCAGTTGGAAGAAAAATGTTGGAAGAGGCTTCGAGGAAGTCTTTTCTTTCATAGACAAGTAATAAAAACATAGTTAATTCAGTAGCTGAAACACTAATGCAGATTAGTATTGTTTGTTATTTTTTATGTTGTAAATTCTTCAAATATTAATTTTGGATGAAGGGTATATACATGTAGGGACATGTCCTCCAATTTAGAAGAACATGCCTTTAGGCTCCAAAGGGTTTAAGGGAGGGGTATAACTCATGAGAGGGTTACACCCTAAACCAAATGGTGCCCTCAAAGGCACCCTTCCATGTCTATTTAAAGGAGCTTTCAGTGTTATTTCAAAGAATCCGAAAATCCAGAAGTAAGAAGTCTCATACATTTGTTTGAGTCAGAGAGAGTTTCACCATTGTTCTAGTTCGAGATCTTGTTAAGGAGTGTCCCTTGAACAAGATAAATCTAAGTTATCTTGGGAGGACGTTAGCCATAAAATCCATAGAGCACCGAGGCGGGGCTAATAAGTTCTTAAGGACAGAGGAAACTCGACTTTGAGCATTTGTTTTTGTCAGATTTTCCAGGTTTTTGTTTATTTTCAAAGTTTTAGGGTTTTGTCTAAATTGGCATGTTAGTGTAGATCTAATTTTGTGTTCTGGTTTTGATTTCGGTTAATGACACTAATTCCCCAACAATCTTAAGAACTTATTATTTTAGTGTTATTAAATAAGGATTTGCATGTGTTAAAGACAATTTTCTGGAAAAACAAATATAGTATGAGCATGTAAAATACGCAAGGGCGTTCGAACGCCCGACGTATGCATAGGCAAAAATTTGAATTTTCGTAAGAACGTTCGAATGCATATTCAAACGCAACTCGAATGCAAGTCTTCTGCCTTAGAACGTTCGAACGCCTCTTCAAACACACCACGAACGTAAACCTTTTGGAACATTTCGTTCGAACGCGTTTTCGGATGCTACACGAACGTAAACTCTTTGGAATATTCTGTTCGAACGCGTTTACGAATGCTACACGAACGTGAACTCACTGGACAGTTTCGTTCGAACGTAGAAACGAACGTGACACTAAAGAAATTGGTTCTGGAACTATTTTTTTATTTAAAATAAACTTAGAATAATTTATAATATTAACTTAGCAAAATCATATACTGTATTACAATAAACTTGGTAGTATAGATTTAAGTTGATATTAAGTATTCAATTATCACAAGCATACACATAATGATAAAGTTGAAAGTTGCATACTTGGTTGAGTATTAAAAGTGTAATCTTACACAAGTAATTCCATCCAATCTTGGTTGATTTACACACATATACACATATATATATACACACATTGTATCGTGAAATTAAAAGTGTAATACTAAGTTTGAATGCCCAAGAGATTCTATTGAGGAAGTGTTTAAAGGATATTCTGTCAAAAAGACGATAAGAGCCTAAGTAGTCAGGGATTTAAGTGGTTACTCCGGACCCCCCTCGTCCTCTGGGAATATTCCTTTATTTACTTATCATAAGAAACCTAAGTGGTAAATCCAAGGACTTGTGTTAATTGGTACTACTGTCCAATATAACAACAAGTGGATACTTAGCAAATCATTTAAACAAGATCATTCGTTGATCGTTGTACAATTTGTCTTTTGTAGACTTATTGACCGCTGTTGGTTTTTCCAGTTACATATGGCTAGCGGAAATATCACAGTACCGGTCTCTCATGGAGAAAAACCGGAAAAGTTTGGTAGAGCAAACTTTAAACAGTGGCAGAGTAAAATGTTGTTCTACCTGACAACTCTCCAGTTGGCTAAGTACCTCAAAGATCCTCTGGGTCCTGTGGAGGGAAAAACGGAAACAGCCAAGTGTGGGAACACAGGAAACTGGACGACGCAATGTTGTTCCAGGCTCGGGGGCCTAGTTGGGAGTACGGAGTAGCCAACGGAGGACTAAACCGGAGAATAAGGGAGTCGCCACCCGGTGTGAACCGGGACAAAGATTTAAGGCCGCACTCACCCCTCGCAAGGGAATACCTCAAACCATTGGGTTCGGAATGGTCCCTTACTTATGCAACTTGTAATGTAGAGATTCATGCAATAATCCAACAAAGCCTATGACATACATTTCCAAGTGCACCACAATCCTAGATTCACATGCTTAAAAGTATAGTTTACATCTAACATACATGAAACCAAATCTTATTGCCAAATTCACATGCTCAAAGGTAGGCCTTTGCAACAACAAACACATAACGTCATAAGAATTCAATCATTCATGTAGATATAAACACAAACAGTCATGGTAACATTTGCGTGTAATGTAAAGGAAATCAAAATGACGACAAATAATATTGTAGGCGCATAACAGAAATAGACAACTAGAGAGATAATACAAATGCATAGCGTAAAAAAAGGGGTAACCATATGCTAAGATGGACATGTCGTAATGTGATGCGAGAGAATCTGTTTACCGTATGCGTTCGTGCAACGTTCGTATACGCGTTCGAACGGTAAACAGAAGGTTCTCGTTCGAGTAGCGTTCGTAAACGCGTTCGAACGGGAATGAAACAGAATGCACACGTTCGTATGGCGTTTGTGAACGCGTTCGAACGTAAATGAAACAGAATACTCACGTTCGTGTGGCATTTGTGAACGCGTTCGAACAGAAATGAAACAGAATACTCACGTTCGTATGGCGTTCGTGAACGTGTTCGAACGGAAATGAGACCTGATGCATGATAAGGCAAAATGCATGCGTGTTCGAGTTTCGTTCGTAAACGCGTTCGAACGGGAACAGACCTGATGCATGAAATGGGACGCAATACATAAACAAAATAAAGGGGCGCGGCGAAGTACTGCCGTAAAGGTGGCCTTTTGGGGCTCTTGATCTCTCAAAGAGAGGACCTTTAGACCAACATACTAAGCCCATGCGCGTCACATCACATCATGCATACAAACATAAAGACAATCATATCAAACTAAGTATGCCCGATTGAACACATCTTACATCCAACCGAACACACGTCAACCGGCGCGGCAAAGCATCGTGGTAAAGGGCTTTAACCCCTCTCCATAGGGGATCTTTCATTCCACTTACTAAGCCCATGCGCTCGATCGTATCATGCATACAAACATGCATGCATGAATGTTCATATCCCGTCGGGTTAGGTCTTCCGTCAATTCTCTTGGTGACTGCTTAGCCTTCTCTTCCTCAGACAAGCTATTTCTTCAATCTGTCTACGTTGATCGGCTCGGTGAACTAATTCCCTTCCAAGTCTGATATTTTCACTGGCTCTATTTCCCAATTTCTGAATGTCTATCTTATCTTTTCTGTTTGCTTACTTCGAAGGTTCCCCGTGTTCATCACTGGATTCCATAGTACCAAGGTTGAATGCTTTTCTCAAATATTCTCATATTGCAGAAGAGTTTCAGCAAAATGAACGTCTTTATTATTGTTGAGGAAAAGAGTTCGAAAAAGTAACAAAATCAATGTCATTTAAAAAAACTGGATCAAATAGACTAGGAGGAACATCTCCATCATCTGCAGCACTGCCTTCTTCCTCGGCCTATGGTTCTTCACTGTCATTCATGTAAGAAGCTTGGTGGTTGATGGTTTTTTTTCATGTGTTGTGTATTTTATGGGAATCTATGAGATCTTGAATTTCATACCTGAGGCGGGTGCAGTTTTCGGTGTCATGGCCATGTAGCTGGTGGAAGTGACAATAAATGTTCACATTTATGTGTGGTGGTGGGGGGTGTGGAAGTGGCTTGCCTTCTAAGGGTTTCAAGATTCATTGTCCCTGTAACTTTTCAAACACCTTCGACAAAGGTCTACCAAGGTTGGAGAATTGCCTGTTTCTGATGGCAGCGACTTCGGTAGTAGCGGGCTTTGTCTCAGAAGGCCCCCCAAAAGTTCTTTTATTCTGGCCATAAAACTTTCTGTTTTCAGCCTCCTCTTCCTCAATATCCATGACAGTTTCCCTCAACTGTCGAAAATCAGAAATCATCGAAGTCATCTTCCTCAGCGCTTGGTGCCCTTGATAATCATCTTAATTTGGTCTTTCTCTGAAGGCCGAGTCTGCATTTTCAAAAGCTGGCTTCTCCAG
Organism: Zanthoxylum bungeanum; assembly: GCA_019454045.1. NCBI lineage: Eukaryota > Viridiplantae > Streptophyta > Magnoliopsida > Sapindales > Rutaceae > Zanthoxylum > Zanthoxylum bungeanum. The sequence continues at coordinate 59,293 of SKCR01053856.1, forward strand.
CGATCCACATACTCTTTGAAATTTTCCTCTGGCTTCTGTTTAGTGTTCTCCAAATCACGGAGTGACAAGTCAATTTCTAAGTCTGTAACATACTGCTTCAGAAAAGCATCAGCTAGTTCCTTCCAATCTTCTTTAACCTTCTTCTTAAGGCTATGATACCAAACCACAGGTGCCCCCTCGAGTGACATCCCAAATATCTTTTGGACTTGGCGCTGTGATAGGCCCATTGAACTCATGACTGAGACATATTGCTGCAGATGGACTCTTGGGTCTCCATTTCCATTAAACTTGGCCATGTCTGGTATTTTAAACTGAGCTGGCAGCTGTTCTCCGAAGGTCATTGCCTCATAATCTAACAACTCTTCATGTTTACCCCTCATTTTGCGGGTAACTGTTTCAACCTGATCCCGAAGCTTCTGAAATTCTGTCTGAGACCCAATCACTTTGCCTGTTGCATACTCTGCTATGTCATCATCAAAAGTGGGGATATCATCCCCCAACCCATTCGGAGGCTCCTCGCGCCTCACATTCTCAGAATTTCCCCCAGCACGGGGCACAGCCATATTTGCCATGGCAGTGGTCATGGCTTGCAACTGTTCGGTGACCTTGGCGAGACTGTTTTCCAACTGATCCATACGGGATACCTCAATATCTGATTCACTCATGTCTGTTCCCAGTATTTTGGTGAGTCTTCCCTTTTCCCTAACCCAACGGGAATCTATGATGGCTTTTTGAACACAAGGGTTAGCATGATGTATGTATGCATGATGTGCATAAGAAGTATATAACATATACTAAATCAAATAAAATCCTCAAACAAATCAGCCTATTATCATTTTAGAAGCTTTTGGGACAACTGTCATAAGAGTGAACCCGTCCCAGTTTAAATGGCCCAACGAGTTCATGTCTTATGGCAAAGATCCCAACTAAATCCAAATGATAATATTCCGAACACAATCATAAAATGGCCCATTGTTATTTAGAAGCCTTTTGGCCCAATCGTCATAAGATATGTTCTTGTCCCAGTTTAAATGGCCCCACAAGCCCATATCTCATGACAAAAGACTCAGATGGATTCAAATAGCAATGTTCCCAAACATAAGCATACAAGGAAGATATTATAAACATAAAATAATAACTTCTACCGTGTGGCCCACCATCATTTCAGAAGCTTTGGGCCTAATTGTCATAAGATACGAACCTGCCCCAGTTTAAATGGCCCAGCAAGTTCGCATTTTTGACAAAGAGCCCAATTCATCCAAATGATAATGGTCCTAAAGCACAAGGAAATATTTGTTATAGGCTATACAACTTGGTCTACGCATGGGTTCGTGGGAGTATGGACAAAGGCTATCATCGGCGAAGGATGGCCCACAACTAGGTCTCCCCAATCAAGGGTTCGTGCAACCAAGTGAGCACACCCTTTTTTATACACTAAGGTACGTGCCAATGAGCTATAGTGTGTGACAGACTGTCAAATGGATTTCCCGTTGTAGATTCCCCAGAGGGAAGGTGGAGCGAGGCTCACTTAAATACCCAAGCCTCTTAGGCTCTTATCGCTTGGTGTCAGGAATAAACAACGAGTCCTCCAAATTAGTCCATCACAATAGGCTACGAGTAGATGACTATCTAGGTGCCTTCACAGTTTTTCCTTCTAGAAAGGTAGTGAGTGAAGGAAGACACCAAACCATTACCTAGCCTCAAAATGCCTTTGATCACAACCCCCATTTCACACATTTGTAGACACGGTTAATTAAAGCATAAATCTATACATTACAAGGCATTATTTCGGGGCCGATTCTCTATTCCCAGTGGAGTCGCCAGACTGTGGGAACACAGGAAACTGGACGACGCAATGATGTTCCCGGCTCGGGGGCCTAGTTGGGAGTACGGAGTAGCCAACGGAGGACTAAACCGGAGAATAAGGGAGTCGCCACCCGGTGTGAACCGGGACAAAGATTTAAGGCCGCACTCACCCCTCGCAAGGGAAGACCTCAAACCATTGGGTTCGGAATGGTCCCTTACTTATGCAACTTGTAATGTAGAGATTCATGCAATAATCCAACCAAGCCTATGACATACATTTCCAAGTGCACCACAATCCTAGATTCACATGCTTAAAAGTATAGTTTACATATAACATACATGAAACCAAATCTTATTGCCAAATTCACATGCTCAAAGGTAGGCCTTTGCAACAACAAACACATAACGTCATAAGAATTCAATCATTCATGTAGATATAAACACAAACAGTCATGGTAACATTTGCGTGTAATGTAAAGGAAATCAAAATGACGACGAATAATATTGTAGGCGCATAACAGAAATAGACAACTAGAGAGGTAATACAAATGCATAGCGTAAAAAAAGGGGTAACCATATGCTAAGATGGACATGTCGTAATGTGATGCGAGAGAATCTGTTTACCGTATGCGTTCATGCAGCGTTCGTATACGCGTTCGAACGGTAAACAGAAGGTTCTCGTTCGAGTAGCGTTCGTAAACGCGTTCGAACGGGAATGAAACAGAATGCACACGTTCGTATGGCGTTTGTGAACGCGTTCGAACGTAAATGAAACAGAATACTCACGTTCGTGTGGCGTTTGTGAACGCGTTCGAACAGAAATGAAACAGAATACTCACGTTCGTATGGCGTTCGTGAACGCGTTCGAACGGAAATGAGACCTGATGCATGATAAGGCAAAATGCATGCGCGTTCGAGTTGCGTTCGTAAACGCGTTCGAACGGGAACAAACCTGATGCATGAAATGGGACGCAATACATAAACAACAAAATAAAGGGGCGCGGCGAAGTACTGCCGTAAAGGTGGCCTTTTGGGGCTCTTGATCTCTCAAAGAGAGGACCTTTAGACCAACATACTAAGCCCATGCGCGTCACATCACATCATGCATACAAACATAAAGACAATCATATCAAACTAAGTATGCCCGATTGAACACATCTTACATCCAACCGAACACACGTCAACCGGCGCGGCAAAGCATCGTGGTAAAGGGCTTTAACCCCCCTCCCCATATGGGATCTTTCATTCCACTTACTAAGCCCATGCGCTCGATCGTATCATGCATACAAACATAAAGACAATCATATCAAACTAAGTATGTCCGATTGAACACATCTTACATCCAACCGAACACACGTCAACCGGCGCGGCAAAGCATCGTGGTAAAAGGCTTTAACCCCTCCCCGTAGGGGATCTTTCATTCCACTTACTAAGCCCATGCGCTCGATTGAGTCATGCACAAATAAGCAACATGCAGAATTTAAGTGACGAAAAATAAATAAACCAAAGCAACACAAAACAAAAGAGGGTGCCGTTTACTCAAGTGGTACGTGGAGTTGTATCCCAAGTACAGACCGCACTACCGTCCATTCGGATTCGGCTACGGAATTTACGTCTGGGTTTCCATCCTATATACCACAAGAGATGACACCCTTCCATTCATCCAATACCCACAACACACATCATACACAAACAATATTCAACAAAGAAGTAAAATACAGTCAAAATGAATAACAAGAATCAAATGAAGATGAGTATGGAAAGTACCCTCAGGTCTAACCTTTTAAGCCGTCTCTCGGACTCGCGTTTCACAAAGATCGGAAGGGGTAATGCTCCGCAACTTTTCTGGTTCAATGGTTTGCCTTTTCCTTCGATGTACGGCCGCTCGAGCTACTGTTTTCGACTCCGTTTTGCTGCTGTTTCCTTGTGGTTTCGCCGCTGTTTCCTCTGTATTTTTTTTGCTTACTGTTTGTGGACTGTTTTGATGTTCTTGGTGGATTGTTTTGATGTTCTTGGTGGACTATTTTGGGTGCTCTTTTGGTGTTTTAGGCTACGGTTTTGGTGTGTTTGGGGAGGTATTGGGCTGCTATTTGGGACTGATTTCAGGGGTAGTTTCGGTGCTGTCATGGGCTGAGTTCAAGGGTTAGGGGGCTGCTGTGTGTGGTTCTCGTTAATTTGGTGAGGGAAGGGTTGTTGTGTGTGTTGTTTGTGTTTTGTAGTTTACCTGTGATCTGGAGAGTGTCTTGATGTCTTGGGCGTGTATTAGAGAGAGTGGAGAGTTGAGAGGGCTTTTTTTATGAATGAGCTAGGGAGATTCGAGAGAGTCGACCGTTGAGATGGCTAGGTTAGTGCATGTTTATATAGGAGAGAGCTAGGGTTTGTCCTTGTCTCACAAGGAAGAGATTTGTTTCCAAATTAGGAGTGATAGGAATGATATATACAAGATTGAGGGGGGACAAAATATTTTAAATTAGGAAGTCAACTAATCTAAAATTGGTGGATATCTTATTGAATTAGGAAGTCAACTAATTTAAATTGGTAGATGTCTTATTAGATTAGGAAGTCAAATATTTGATTAACTTTGATTGGTTAGGATTGATTTTAATTAGGCATATCTTATTTTAATTTTAGTATATGAATTATTTAAATTAGGCATGATTTTAGTTTAAGTTGGTAATTGTTTATTTTATGTTTGGTAAATGTTTTATTTAATTATTTAATTAATTTAATTATTATCTTATTTAGTTAATGTTTTAATTAATATTTATTTATTTAAATTGGGATGTGTTTTATGGGCTTTGGGGGGCTAAGGTTTGGGCGAATTGGGCTGGGGTGCGAGGCTAGCAGCAAAACCAGAAATACCGACTCCGTTCGAACGCCAATTCGAACGCGGCACAAACGTCCGCAATCTGCCTGACGTTCGAACGTAGTAACGAACGCAACACTAACAAAGACAGTGAGCTTGTGAAATGAACTTGATGACGTACTTATTCTGAATTTCCCCTTCCGACCTCCGTTTCCCGCAATATCCTTAGCTAAAAAAGTAGTGCCTCCAACTGAGACTCATCATCGGGTTTCACATGCGAAAATGCAATGCCTACACCAAGCAACTGCGAGAAGAGACATGGTCGTCTGGCGACTTCTTGTGCAAGAACTACCTTTTGGGAGGACTTGACAATACCCTGTACAATGTGTACCAATGCATGATTTCTGCGAAAATTCTCTGGGAATCCCTCGAGAAGAAATACAAAACTGAGGATGTCGGGCAAAAGATGTTTGTCGTGGGTAGGTTCCTGGACTACAAAATGGTAGATTCAAGAACGGTAATATCTCAGTTGGGTGAACTGCAATTGATCATTCATGAAATATTGGATGAAGGGATGAAACTCTGTGAGACGTTTCAAGTTGCCACCATCATTGAAAAGTTACCTCCATCATGGAAGGACTTGAAACACAAAAAGAAGCAGATAAGCCTTGAAGACCTTGGAGTTCGATTGAGGATCGAAGAGGACAACAGGAAGTCCGAGAAGGCCAGCTACAAGACTATGGAGTCTAAGGCCAACATCGTTGAGTGTGTAAAGGGTAGCAAGAAGAGAAAAAATAGTGGAGCTGATTCTTCTCAAGCTAACAAGAAGTTCAAGGGGAAGTGCTACAACTGTGGAAAAAGCGGTCATATGGCAAAGGACTGCAGAAACAATAAGTCTCAGGTAAAGGGCAAGAAAAAGAAAAATGAGGCTCATGTCACTGAAGATGAGCAGCTGACTGATGAGATCTCAAAGATGAACCTCTCAGCAGTGGTAACTAAAGCCAACTTGGTTGGGAATCCGAGAGAATGGTGGGTAGACACTGGGGCTACTCGTCATATATGTGCTGATAGCAAGATGTTTTCCTCGTATCAGAAGGTCGATGGTGGCGATCATCTGAAAATGGGAAACCCGTCTACCTCACGAGTGGTTGGACAAGGCACAGTGGTTCTGAAGATGACATCCGGAAATGAGCTTATATTGAAGAATGTTTTGCATGTTCCTGATATTCGGAAGAACTTGGTCTCGGGCTCTCTCCTTAGCAAGAATGGCTTTAAGCTTGTATTTGTTTCTGAAAAGTTTGTATTGACCAAAAATGATGTGTATGTAGGAAAATGATACCTCACTGAGGGTCTTTTCAAATTCAATGTAATGACTGTCAATCGACACGGTGCTATTAATAAAGCTACAACTTCCGTTTATATTATTGAGTCACAAAATGTATGGCATGGGAGGTTAGGACATGTTAATTATGATACAATACGTAAATTAATTAACATGGACCTTATGCCTAAATTTGCAATTGATAACCAACATAAATGTGAGGCATGTGTTAAAGCAAAAATGCATAAAATATCATTTTATTCCATAGAACGAAGTTCTGTACCCTTGGAACTTGTACACTGATGTGTGTGATATGAATATTGTGCAAACAAGACGGTAAAAAGTACTTTGTCACTTTTATCGATGATATCACAAGATTCTGTTATGTGTATTTGCTGAGGAGCAAAGATGAAGCTATTGAGAGCTTTATACACTATAAGAACGAAGTTGAAAATCAACTTAGCAAGAAAATCAAAAGAATTATGAGTGATAGAGGGGGTGAATATGTCACCATTTGGTGAATATTGTTCCAATTATGGAATTATTCACGAGACGTCTCAACAGAACGGGATTGCTGAACGCAAAAATCGAACGTTGAAGGAAATGATGAACGTCATGTTGACAAGTTCTGGTTTACCCCAGAATTTGTGGGGGGAAGCCTCGCTTTCCACGAACTACGTTCTGAACAAGCTACCTCACAAAATATTGGACAAGACACCATATGAATTGTGGAAAGGTCACGTACCTTCCTAAATATCTAAAAGTGTGGGGTGTCTTGCCAAAGTAATGGTTCCTAAACCTAAGAAGGTTAAAATATTACCCAAAATTATTGATTGTATATTCATTGGATATGCTCGCAACAGTAGTGCGTATCGATTCTTGGTACACAAGTCTGAGATTCCTGACATCAATCCGAATATGATAATTGAGTCAAGGAATGCGACATTTTTTGAAGACATTTCCTTGTAAGGAAAGACAAATAACAGTCTCTCAAAACAACTATTGATACTGTCAAAGAAAGTGATCAGGTTGACCAAGAGTCATATCAACGTGAAAATATTGAGACAATCGAACCTAGACGTAGCAAAAGAGCTAGAACGTCTAAGTCGTTTGGTCCTGATTTTCTGACATACTTGTTAGAAAATGAGCCTCGAAGCTATAAAGAAGCAATGTCTTCGTCGGAGGCACCTTTGTGGAAAGAGGCTATCAACAGTGAGATTGATTTCATCCTACAGAACCATACTTGGGAGTTGGTTTATCTTCCTCCAGGTTGTAAGCCACTGGGCTACAAATGGATATTCAAACGGAAGATGAAACCGGATGGATCAATAGATAAGTACAAGGCAAGGCTTGTCATAAAATGTTATAGACAAAAAGAAGGCTTTGATTACTTTGATATCTATCACCAGTGACTCGTATCACATCAATAAGAATGCTCATAGCCATAGCAGCTATATTTGGTCTTGAAATACATCAAATGGATGTAAAAACAGCATTCTTGAATGGTGAATTGGATGAAGAGATTTACATGGAACAACCAGAATGGTTCAATGTTCCTGGACAAGAACAGAAGGTGTGAAAACTTGTAAAATCCTTGTACGGATTAAAACAAGCACATAAACAATGGCATGAGAAATTTGACAAAGAGATGTTGTCAAGTGGGTTCAAAACCAATGAGTGTGATAAGTGTGTGTACACCAAATCAACTCAAAAATGATATGTCATTGTGTGTCTCTATGTGGACGATATGCTGATAATTGATAGTAATCATGAAATGATTCAGTCTACCAAGAAAGTGTTAACCATCAAATTTGATATGAAAAATTTGGGAGTAGCTGATGTGATCCTATAAATTAAGATTTCTAGAACATCAGAATGATAAATATTATCTCAGACTCATTATGTTGAGAAGATACTTGAGAAATATAACAAATGAGATCTAAATGTGGCTAGAACTCATGTAGACCTAACTCTTCATCTATCAAAGAATACTGGCCCAAGTGTATCGCAATTAGAGTATTCGAGAAATATCGGAAGTTTGATGTATCTCACGAATTACACACGACCTGATATCGCTCAAGTTGTAAACAGGCTTAACAGATATACAAGTAATCCAGAACATAACCACTGGAAAGCCATAGTAAGAGTTTTGAGGTATCTGAGAGAAACTTCAAAATATGGTCTGCATTATACGAGATATCATGTTGTTATGGAGGGATACAGCGATGCTAACTAGATATCTGATACAGTGGATTCCAAATCTACGAGTGGATTTGTTTTCACAATTGGTAGTGCAGCCGTGTCATGGAAATCCTCAAGGCAAACATGTATTGCCCAGTCTACTATGGAATCAGAGTTCATAGCATTAGACAAAATAGCAGAAGAAGCGGAATGGCTTCGAAATTTCCTGGAAGATATTCCAAGTTGGCCCAAACCGGTGCCAGCGATAAGCATACATTGTGATAGTCAATCGGCTATTGGGAGAGCCCAAAATATAATGTATAATGGTAAGTCTCGACACATACATCGGAGACATAATACCATACATCAACTGCTCTCAAGTGGCATAATATCGATCGATTATGTTAAGTCGAAGGAAAACCTAGCGGATCCACTTACTAAAGGTTTACCTAGAGAGCAAGTTGAGAAGTCATCGAGAGGAATGGGCTTGAAACCTATAAATTAAGAATTGTCACTGTGGAAACCCAACCTAGCTGACTGGAGATCCCAATATCTAGGTTCAAAAGGGACAACTGAAACTTTGTGCAATTCAAAACAAGCATTGTAGAGTTTTGTACTATTTCCTATTCCGATAATGATGCAGAGTACTGTCTGTCAAGGTTAGGATAAGCTAAAGCTTTTAATGATCACTATATTATGAGATAAGTCCTAATGGGGTAAAGGCAGATTACCTCTTCATAGTAGATCACATATTTCAAGTAAAAAGTGAGGTCGCTTCCATGGGATTTTACAGGCTGACTTCCTTAAAGTGCTTGATGAATCCAGGACCGATGTTCATGGCTGAAATGAACACAACCGTAGAACGGGAAATAGTCGAAGTAAAGCTGTGTGTTGGCAATTGTCTTGGTTTACACCAACGGCAGAACTGTTCAAGACTATGGGTCACTAGTTTGCCAAGTAAATCCGATTGTCATTCACTAGGAAAGGTTCAAGGCGAAAACTACTTATTTCGATGCAGCTTTAGTTGACGGAAACTCTCTCGAGTGTCTGCATGAATATTTGGAGAATTGTGGAGGATTGTTGTAAATTCTTCAAATATTAAGTTTGGATGAATGGTATATACATGTAGGGACATGTCCTCCAATTTAGAAGAAGATACCTTTAGGCTCCAAAGGGTTTAAGGAAGAGGTATAACTCATAAGAGGGTTACACCCCAAACCAAATGGTGCCCTCAAATGCACCCTTCCATGTCTATTTAAAGGAGCCTTCAGTGTTCTTTCAAAGAATCTGAAAATCCAGAAGTAAGAAGTCTCATACATTTGTTTTAGAGTCCGAGAAAGTTCCACCATTGTCCTAGTTTGAGATCTTGTTAAGGAGCGCCCATTGAACAAGAGGAATCCAAGTTATCCTGTGATGACGTTAGCCATAAAATCCGTAGAGCACCGATGTGGGGCTAATAAGTTCTTAAGGACAGAGGAAACTCGACTTGGAGCATTTGTTTTCGTCAGATTTTCCAGGTTTTTATTTATTTTCAAAGTTTTAGGGTTTTGTCTAAATTGGCATGTTAGTGTAGATCTAATTTTGTGTTTTGGTTTTATAGATTGTTGATGCATGTTTGATTTCGGTTAATGACACTAATTCCCCAACATTTTATGATTCTGTCGAGTGTTTTGCTTGCATTGCTCTAAGCTGATAAGGTAAACAAGTAGATATTAAGAACCATGAGAGATTCCATATACGGAAACTAACAACCAGATGGCGGCCTCAAGTTTGAAGGTGTAAATTGGAAAAAACAATTACTAGCCAGTAAATTATTAAACTGTTTCTTGATCCAGATATAATACCAGGTGTACGTGTATCTGTAGAAACAGTTTGCGAATGATAGAATAATATTACCATTCATCAGGAAAATAAATTCAAAACTGTGTTGATTCGCGGATTAGGTCGCTCTCTTTAAGATGTTTCGCAGCTCTGCCCATAATGTGTGCTTGCAATGATTCGGCCCTGACGTCCCCAAGATAAAATAAGTCCAGAAAAACACTGTCTCAATCGATTAGAACAAACACGATTGGTATGCTCACACCCACACTAGAATTTTTTGCTCGAAAACTTAAGAACGATAGTAAAGGAAAAAAAAATATAAGGATTTTTTTCTTCACAAATTGTTCTCAGCTCGGTCTCGTTTTTTCTTGATTTTTCAAAGTGTGAAACATCTTTTATATAGGAAAAATTATGACCGTTTGTATTTAATAATAAAAACGTTTTGCACTATATTTTTTTACGTTTTGCACTTTATTTTTTAAAACGTTGTAATAAATCAAAAAACATGTTAAAAAAATTAAATAAAACGTTTCATGATTTAAATAAAAAAAAACAGTTAATTCTTCTTTTTTTTCAAAAAGTATTTTCTCTCTAACTACACACACGCGCACCCGTCCCGAACCGAACCCATTGACGGACGGCCGACGGCAGTGGAGCGTGTGTGTTGAACCACCATTAGCCTAACTCCTCACTCTTCCACAAAAGTGGGTACCCCTTGGGGACCCAAACCCACTTCACAACATAACACCTTATAAATAATAAATTGGTGTTGTATCTTTTCAGTATGGGATGAGGTTTCAAAAAATTATAACTCGTCATTTAAAAATTATAACTCTATATTCAAATTCTTGTAACTCCTCATTAAAATTCATATGTTACAACAATCCCCCACTTGGATTTTAATAAAATATTTTCATCGAGCAATATAACATAAGGTCGTGCATAAATAAAGGTGTCTATCGACTTGAACATTTATATAGTGTTGATGATTCATATTATACTAGAGTAACTCATAGTTTTGAACTCTATCTCTGACAACGTTACACACACAAACCTTTCAGGGTGAATTCAAAAAGGCCCGTGCATTATGACCGTGCACATATATCCCAGTATAGTGAATGTTCTAGAAACTTTTGCCCAAAATTTCATAAGAAGCAGCCTCACATCTACATTCATATAGGTGTGTCTATCAAGAGTACTCATGTAGCTAGGTACTTCACTCTATATTGAGCATAGAACACATTAAGAGTTAAATAATTTATCCTTACATCGCTTCAGAATATCATGCTCTCAGAATGGAACTCGTCGATTGTTAGCATGATTCAACTCTCATTACTTTATGACTTGTTATTACCCATTGAACCTATTTCTTGGGATTTCCAGTCTATAAGTCGGGTTACCGTCACAAGTAATCTAATTATTTAATGACAGTAGTCTCATCTTTTTGAAGTATTGAATATCTTCTCTCTTACTAAACCTTTCGTCAAATGATCAATTAAGTTATCGTCAGTTCGTACATGATATACTCTTACAGCTCCAGTAGAGAGATATTCTCTAACTGTGCTATGTTTACGACCTATTTGTTGTCTCTTCCCATTATAATAACGGTTCTGAATCTTTGCAATAGTCACGTACTATCACAATGGATCAAGACAGCTGGTATTGATATCTCCTATAAAGGGGTATCTGATAGCAAACTTATTAACCAAGTTGTTTCTTCACTAGCAGAGGCCAGTGCAATCATCTCAGACTCCATAGTGGATTGAGCTAAGATAGTCTGTTTCTTGAATTTCCAAGAGACAGCCTCAACACCTATGCTGAAAATATATCCACTAGTCGCCTTGGAATCATCTGAAATGGTGTTCCAATCAGCATCGCTATATCCTTCAAGGACAGCAGGAAACCTCTGATAATGTAATCCTAGGTTTATGATCTTTTTCATGTACCTCATAACCCTCAATAGCATGCCAATGCTCCATACTAGGTCTACTAGTAAATCTGTATAATAATCCTACGACATAGGCAATGTCAGGTCTAGTGCAGTCAGTAGCATATCGAAGACTACCAATGATGCTCGCATACTCAGTTTGTCTAATACTGTCACCAGTGTTCTTGAACAACTTTACACTAGGATCATAAGGTGTACATGCAGGTTTACTGTCAAAGTAATTATACTTCTTCAAGATTTTCTCAATGTAATGTGATTGATCTAAAATAATTCCAATTTCCGACCTAGTAATTTTAATACCTAAAATTACATTTGCTTCACCTAAGTATTTCATATCAAAATTAGCACAAAACATAGATTTAACATCATTCACAATATGAATATTGGAACCAAAAATAAGCATATCATCCACATACAAGCACATAATAGAACAAACCCCATTTTCTGATTTATAGTATATACATTTATCACTTTCATTCACTTTAAATCTCTTTGCTAAAACTAGGTTATCAGATTTCTCATGTCATTGTTTTGGTGTTTATTTTAAGCCTTATAGAGATTTATCAAGTTTACAGACTTTACTTTATTGACCAGGTATTACAAATCCTTCAGGTTGGTCCATATAAATCTCTTCTTCTAATTCTCCATTCAAAAAAGCAGTGTTAACATCCATTAGATGCATAACAAGATCATGGATTACAGCAAGAGAAATAAACACACAAATAAATATAATCCTAGTTACTTGTGAAAAAATGTCAAAGAAATCTATGTTTTCTCCAGTGTTCTAAAACGCGCCGCCTAGGCGGGCCTAGGCGGCGCGTTTTCGCTAATCGGGTCTTAGCCACCGCGATTACCACCAAATCGGTGGTGGTAATCGCGCGGTCGACTGGTCGGCGTGAAATCGGCGCCGATTTCGCCGCCAATCGGCCGCGTAGGCGCCGATATACGGTCGCTAATCGGCGCTGTATTTTTTTTTTGTTTTTTTACCAAAATGTCGTCGTTTTGGTCTTATTTAAACGGCTAAAACGACGCCGTTTTGGCCGTTTAAATAAACAGCCAAAACGACGTCGTTTTGGCATGTGTATATAAAAAAAAAAACCCTTCTTTTCTCCTCTGCCTCTCTCTTCTGCGCTGCGTTTCTTCATTTCTTCTCTGCGACTGCGATTTCTTCATTCTTTTCAAGGTATTTTTTTTATTTCAATAGAAATAACAAGCAATAATATAAATAACCCCTAATATAATTTGTTATAAGTATAACTAATTTCGTATTTTATTTTCCTTATGTTATTAATTTGACCTAAAATCTTATTTTAATTTTCGTTTTGATTTATTTTTTTGTTAATAATTAAAAATTAATTACATATTAATATTAGTAGTTAGACTAGTTACTTTAAATTATTAATTAATTGTTAATTGTATTTGTGCATATTAATTGGACCTCTTTTTTATTCTGATTTTTTTGAAACCATTGTTGAAGTTTCTGTTGTTGGCTTGTTGCAGTTGGTTATTGTTTTTCTGCCATTGTTGTAATGCTTATTAGTATTTTACTATTGTTATTAAAATGTAATTTTTGTTAATAATGATTAATGCTTATTAAATTAATTGATTTATACTATATAGGATAGGACATGGCTTCTTCTTCCGCGGCTTCTAATTCGGAGAGTAGTCTCGTTCTTAAACGGAATTCAAATGATGTTGGATGGGAGTATGAGGCTTTAGTGGATCCGAATAACTTGGATAAAGTGAAATGCAAGTTGTGTTCAAAAAAAATTTCTGGTGGAGTTTACCGAATGAAAGAACATATTAGGCATATATCGGGGAATGTTGCAAAATGTCCAAAGTCTATTAAAGAAGGTCAAGAGAAGTGTAGACAAGTCATTTTAGAGGCAAGGAATAGGAAGAAAAGAAAAGAGAAGCATGTTAGTGAGATAAGGCAATGAGTTAATATTGGGGGCGATGAAGAAGAAGAAGCTGAAATTCGTGAAATAGAAGAAGGGTTAGATTCAAGACCCCCTCAGCATCGCGGCCTTTTGGATAGGTGGACAGTGGTAACCCCTCCTGATTCTTCAACTGGTGATGGTAAAACAATGCGGCAACAAAATATTAATGAAGCGTTTTTTAAAGAAAAAACGCATAATGTCAAGCGATTTGTTGCTAAGTGGGTGTATGAATCCGAAATTCCTTTCAATGCTATTGACCATGACAGTTGGATAGCGATGATGGAAGCAGTTGGTCAATTTGGACTGGGTTTCAGAGGTCCTAGCCAATATGAGTTGAGGGAGCCATTGTTGAAAGAGGAAGTTGCAAGTGTTAAAAATTTCCTGAAACTACATGAGAAGGAGTGGATGGAGAACGGGTGTTCAATCATGACAGATGCTTGGAGTGATAGGAAAAGGAGAAGCATAATGAATTTGTGTGTTAATTGCACAATAGGCACCACTTTTCTTTCTTCCAAGGAAAGTTCTGATGTGGCGCATACTGCGGAGCACATTTATGAGTATGTGATGACGGGCATTGAACAAGTGGGGGCGGAAAATGTGGTTCAAGTTGTAACAGACAATGCCTCGAACAATATGGCCGCGGCAAAGTTGTTGAAGGCGAAGATGCCAAATATTTTTTGGAGTTCATGTGCTACTCACACCATCAACCTAATGCTTGAAAGTATTGAGAAATTGTCGAGATACAAGAAAACCATTGATAGTGCCAAGGCTTTCACCATTTTCGTGTATGCCCATCACAAGACTTTGTCCATGATGAGATCGTTTACAAAACAGAGGGACATAGTCAGACCGGGAGTAACTAGGTTTGCTTCAGCTTTCTTATCCTTACAAAGTTTGATCGAGAAAAAGAAAGTTTGTGAACCATGTTTGCTAGCGCGGAATGGGATGAGTGCATATGGTCGAAGCAAGCTAAAGGGAAAGCTGCATTTGCCACGGTGATGAGTATCTCTTTTTGGAATGGGGTGACCCAATGTTTGAAGGTGTTTGCACCTTTGGTGAGAGTGCTTAGATTAGTTGATGGGGATAGAAAGCCATCCATGGGGTTTGTTTATGGAGAGCTAAAGATTGCAAAAGAAGAGATCAATGATGCATTGAACAATATTGAGAGTAATTATCGGCCAATCTTGGAGATTATTGATAGTAAAATTGAAGGGCGGCTTGATACTCCATTACATTGTGTTGCTTATCTTTTAAATCCTTATTATTACTATAAGGATTCAAGTATCGAGTACGATGTGAAAGTAATGGATGCAGTATTTACGGTTGTGGAGGCTTTCTTCCCCAATGACATTGACATGCAGAGTAAGGTGATAAATGAGGAATTGGCTTCGTACAAGGCAAAAGAAGAAGCTTTTGGTAAAGAAATGGGGGTAAAAGCATGTCGGGTATCGATTGATGTTTTTAATCCAGGTAAAAACTAAAAACAAAGTATTCATTTGAATTATTTTGCAAAATATATAAAAAATCTTATATTTCATTCAAACTATTTATGTTCATTTGTAGTTTCATGGTGGCGTACATATGGACATCATACAACGAACTTGGTAAAAATGGCAAAAAGGATATTGTCATTAACCACTAGTTCATCCGGGTATGAACGAAATTGGAGCACTTTTGAGGGGGTAAATATTTAACATTAGCTAAATTTTGATTATTTTATTTTGTAATTATTAATATTAATTGATTTATTTAAATTATTTATGTAGATTCACACGAAGAAAAGGAATAGACTAGATGTGAATCGATTAAACAATTTTGTCTATGTTTCCTTTAATGCCAAGTTGAAGAACAAACGCAAAAGGGAGAAGGATTTGAAAGTTGATGTATTAGAAGCCAAAGATGCTACTAATGCACAAGGATGGATCGTTGAGGGTGGTGACTCTGGTGATGATGAAGAAGTATAGCCCGGTTCAGGGCTTACTTGGAGGATGGTTGGAAAAGCATTTGGGGCCGATGACATATTACAACCTCGAAAAAGTGCCAGAAATGTTGAATACTGAGAACTTGATGAAGATGATTTTGATTCTGATGAAGAACTTCAAGACGATGAGTTCGAATTAGATGAAGAATTAGATATTTAGTGTAGTTCAACTTCGTTATAGGATGATGAACATGAACTTAATTAAATGATATTTTATATCATTATGTAGTTGATTGAGTTTGATTAATAGTTTTATGTTTATTACATTTTGTTTGAATTTATATGATTTGGATTATTTATGAATTATGATGTTGGAAAATATTATATTTTTAACTGTCTGCCCACTAATTGTCTAGGCCCCGCCTAGGCGCCCTAAGCGCTAAGCGCTGGGTCGCCGCCCGACTAGCGCCTACCGCGTTTTAGAACACTGGTTTTCTCTTTGTATATACCCTTTTGGTAACAAGTCTAGTCTTATATTTATCTACTGAACCATCTGATTTTAATTTCTTTTTAAGTATCCATTTACGGACTTATGGTTTTACATCCTGAAGGTAAATCTACTAAATGTCAAGTCCTATTAGAGTCTAAAGAACTCATTTCATCTTTTATTACTTCTTGCCACAAATCAACATCTAGAGATGACTATGCTTCTTTCAAAGTAGTAGGATCTTCTTCTAAGGTGTATGCATAAAAATCAGGACCAAAATCTTTAATTATTCTACATCGTTTACTTCTTCTAAGTGTAGTTTTAATTTTCTTATCAGATTCATTAACTTCTATCACGGGATTAATACTAGAGGATGAATCGCCACTATTCTTCAAAATAAAAGGAAATTTATTCTCAAATAAATCAGCATCAACAGATTCAATCACAACATAATTTTTCAAATCATAAAATCTATATGTTTTACTATTAACAGCATAACCAATAAAAACACATTCATATGTTCTACTAGCAAGTTTAATCCTGTTAGGGTCAGGAATTCTAACATAGGCAAGATAACCCCAAGTTCTACGACAAGTTAGGTTTTCTATTTTTCAAAATTTCATATGGTGAAACTTTATCATTGGACTTAGGCACTCTATTCAAAACATAACAAACAGTCAATAAAATTTCTTCCCACCAAAATGAGGCAGCACCAGAATTAAGTAAAATAGAAACTACAACTTCAGCATAAGTTCTATTTTTTCTTTCGGCTTTTCCATTCATTTCAGGAGAATAAGGTGCAGTTTTCTTATGAATAATACCATGCAATTTATATTATTCAATAAAAGGTATAGAATCATACTTAGTGTCTCTATCACTACATAATCTTTTAATTTTCCTATTAAATTGATTTTCAATTTCAAACTGAAATGTTTTAAACATGTCAAACGCTTCATTTTTATTTTTCATTAGATAAACATATGTATAATTTGAACAATCATCAATAAACGTGATAAAATATCATTTTCCACCTCTAATCAATTTTCCACCAAACTCGTAAATGTCTGAATGTATTAAGTCTAATAGTTCTGATTCCCTAATTACAAATTTGTGTGGAGTTTTAATAATTTTTGCTTGACTACAAAATTCACATTTTTCAAAATCATTCAGAGATAATTCATGAATTAAACATAAGTTACTCATATTCTTAATGATTCGTTTATTAACATGACAACGTCGAAGCATGCCAAATATTAAAATAACACAACATGTAAGCAGAATAATCAATTTTATTAATAACACCATTGAGTTTGAACATTCCATCAGTAGCATAACTCTTTCCCACAAAAACATTATTTTTAGTGAGAGTATACAAATCAACCACAATAGTTTGTGTAAACTTAGTCTTGTTCAAGAGATAGCCTGACACCAAGTTCTTCTTTATCTCAGGAGTGTGCGGCACATCCTTGAGAATAACAGTCTTCCCAAAGGTGAACTTCAGTTCCACATCACCAGTCTCAGCAATCATAGTGGTGTGGGAGTCACTTAGCAACATTTTCTTGTATGCAACTTCCGCATAAGACTTGAACAAAGCACGATCATAGCAAACATGGCGAGAAGCGCAATTGTCAAGCCACCAACCCTCGAATCCACCAACCACGTTGATCTCATAGATCATAGCAACAAGTTGGCCTTCGGTAAGGTTCGCTTGTGGAGCAAAAAGCTTATTCCGACAATTTCGAGCAAGATGCCCTGGTTTGCCACATTTGTAGCATTTGAACTAGCTATTGTCATTTCTGGAGGGAGGTTGATGCTTGTTCTGGTTATCTCGGGTTTTGTTGTTGGTGTTTTGGTCGTTGTGGTTCTTATTGTTCTTAGGGGTAAACTTTTTCTTCATATTTTTACCATTAGGTTTCAGGACTACTGAGGCACAACTAGGACTACCATTAGGTTTTTTATTATTTGACACAACTAGGATCTCTTCTTTTTGATCCTGTTTGCGGGTTTCCTCTTCTATGCGAAGGCGAGTAATAAGACTCTCTAGGGAAAATTCCTTAGTTTTATATCTAAGGGTACCTTTAAAATCTTTCCAGAATGGGGGGAGTTTATCAATGATGGAAGCTACTTGGAATTGCTCATCTAGAGACATACCCTCAGATATAATCTCGTGAGCTATTTTTTGTAGTTCATGGGATTGAGTTTCTACAGATTTATCATCTACCATTTGGTATTTAAGATAATGACTAACAACATATTTTTTAGACCCAACTTCTTCATAATCATATTTGTTCTGAAGGCCATCCCAAACATTTTTAGCAGTTTTTCTAGAATTATATATATCATATAATTCATTAGGCAGGTCATTAAGTATATAATTTTTGCATATAAAATCATTCTCCTCCCAATTTTCATGCTCTCTAATTTAGACTACAATGGGGTCATCAGACAGTTCGGGTTTTGCAGACATACATAAATTTGCCAGTTTTTTAATAGTGAGAAAAAACATCATTTTTAATCTCCAACACTTGAAATGAAATCCTTGAAACCGAAAATGTTTATTCAAATCAACAGCAACAACATCAAAAGTAATAGTATTTAAGGGTGGGCAAAAAAACCGATCGAACCGAACCAAACCGCAAACCGAACCAAACCGGACCGAATTTACGGTTCTTTTTCTAACGGTTCGGTTTGCGGTTCGGATTGGCCCACCCCAAACGGTTTACGGTTCGGATCAACTCCTGAACTGTTATAATTAAAAAAATTATATATTTTTATAAAAAAAATTGAATTTTTCTTTTAATTTTATTTTATGTTTTCTTTTTATTAATATGTTAATACTTGTATTCTTAAATTTTTTGTTAATATATTTATTTGTTAATACTTTTATTCTTCAATTTATTTGTTAATACTTTTATTCTTAAATTTTTTATTTTATGGTAGCATCATTATTCTTGAAAGTAAGATGTTGGATTTGTCTCTTAATTAGAATGATGGTAGCATCATTATTCAATGTAATTTTTAAAAAATACAAGAATTAATTGTGCCTCATTTTTCAATCCTTAATGGAGTGCATGTGTTCCCTGAAGTCACAGCTTACACCCTAGCACTTCATACTATTTGTTGGATAGACTAGTTTTTTTCTTTTTTTGTCTTCACTTAAGTGGATGAAAATTTATTTTAAATATAATAATCTGTAAACCGAACCAAACCAATCCGTAAACCGCTGGTTTAAAAAAATTTCAATCGGAGCCAAACCGTTATTTAATGATTTGGTTTGAGAGGTAAAAAATCTGAACCGTAAAATATGATTTGGTTCGGCCAAACCGAACCGCGCCCACCCCTAATAGTATTCATGGTTGCAGCAGCAAAAGCACACATTGCAGATATATTCATCTTAAAATTGTAGAAAGAGTTTGTGAATGATAGAACAATATTATCGTTCACCAGGAAAATAAAATCGAAACTAAGTTGAGTCGCGGACTAGATCGCTCTCTTAAGACGTTTCGCGACTCTGCCCAGAATGTGTGCTTGCAGTGATTCGGCACCGACGTCTCCAGAATAAAACAAGTTCAGAAAAACACTTTTGTCTCAATCGATTAGCACAAACACGATTAGTATGCTCACACCTACAATGAAATTTTTTGCTCGGAACCTTAAGAACGACAATAAAGAAAAAAATAGCATAGTGATATTTAATAATAAAAACGTTTTGCACTTTATTTTTTTAAGTTTTGCACTTAATTTTTTAAAACGTTGCAATAAATCAAAAAACATATTAACAAAATTAAATAAAACGTTTCATGATTTAAATAAAAAAAACAGTTAATTCTTCTTTTTTTTCAAAAAGTATTTTCTCTAAAAAGATATATATACAAACCCACACCCGTCCCGAACCGACGAACGGCGGCGCACGCTTGGTGAACCACCATTAACCTAACTTTTCACCCTTCCACAAAAGTGGGAACCCTTTGGGGGGCCCAAACTCATTTCACAACATAACATCTTATAAATAATAAATTGGTATTGTATCTTTTCATTATGGGGTGAGATTTAAAAAAATTATAATTCCTCATTTAAAAATTGTAACAACTCTATATTCAAACTCTTATAACTCATCAATTAAAACTTATAATTCCTCATTAAAATTCATGTTACAACAATTAAACTGGCAGTCCAATGTCAATCTTACAGGGAAGCCTCTATGTCTTACTTGGCATAGGATCAAAATTTTTGTTTTCTAGAACATAAGATGCTTTTTCGCCCCCATCTTTCATTTCAAAATTTAAATCCATATATGGGTAATATGTGATCAGCAAAATACTATGAAGGTATAGAGTAGAGACAATTTATCTTGCTCTTGCCGTTTCCAACCGTAAACACTGTTGTGATCTAGTGGAGTAAAAATCCAAGATTTGCTTGGACGATAGTTTTATAAAGACAATTTTTAATTTTTAGAAAAATGTCTTCATGTCCTTGACCAAAAAACCTTCAGGATGATAATTCTAAGACTGCCATCTAGACTTTTCTTTCTAAGAATCATTTGCAATCTGTTCATTGATTAATCTGAGTTTTCTGATTACCGACCCCTGAAACCCCAGTCGCCATCTCATTTTTTTGAGTTAGTTTTAAATTTTACTGGGTACGTCTTAATATTGTTTTTGGACAACTCTCTCAATTACTAAGAGATCCATTCGAGAAACATAGAGACTAGTTTCCTATTCGCTATGAAAGCTATCTTAATTATGAAGGTTTTTGGTTTGATCAAATTCAAACACGACCTATAAAATAATTAATGAAAAATGATCTAATTATAACTATACTTGTATCTATCATATATAGATTTTGTTTAGAAGATCAAACTAATTTATGAGTGGATGGTTTGTATTTCTGATGGCCACACCAATGGACTTACGTCCCTTCACTGTCGGGAAATTAATAGAGGACGATTAAACAGCATAGATTATTCAAAAACGGCATTACATGCATTAAAAAAAATACCTATATACAATGGGGAAAAATGAGAGTATTTCATACCTAAGCCGCAGCTTTTCCTTCACATACATCACAAATTGTATACCCAAGGCCCTCGCAATAAGGACATTTTGTTCCCCCGTCTACCCATTCCATAAACTGCATCACAGAACTTGCTCATAAGAGCTAAATATTCATAACTGCTAGAAGACTAATCACAGAAATGAGACATTAAAAAAATTGTGAAAGAAATCCTTTTACCTGTGGTTCGATGTTAGGCTCACCAGTTCCATCACATTCTGCAACAAATTATGGCAAGGCGGAGGTAAATAATTGACTGAACTAAACATTTTCCAAGCAAGTTGGTTTACATACATACATACGGCAGTTGATATCACTAACAATTTCAAATGCTAAAACCGTGATAACTTTAGATAATGCAGAACGTTCTTCGACTTTTGTTGGATACACCTGAGGAGACACATAAGCCATCTCAAATCATGCTAAATCATGTGTGTGCCATTAAGTCTGCTCAAAATCAATTTCTGGATTCATTTGGCATGTATTATAGGAAATCCTTCTGCAAAAGCAAGATTCTGTATTTCATCCTCTCAAAATAGCTTAATGACTTGAGCTTTGAGAAAAGCCATGATCTACTTCTTACAAGACAGTACCTATGCTCGTTTTTCCACTTCCAAAACAAAATTATTATTTGAATGGAGATTTGATCTGAGCAGTGACACAAGTACCTGTGCACATCAAGCGGCCCTCACCACGACAAGTAAGACACTGGGTTCTGGCTTCCCTGGTTTTGCTTCCAGCAGCTTGGTTGGCTCTGCCAGCAAGTCTAGAGGGTTCTTCCCATCGATTCTCCCCAAGTAAGAAGACTCGCTTTTCAGATAGGTCAACTTCTGTCACACCACCTTCTTTCACAACTTTCTGCTGAATTTTTGAGATTTCAGTAATAGAAGCAACTGCAGCGCCATTTGTACCTTCCTGAAATACAATAGGAAATCACAAGTATGTTCAGGAAATTTCTAAATTTTAAGGCAATTTTCAGTTATTTTATATGTATTTATCAGGTCATCAGCTAATCATGTGAGCCAACTGAAAGGTGGAAAACAATTATTAATGAATAAATCAAAATTAGCTAATATAACAGCTGGTCGTATACATTGTGCGGCCATTTAACATCTACAACATAAGAAAAACACAAACCGTTAGAATATAAATTCAAAAGAATGCATTTGGATTTCCAGTTCCCCCACTTCTCCAGATTGAAGAATGAAATCAAGGGCAAATTTCATTAATCTACCCTAAGTTTTGAATTAATTATCAGCCGGGATGCCTGACTCCATAGGGCAGGATTCTGATAAATTATAAAATTAGGAGTTCTATGACAAATCTAAAGGAGGTTTTAGACAATTTCCAAAATTCCAGGATAAATTCCGAAATCAACGTTAACTGCCCATATTTATCCGAACCTCAGGGGATGTCGATGAAAATTTCCACTAATGAAGCACAAACCCTTGGATTTCTCAACTTCAATGAATTAACAAATCAAAAAGTTTGACACCAAAAGATTACTATTTAATTTCTTGAGGTAGATTGAATGTATGCATTCTGAGTTCTGCCCTCAATCCTAATGTCTATGTCAATATTATATGAGCCAACTTCTTACCCTGTTGTCAGTCAACTACAGGTTTTCAATCCACCGGATGAATCGGATTTACATATTCCATTATGGTGAGTGTCTCCTAAGACGTATGCTGTTTCAGAGTTTAACCAGATATACAAAAGACAATTAACATAAATATAGCAACACAATCCCTCCATTAAGAAATGTCTCTATTGCTTGGTGTAAATATATATGTTGCACCAAAATTAGCAGGCACAAGTTAAATCAAAAGCATGCCTTGAATGGAGACAGTCAGTCTGATTGGCATATTAGCTAAATGCACCCAAATCACAATGAAGCTGTTATTAACATCAGCAGCCTCCCTGTGAACTTGAATCCATAAATTAAGTTGTGAAATTCACCAACCAAGTAACAAATCATAATAGTTAGGATGTTGGAAACTCTGTAACTTAACCTCACCTTCGGTGGAATAGTCGGAATGATTCCTTTCTGGTCAACACTCATGTTTGTGTCAATAACCTCAATTTGTTGCTGCATATATAACCTTTGAAGGAGTTCTGAAGTCATTACTCCATCTTCGGTGACACCTACTGTTGCCTGTTAAACAAGGATAATATAATAATTAATGTATCTTGCAGTCTATTAGGAATTTTATAGAATTTTGATCATTTTAAGGATTTTTTACATGCCATAGTCGCATATGATGCAAGCTTTAGTAAAATTTACCACTTACTTGCCAAGTCTTCACAGCACGTTGAGTTCCACTAGAGAAGCTAGAAAACTCCATGTCCTCCACACCTGAGTAAAATCCCAACTTTTGCAATGCTTCCTGTCATTGTGACACCATAGAGCAAACCAAAACCTATGATATATCCACTTAGAATATCATTAATACAATTACTATAGAACGAATACAATAATACAAAATGAAGAAGTAAAAGAGAATGGGAAAGACTTTACACTAGATAACCAGAATTTATTATCGAATTTACATCTAATTGAGATAAAATTAGTTGTTGAAATTCATGGGCCTAACTCAACCTAAAAGTTAGCTTAAGAATTCTATGCTTATATTCTTAGACCAAGATCACTTCACAGCCGATGTGAGATATTTTCCTCAACACTCCCCCTCACGTGCAGACTGGTTTTTTCCCGATCCGTATCACATGGGTAGGTAATGTGAGCCCATTTATGCATGAGATTGTCTCTGATATCATATTGAGATTAATGGGCAGTGTCACATGGGTAAGTAGTTTGGGAGTGTCACATGAATAAGTAGTATGGGCCCACTCGTGTATGGGTGTAACTCTGATACCATGTTGAAATGCATAGGAGGTTAAGTTAGGCCCATGAATTTCAACATTAGTATATGACAACATATGTGATAATCAACTAATCAAGCAATGTTGGCATAGATTTCTATAGACTAAAACGTTTAATTTTCACATGGATGGGTAGTGTGGGCTCACTCATGCATGAGTCTGGCTCTGATACCATGTTGAAATACATAGGCGTTGAGTTAGACCCATGAATTTCAATATTAGTATATGACACCATATGTGATAATCAACTAATCAAGCAAGCAATGTTGGCATAGATTTATATAGACTAAAACGTTTAATTTTCATCAAAGATAGTAATTAATTTCGCAGCTTTTTTCCTAGAAAGTTATTAAAATTATCCAGAATGTTATTCTTTCAATCATCAAGTTGTTTCTCTTTATCAAACTTGATCCACATTAAGGCTTCAAATTTCAAATGAAAAACTTTTGGATTTTCTTTCACATCTTCCAATCATTTTTTTCTTCTGTTTTGATATATATTTTGCTCCCTGTTTGAAGCTAACAATTGAAATTTTTTTAAATGTTTAAGGAGGGTCTAAGTCTTTTCCTTATATATATATAGTTATTTCATTATAAATAAGAAGAGAATCCGAACGCCCCAATTGCTTCTATAAAGACTCTTTCATTTGGCAAATCACCATTGACTAGGTCAGGAAGGGGATAAAAACCATGTCTGAAGGCTAATAGAACCATGCCCAAAGGCTAATAATGACATGAATTATTTATTCACTCATGCCATATAAGGAATCGAACTCAATACTTACTTTATGAAGTATTGTTTTGACCAAGTGAGCTAGCAGTAGTTGACAAAGCTAACCCTTGAATATCAACACCAATGCTATTGATTCTGATTCATCCAAAACTATCGTGATCCAGATCCCCAAAAAAAGCACAAGGTTTTAAATCCAGAAATTTGAGCCTAAGAGCCCTCTATCACTGGGACTTGAAATGAAATATTAACCTCAAGTATGCATTAAGTTCACTCATCTCAGTCTTCACTCTCTGTCAAACTACCTTAGAAAGAATTCTTCCATCAATTACAATGCCTTTCCAATTTTCAAAAGAACATATGTTGATGCTTCAACTTTGCTCAAATATGAATATCAGACATGATTTCAATGCCAGATAGCAACATAGCCACATTTTAGGATAACAATTTTTTTTCATTCAAGAATTGTGCTAATTCCTTGTGCCACAATTAACAAAGTGAAACCCTGCAACCTCATTATTTATATCCTACTAAATTCTAAGTTTGAACCAATATAATTAAACACAGACTCTACACAATTCCAAAACACAAAAATAATTAAACAAAAACTCGCCTTTCAAAAGATGTGGCATACCTGCATCACTTTAACATCCTTTCCTTCGCTGCCTATCCTCAATGACTTCCTCTTCTTTTTCTCTCCTTCCAAAACACTAATCACTTCCTTTTGTTGTTCCTCTTCTTCAATTTTCTCCCCCTCCCCTATTGTTGCTTTCTCCGCAATCAAATTCTTCTCCTTCAACACCTGCTCCAATCTAAAACATTAATACCTTCACTAATACTAGGACTTACAAAACTATATTCACAAAACATTTTCTTTATGTAAAATGAATATGAGAAATCGATAATCAGGTTTTTAATTTTTTTTAAAAAAAGTCTTGTTTTCAAAATGTGTTTTATAAAATTAAAAACCATATAAAAATCAAGTATCTGTAACAAGAATTACCTGTAGCAAGCCGGCGATGTTTGCTAGGGTATCGGAAACAGAAACTGACACTCCTCCACTTAAATTACGATCCTCTAGGGCTTTAATTTGCAGTTTAAGCTCCGAAATCTCGCGAAGCAGCGAATCGCGCTCGCGGAACCACCGCTGCTCCTCGCGGAGCCAGCGTTGTTCTTCGCGTAGCCAACGCTGCTCTTCACGGAGCCACCGGATTTCTTCGTGATCGGAGCTTGCTGATGTGACACGGATTTGGAATTTGGAGGCTCTGGAAAATGAAATAAGAATAGGAGGACTGCATGTCGTACGATGAAGATGAAAGGTAAGAAGAGGAGGATTGAGAGAGGGAGGGAGAAGAGACGACATGTCGGTCAAATGAGATTGGGAGGTAAAATAAAATGAGATGAAATGAAGCAGTGAAGAGAAGCAGCAGAAGATATTTTGGTGTTTTTTGGATTAAATGTTTGAACCACACGATTCTATTACAGGTGGCGGGAAACTAATCCACGGTTTGATATTTTAGGATTTTTAAATTTTTAAATTTTAATAAAATCCACAACTTTAGCTCTTCTATGACAGAGTTCCATTCCATTCAAAAACAAATGTCAGAAAATTAAATTAATAATTCTACTACATAAAATTCATATTATAATAAAAATATATATTTGTTGGTGAAGAAAATCGTCATAGGACGAACGAGTCAATGAGAGACGAAAAGAAATGACATGTCAAGGGACGAAAAGCAATTAGGACGAACAGGTATTACAGGGCGATTTACAATCAGGACGACGAGGGGAAAAGCAGTCAGGACGATTACCATGCGTTGCAGTTGATCCCACGATCTAGCGGTTAAGCCGTAACTACCCACGGTCTGGCAGTTATCACGCACAACTCAGCAGTTAGATGCATGATCCAGCAGTTGCAAGAACTCAACAGTTAGATGCATGATCCAGCAGTTGCAAGCATGAAACATGGGAGTTCGTGGACCAGGAAAAGCGAAACCGCCCAAGCAGTTAATAAAGGCTCACTATAAAAGGCTCAAAAATGGGAAGAAGAAAAAAAAAAGAAAAAATGAAGACTCTTAATGAGCATTTTATTTTAGTTTCGTAGCTTTGTAATCAGTAGACTGTAATTTGTGTGCTTGTGCCCCTTGGAGGCTTATTCACTTAATCAAACACCCATTGCTGGGACTTTGTCTCATGAGGTTTGAACCTTACACGCTCTTTGACGAAAAATTGTGCGAACAGTTTTTGGCGACCACAGTAGGAGGATTGGTGTAAAGAGTGGAAATGCCTCCGAAAAGAAACACTCAGACTGGCTCGAGTACAGAGGAAGGGGGACTGGAGCAAACCAACCAGCCCCACGTTTCAGCTGTAGTAGGCCATTTCGAGGGTCTAGCAGAAGCAAACCGATATGACACTATGCGAGAGTTCAGCCCTAATGCAATTTGTGCCTTGTTCGGCGAGTTCACCCAGGATGTTGTCGAACAGGTTAGGCTTCAAAACGCTCACATCATAGATAAGTTCACTTCGGCTAGTAACTCGCATTACGAAAATATGGCCAAACACCTGAGCTCATTGAATGAGTTGATGGCCAAATATGTGAACGGGGGGACAGCCCCACCATGGACTACACCTCCTCATGCGCCGAGCAGTCAGGAGGCTGGTCCAAACAATGGTCCTCTACAAGGGATTACTGCCCCTACGATACCTAGAGGGGGAATAAGTCTTGGAGGCAATTGCCCACACTTAGGGCCAAATATAGTACAGCATGAAGTAATGTTGCCCCATGATTCACAAGGGCAAGGTCATGATCATGTCCCATTTGTGAGAGGACCACAACCACCACTTGTAGCGATGCCATTTAATGGCAATGATATGTTAAGAGAATAGATGACCAAACTTCTTCAGAATCAATTCAGTTTATGGGTGAGGCCAATTCGGCCAAGATATCAAAAGTCGTATCCAGATTGGATTGATGTAGCGTATCCGTGGCCTAGGAACTACAAAATACCAGAGTTTTCTCTATTTACAGGGTCTGGAGAAGTTTCTACAATAGAACACATAGGGTGATTTACCCTTCAATGTGGGGAGATGAATGATTTCCATAAGTTGAGATTATTTCACGGCTCGTTATAAGGAGTAGCTTTTTCCTGGTATGTCAGTCTGCCACCCAATTCGGTGGAAAATTGGCACCAAATGGAACAGTTATTCCATGCACAATTCTATAAGGCCGAATCTGAAGTGGCCTTGGCCAATTTGGCAAATTTGAGGCAGCTACCAGGAGAATGGGCCGAAATGTTCTTACAAAGGTTCAAAACGGCTTGAGACCGATGTTACGTGCCTTTACCAAAAAGGGAG
Source organism: Zanthoxylum bungeanum (assembly GCA_019454045.1). Taxonomy (NCBI): domain Eukaryota; kingdom Viridiplantae; phylum Streptophyta; class Magnoliopsida; order Sapindales; family Rutaceae; genus Zanthoxylum; species Zanthoxylum bungeanum. Next base: position 87,542 of record SKCR01053856.1, read on the forward strand.
TTTGTAAGAATCGCTCAAAGCTGTCTCAGTTTCGATCTAAAAATGAAATTTCAAGATCGAGAATTCTGGGACCTCCCCCAACTCACCACTAGTGTGGTGCGATATGAACGGTTATTGAGGGAGAAAGAACAAATGAAGAATTCTAGCAAGTGGACCTATTACAGGAATACTAACTATGAAATATGCGAAGTGGACATCGAATCGGCTGACTTATGTTTAGCTGAATTAGTTAAAGGGAATCCATACGTCTGCAAGACGTGGGCTGAACCCCAAGCCAAAGTAGAGAATGACAAAAAGAGTAGGAATTTCTCTTTTGACATCTCGAAAGTCGATGTCATATTCGATCAATTATATAAAGATAATCAAATTAGGTTGAGTGACCGTCATAAATTGCCAAGCACCGAATAAATCAGTGACAAAAAGTATTGTAAGTGGCATAATGCATGGTCTCATTCAACTAACAATTGCCTTGTTTTCCGGAATGTTTTGCAGGACGCCATAGAATCTGGATAAATAACGTTCGAGAAAAATATGGCAGTGGATGACAACCTCTTTCCAAAGCCGTTGGAATTGAATATGATCAACTCTGACCTCACCAAAATGAATTTACCAAAATTCAAGCTAGTTCTTGATAAGTGCGGTTTATACCCACTTATTATGGCATTCTTAGCCTATTATGTTGTTATGTTTCGTGCCATTTAATGTCATTTATAGTTTATTTTATGTCTTATTTATATGAAGCATTAATACATGGATCTTGGGACATTTCCACGTGTTTTGGGACCATACGAATGCATCGGACACGCACGGGAGCATCGAAAGCAAGATGCAGCACTAGTGAAGGAAATCATCACTAGCGCCGCGGCGCCCAAAGTCTTAGTTCGTGGCGCCTTCGAGCAGATCAGACGCCCATACAAAAGACAAAGAGAATGGTGTCACGGCGCCAATTGACCAGCGCCCTCAGCAGATCATGATCCCATATTAATATCCCGAGAGCTTGGCGCCGCGGCTCCCAAGCTCAGGCACCGCGGCGCTGCGGGAAAGTAAAAAACAACACACGTTCCATATCTTAATTATTAGGGTTTTTAAGATACCTAATGACTCCAATGCTCTATTATAAATACATTAGTTCATCCAAAACCAAAAAAAGAGGCTAATACAGGGCACAAAACTCCAAAATACATATTTTAGAGAGATCCAAGGAGGAGGATTGAAGAGCGACAAGAGGAGACAAAGGCGGTGACGTCCAAAGAGGAAGAGATTCAATTCGGGTTTTATCTTCTAGTTTCTTTCTTAGAACTCTAATGATTTCCATTAAAATTAAGACTTGTTTATCATTGTTTTTATCTATTGTCATTAACTAAATTCCTTAATTCTGGAGAATGATGTAACTGATACTTGAACCATGTATTGTTTGCTAATTTTGTTATGAAGTTTTATTGATTTATTTATATTCTTTTGAGTTTAATGTTTTGTATTTGCTGGCCACAAATATGATGATATATGTTTGAAATCTATCACTCGAGAGAGGGGATTTTGAATAGATCTATAGAATACGACCTAGGATTTTATAGAGTTCGAGAGAATCTGTAGTTCCTTTGAAGTCGTTAATATAGAATCACAAAGCGTAAAGAGTTGTTAATTATTGGATTTTTATAGAGATATCGAAGTCTATAGTTGATGATATTTTCACTCGGCACTCGAGAGAGGGAATGGATATTTTAGGAGTCTTGACTTATAAATAATATAACTGAACATGGATTAATTGGCATGACAAATACATAAGCGACAGCTAGGTGAAATCAGGATTTAGAATCCATATCGTATTAGTTCCTCCTATCTAAATAAAATTATATTTTATTTATTTAATAAAATCCTTATTATTTATTTTCTAAATAAAGTTAGGATTATCAATTGTAGTATTTAGTGCAAGTTAACGCAATCCCTGTGGGTTCAACACTCTAAACTCATTTATACTAAAACTTGACACCGTACACTTGCGGTACGATATAAAATGTCACAACAGTTCTAGATGAAGATCAGGATGGTCATCGTCCAAGTGCACGTTGCAAAAACAGTATAGAGTGGATGAGAGAGATGGAAGATACCTGTGAGAGGCCAGTGAAGAATAAGTCAGTAGCATAGCAGCTAAGAACCTTCGCACCAAGGTTTTATGGAGAACATTCAAACTTCGTCCAAAATATAAGAACGTTTAGGCTGAAAATTCATCGACTCAACGTATAGCATTCGTATCATCGGCCATATTCATACCTACAGCCAGGGAAGAACTATCATCATGTAGATTAAATGACAATGACACGATTGAGACGACACCAAAGAAATTATGGTCATATGATACGCCATCAAGGTGAAGGGAAAGTTACCACTGACTATAGTCTTCCAATCAATACTCATGCGAAGAAAAAGCCGAATGCGAGGGTTAAGGATAGTGGTGGCAAAGAAGAGATCGATACAAGCTGTAAAGAGCGTACCAAATTCGACCGATAAAAACGAGATGAGACAGATGACGAAGAGCCCCCCATTGTTATTCAGTTTGGCAGCATTCATCCGGTTGTGGCTAATCATTATTTGTTGTCCGAAAGGTTCAAGGGGGAAATAATGAGACCTCTGGGAGGAGTAAAGATGTCTACGACGACGATGAGACAAAATTTGCAACACTCGTGATAACTGACAGAGAAACCTCGGACGAGGAACTGACCGATATAAAAGAAGAAATAGATATCAGAGCCGAAGCACGAAGGAGGGGGACAACAGAAAATCGGTTTCTCAGAGAATTGTACGAAGTTGGAAATCCCATAGTGGGAACATTAGGAGAGGACTTGGGGCGATCTACATACCTCGTGCTGTATGGAAAGCCCAAAATAAAACGGGTCGTGACTATAGCAGAAAAACAGAGGATGTTAACCAGTAATGCCTCCCGTGACAGGCCGATCACGCTGCCAGCTTCCGGATGGAACGAGGAGGAGGAGCCACCTCAAGTAAATACAAGTGGTGATCAAACGATGTAAATAGGAATGTCAGAGAATGTGACATTTCCAAAACCACCACGACAAATGACGAATCATCTCCGACCGCTTTATGTGAATGCAAAGGCAAATGGAATACCCATCACTAAGGTGTTAATCGACAATGGAGCGGCCATCAACGCCATCCCAGTTAAGATGCTGAGACGATTAGCAAATTCGGAGGACGATCTCATCCCTACGGAAGTGGTGCTTACAAGTTTCAATGGAGGGGTGACTACAGCCAACAGAGTTGTCCCACTAGACTTACAGGTGGGAAGCACTACTAGGACAGTAGTATTTTTTTTTCATGGACAGACCAACCACATATAACATGCTCTTGGGACGAGATTGGATCCACGGCAGCCGATGCATTCCTTCATCCCTTCATCAATGTCTGGTTTTTTGGAATCAGAAAGATGAAGTAGAAGTAGTACACGCCGATAATAGGCCCTTCGCGACAGAGACAAATTCGGCCGAATATTTCATGTATGAAGGAAATTACGGGCCAGCTAGAGTACTGAATGAAGCAGGGGATTCGGCCATAGTGGCCAAAAATGACAAGTCGTACACCGCATATCTACTAAATGACTTGTTCGCACAAACAAGGCCAACTATAGTGGCCTTCGGAGGGCCAACGCATGGCCATTAAACCAGCAATTCAAATGGAGAAGAGCGAACAGAGTAAAGAACAAGTCGTGCTTGCGGTCACTAGGGCCAGCTTAATGGCCTATGTAACGGAACATAAAGTTGAAACCGATGCTCAGGCCGCGATTTCGGCCTTGAGGGAGAAATTATTAACACATAAGATGGAAGATAGAATAAGAGAGGCATGCGGAGTGGATTGTTTGATGGAAGGAAGTGACATAAATGAACGACCAAATGAGGAAGAAGAATACGCTCTGAATGTGCGACATAAGGCAAACATTACAAGGATGCAAGACGTTTTGGACGAGGTAAATCTAGGAAGTGAGGACGACAGACGCATCACTTACATCAGCAAGGAGCTAGAGGCCCAGGTACGCGAAAAACTAATCAATCTTTTACAAAAGTATAAAGATTGTTTTGCTTGGGACTACGATGAAATGTCTGATTTAGATAAAACTTTAGTAGAACATAGGTTGCCAATTATGCCAAATCACAGGCCATATAAGCAACCCCCCGGAGGTTTGCACCCAATGTTATGTCTGACATTAAAAAAGAAGTCGAGCACCTCTTAAAGGCGAAATTCATTAGAACGACCATATATGTAGAATGGTTGTCAAATATCGTCCATGTCATGAAGAAGAATGGAAAGTTAAGAATATGTATAGATTTTAGGAATTTAAACTTGGCAACACCAAAAGACCAATACCTTATGCCTACGGTAGATTCCTTAGTGGACTCCACAGCAGGATATCAAGTGTATTCTTTTATGGATGGGTATGCAGGATATAACCAAATCTACATCGCCGAAGATGATATCCATAAAACGGCTTTCAGATGCTCGAGGTCTTTAGGATTTTATGAGTGGGTGGTAATGCCATTCGGCCTAAAAAATGCCGAGGCCACATACCAACGGGCCATGAATCTTATTTTCCATGACATGATCAGAAATTTTGTAGAGGTTTATGTAGATGACATAATAGTAAAGTCTATTACCGTGGGTGAATATTTTAACCACTTGACAATGGCTTTTGAACTAATGAAGAAATTCAAGTTAAAGTTAAATCCTGCCAAATGCGTTTTCGGGGTTTGTGCATGGAATTTCTTGGGCTTTCTAGTCCACCAGTGGGGAATTGAGATTGATGCCAATAAATCGCGGGCAATTACTAATGCCAAACCACCCCAGAACAAAAAAGAGTTGCAAAGATTCCTAGGACAAGTTAATTTCTTAAGAAGGTTCATTTCTAATTGTGCAGGAAAAACTAAAGTTTTCTCGTCCCTACTGAGGCTAAAGGAAAAGGACGAATCCGTCTGGACTGAAGAATATCAAAAAGCTTTCGAGAACCTGAAGAATTATTTATCACAGCCACCGGTGATGGTACCCCTTGTGTCATGACGGCCAAAAAACTTTACATATCCGTGAAAGAGCAATCCATAGCTGGAATGATTGCACATAATGACAATACGGACGTCGAAAGAGCCATTTATTATATCAGCAGACAATTGTTGAAATATGAATGTAATTATTCTCCAATGGAGAAGCTGTGTTTGGCTTTGTATTTCACATGTACTAAATTTCGTGTCTACCTTATGTCGACCACTGTATATTTAATTACGAAAATCAATATAGTAAAGTACATGTTTTCTCATCCCATTTTGCATCAAAAATTTGGGTTTTGGTCTCTATCATTGTCAGAATTCGACATACGACACGAGCCTCAAGAGGCCGTGAAGAATCAGACCCTTGTGGATTTCTTAGCTGATCACATGTGTTTAAGCACCACTAAAGAAATGGGAATGGAAATAGACGAGTGTAGTTTAAAGCCATGAATGATGTATTTCGATGGATCTAGCACATAAAAATGAGCATGAATGAGAATAGTCTTAGTCATTCCATTGGGAGAGCCATTCCATCTCATAATCAAGTTGGACGAATGTTGCACCAACAATCAGGCCAAATACGAGGCCTTGATATTTGGGTTAGAAATACTCCTTGATATGAGAATAAAATACGTCAATTTTATTTCGTAGAATTGGAGCATGTCCCAAGGGCGAAGAATGAGATGGCCAATGAATTGGCCCAAGCAGCTTCAGGGTATAAACATACAAACATAGATGGCGTATATAGGAGAGAAGAGGCCAAACCAGCCCTGGTAAGGCGGAAGAACGTAATAGATATCATGGCCATTGAAATCCAAAATCAAAATGAGGACGATTGGAGAAAAGAGATCAGAGAATTCTTAAAGCAACCAGAAAATGGGAAAGACCGAAAGCTAAAACTAAAAGCCTTGAACTATGTGGTATCGGGAGATGTATTATACAAAAAATGCCAAGATGGTTTGTTATTAAGATGTGTGGGGCCATCGAAATCCAAGACTATTATGGCCGAGATACATGAAGGGTTCTGTGGGGCTCACCAGACTGGGATAAAGATGAGATGGTTGATCATAAGGAGCGGATATTATTGGCCGAAAATAGGATAATCATGCGTACTGTATGCTAAGGGATGTGTTGCTTGTTAGAAGCATGGGCCCATTCAAAGAGCACCAGCGACCGAAATGGTCCCTATTATTAAACTGTGGCCATTTATGGGATAGGCGATTGATTTAATAGGGAAAATCTATCCAGCATCTAGCAAAAGACACACTTTCATCATCGTCGCCACAGATTTCTTCACCAAGTGGGTGGAAGCAATCCCGGTAATAAATATTTCTCAAGAACAAATCATCAAGTTCATAAAAGAGCATATTATCCATCGATTCGGTATCCCTCAAACATTGATGGTGGATCACGGTACCTCTCTGAACGGCGAAAAGGTTAAGAACTTCCTGACCGAATACGGGGTCTAGTAAGTAAACACTACTCCATACTATCCCCGGTCAAATGGTCAGGCAGAGTCATCCAATAAAACCCTCAAATGGTTAATCCAAAAGATGATAACGGACAATGCCAGACAATGGGACGAATGCTTAAGTCAAGCTCTATGGGCTTATAGAACGTCCCTCCGAACGAGTACCTCAGTCACTCCATTCCAACTAGTGTATGGTCAAGAGGTCGTACTACCAGTTGAAGTCAATGTTAAATCCACTAGAGTGGCGTTACAAAAAGAATTGACAAAGGAAAATTACAATGAAGTGATGATCCAAAATTTATTAGAATTGGATGATGTCAAGTGCGATGTCATCAATAGTTTAGAAGCACATAAGAAAAAGATTGCCAAGGGATATATTCGAAAATTCGTGGCCAAATAGTTCAGAAAAGGCGAGTTAATATGGAAAACTATACTGCCATTAGGTGCTAAGAATCCTGCGTATGGCAAGTGGTCGCCTAATTGGGAAGGCCCATTCGAGGTAGAAAATGTGTTGCCAAATGGGGCATATCATTTGAAAAATTTGAATGGAGAAGTGCATGTCAGAGCGATAAACGACAAGTACTTGAAAAAGTACGTGCCTTCGTTATGGGAACATGAGAATGTAATGCTCTCCGGGTAAAAAATAAGGATGAAGCGAAATAAATAGAAGTAATAAACAATATAATTTCATTAATATCGGACAACAATGTCCCAAAAATTACAAGTAAAAGGACGAATGTAACGTTTTAAAAGTACATGAATGTATAATTATCTACTAGTCGAAGGCCGCTGAAGCTCCTCAGGTGAGTCCCTCATGAGCGAGAACATTTCCCTCACTTGATGCCATTTCTTCTGCATCTCCAAGTCTGCCGTCACTAGATCGGTGAAGCCCCGCTCAAAATCAACTTGAGCCAAATCTTTGAACTCTGCCATTAAAGTGGTCACCTCAGCTACTTGAGAGGCAATGGCCATTTTCTTGGCCTCTCTCCTCATGCGACTTTCCTCTATAAGGTGCTGGATCTCCTACAATTGTCATTCTAAATCCAGCAATACCGACTCCTCAATAACCATTTCGTCTGTAGCTTCCCTTATAGTTTGGCGGAAATTATCAAGGGAATCTCGAAGTCTTTCTTTCTTGCTCATGGAAGAGCAAAGCCCGGCCTTTTGACTGTGTAGGTTCCGATAACGAAGAATTAGGGTCGTGACCTCATTTTACAAATCTTGAAGAGAGAGCCGGTTTTCCACGGGAATGGGCAAAACAGGAAGACCCAGCAGTCGGTCTAGCTTGGAGGAGATTTTTTCCAACTTAAACATGTTCTCTGGCATGGCAGCTTGACCGATCTCCATTGTGTAAGAGAGGCATATTGACTGACAACCTCCCGAAGAGCTTCCAAGTCTGTAGCAGATCGGGCCGAAGATGAGGGAGGTTGGGATGGAGTAGAGGCTAAGCGGTCAAGATCATTCAAAATTTCCTCGACCGATTGCAAGAACGGATCAGACACCTGTGTACAAAAAATGAATAGAAAAAAAAACTTTAATCAGTTAATCAGGCAAAAAGACGATGAAAGGAAAAGGAAAATTGAGAGAGACTTACAATTTCGGGCTTATGAGTGGAACTAGACGGCTCACCAGCAGTTGCTATAGAGATCTTGTTGGGGTTTTGGGCGATGGGGCGCAGCAGAAGCGCGGGTCAGGCGAAATCGTGGCATGTGTCAAAATCTCATTTGACGAATACATATATTCATGGAATGTGTCAAAATCTCAGTTAAATAATTAAACAATTAATTTACACAAATATATGTATTTTATTTACATTAAATAATAAATACATATATTCATGGCATGTGTCAAAATCTCATTTGACGAATAATTAATGTGTATCTAATCGTATTATGTATCAAATACAAATACAAAATAATTATTAGCGGACAAAATCCCCTAATTGCATGTGTCATCGTTTAACCGATTAAACGATCCAGATTAACTCATTTAATCCGATGAAGTATTATGAATAATTCGTATTATTCATATCGAGTTGCCCAAATGCTTAACGAGTACACTTCATATTGTGGGACTCTCTAAGTTTAGGTTTATCCATCACGAAATCCAATTTTGTGTCCATAATCCACCAACTCATGGATTATGACGACCACGGATAATCTCGCTAAACTATGCAAGTCGAGGTCATATCATACTATAATCCCTCTGTCACAGGCCATCCGTATTATACCTGGGATATAGATGAGAACGTCAAATTCATTCGGTATAATACAGTCGACTTTCAATTTACGATCACGAAATAACACTCGGAACTGGTTTCTGACGTTATACCACAACCATGGATTTACTAGATCGTAAACACGTGAGGATGCCTATGCCCTGTACACAGTACTGACGGATCCTATCTTGATACGCATATGATATCATGAGCATCAGTCCACACCCAACGAACAGGTGGAGGTCTGATCATGGCTAGATCGTTGACGTGACTGCCATCAAAGTGTGGATGATAGCTCATATATCCACGGTGGTATCTCAAGTCGAATGACCATTATGCTCGCTCAACTCGAGAAGGTTCCTATTGACGTTGGTGTACCATCTATTAGGAAACCTTCAGTGAGTCGTTCAGTCTCTTATCAAATAAAGACTTACATGTCTCCTGAGACTCATGGTTCACTGGGATAAACCATCGGACCAAGTCACGGTATACGACATGTACTGGTCTCAGTGGATTTTACTAACCGACCCGTGTTAGCAAATCTTGACCATGAACTTTATTTAAGGATATGCAACTAATAGTGCGCTTCCCAATGTCAATTACAAACTACGTTGTAACTGCGTACTATAATGTAAATCCTAGGGTCTTCGTCTAATATACACATATCACTGAACCAGGTTCAGTTTCGATCTAATCGTAATCAGATTTCTAATCGCAATTGGATCGAATAAGCGTATAAAGACAAGGGTGCTACCAATAATTTAGTAATATTATGGAAAATTGAACCGCTCGTATTTATGAATCAGACATAAATACGATCCGGATTGGCACTCGGATCACCAACCCTAACAATTTCTCCCACTTGCTCTAGTGCCAATCCACGGTATCCTATATACATCTCAATGTGTATCGTATACTCATGGCCCTCAAGAGCTCACCAGCACTCAAGAGGTAGGCAATAACAAGTAAGCCTACTTTAACAAATCGAGTCTGTCAAACAAACCCAACCGTTTTCCTAAGCCAGCATCATTCATATTTTGTAGAATCCAAATTCCACATCAATATGACTCAGATGTTATATCAGTATTGTGTTATAGCTACTAAATTTTCTATGTATTTAGAAATCAAATCCAAATACTTTGAGACAATCGCAAGCACTATACTAATATTAAAACTTCTAATCTATGAGGTCACTATGCGAACTTCATAAGTTGCAACTGATTCCACTAGTTTAGTAGAATCAATAGTGACACTCCCACTGCATCTTTCTGACTTTATATGACATAGACCATCTAATGTCATAATTATGATCAAAACTAATTTAACCTTATGGTTGCTGACTAAATTCTCCATAAATTAGAAACTCGTTCTTAATATCTCAAAGAACATGTTTCAAGATCCATCTTATGGTCTGCAGCGTATCAAAATAACTCGTAACGATTACGATTAAATTGATATCGTTAATCGCATATAATATAGTATTCATTACGCCATCATCCTATGATGTATAAGATTAACTAGACATTCCAATCAATCTATCTTTCGACAAAGGAATCATCCTTTACGAAAGACGAATACTATATACATAAAAGACATGTTAACTATTAAATAATTATACTATCTGTCATACAGAGAGTCTCGTTGTGTCCTTTATTAGATCATATCTAATATGCGACTAATGAGAGTTTCTCACAAGTCTCTTAGTTTTATATCAGATATAAAACTTATATCAAATATAGCAGAGACTACTCCCACTGATTTCACGGAGAAAAGAAGACTTAAGGATAAATAATACTAGAAAGAAATTTGTACGCTCCCACTGACCCTACTGACAAATACGTAATCTCTATACTTTGATAAAACCAGACAATCTGACTGATATGAAAAATAGAGAACGCGAATTTCCGGAAAGCTTATCTGAGTCTACAATAGGCTCCATAAGCTAGTATATCAAACTGTGATATTAGCAGAATACAAACTCTAGGGCCATTCTAGAATGAACTCTTCAAATAAAGAAATCACGACGGATCTCTCATTCGAAGAAATCATTCAATAACGCCACTTTGCATTCTTTAGCTAAAATACAGTTTAATATCAACATTAACCAACAGATCTTTAATTGTCCAATCAGTGCGACAAGAGACAAGTTTTCTCAGAATCTACAATAGACTACTGAGTATAACCTACTCATTGTCATACTATAAAGGTCAAACTTTTATCAAGCTCACTTGTTTTTGCTGCGCAAATAATTTGCACATTTTATGAACTATTCATAACAAAAGCCTAATCAAGTTCAAAACTTGATCGTCGTAAGCCATGAAAAATCTTAGATATATGGTTCAATGCTAAGTTCCGGAATCGATATTAAATATCGCTCCCACTATAAGTTATAGGATAATTTTCTTCAATAAGAAAACAACATAATCATTAAGTATCAAATACTTTGTAAATGATTCTGACATTCTATTATACTTATACGGATGTTGTCTAAGGGTCTTTTCATTTTATTAATTACGTAATTCCATTATAGTTTATCATTTTCACATTTGACTTCACTAAGTCAAGTCTTTTCTACAATCTTCAATATCCAATGTTAACCACCAAGTAACAAAATAATTTTATTACTCAGGATCATAGAAAAGATATTCTATTTAATAGAATACAATATTCTATTAAATAGAATAAATGATAAACATTTTACTTGTACCTACGAGGCACAAGTACTTTCAATTATATAATCATTATACAAAAGAAAGTTTCAAATCTCAAATTATTTAAGATTCGAATTTTCTACTATACATATCATATATGTAACTGTAGGAACAAATGGAACCTAAATTAAAAGGATGAATTAGTGTTTCTGGAGCATAACCCCCAACAGTATTGAAAACCAATTCGGTAACACTCAATATCAACGAATCAAATCATATAAGATTCGATAACTCCCACTAACTAATTCCATCAGAATGGAATCGCAGAAGTTTAATTCTGAGTAAGAATCACATTCATTAAATAACTACAGAACTAATTGCCTTAAATTCATGCGTTTGATCAAATCAAACATCTTCGAACAATTCAAAGACGCGCAATGAATTTCTAAAGATACAGTTTTCAACACTACAGATAGAATATCTTTGAACTATTCAAAATATTATATCCGAGTTTCATTAGAAACATATTGACAGTTCTTGAACAATTCAAGACGTTCAACATGTTCTCTAGTAGAAACACGTAACTAAGTTATGAAATTCATCAACTGAGTTACGAAGCAAAGAAAACTCTACAAGGAAATTTCTAATTCATTAAACTACATACATCCAATGTATCAGTTAAATAAATCTGTGGTCCAATGATAATCATCGGTTAAATGAGATTTAATCACAACCTGAATACAATATTCATTAAATGGATAAGGATATGTGGTGTGATCTTGTATCAGACCATCATTTACCATACGGAACAAGCATCCAATGCTTTTATGATAAAATCTCATAAATCACAGTCATAAGTTATTTAGTTTACCGAATATTTTCTTAATGTTCATCTTTTATCAATGACATTACTACTTGTCTTAAAACATGTAACAATTGTTTATACAAAACATGTAACTATCCAATAGTCACAAGTTCTGATATCAAATATCAAAACAATTATTAAACATTATTTTAAACAACTAAACGAGAGATCCGGTATCCAATACCTACAGTTGTCGTATTGTGAGAATCGATATTCTCTATACACAATTATACACATCTCATTTCTTAAGCTTTATAATTTGTGTTCAATTATTCACAACGATTGTAAAATAATTGATTAACAAACTGTGTCAGACACGTGACTTCTAAAAGTCACTAAAAGCCAAGAAACGTCATTAAAAGATAAATAAATACTAAATGGGTTTTCTTAATGCCAGTCAAGAATCTCGAGACATGAACTATTCAAGTCAATTCTTACTGCATAAGAAACTGTTCTCTCTAGACAGCTATATCCTATAACATATATCTATTTAGATTACCTAACCGTGACTTAGAAACTAAGTCACAAACCATCTTGATTTTCAAGAAAATCAGAACAATAGTTCCCGATAGTTTTAACTAATCTAACTATATCTAAGTCTACTGTCTTTCTAGAACCTATTCTAGAACTACGCAACCATAAATCAAGTCAGAAAATATATTCAAGTAATATATATAATACAATGGATTAAAAGTATTAATCTATAAACAATATAGAATAAAGGAAAACAAAGCAGTAAATTCCAAAATATTACGCACTGCTCAAGTTATGGATTTTTAACCCAGCAGTGTCTCCCACTACTTTACGTAATGCCGTAATCCCCAACGGACAACGGGAATTCAATAATCAAATCGAATTCCATAGTGAGAGCAGGATCCTATGAATATATTTCGACTCACAACTTTGGCACGTTCTCGCCTACGTATATTCATTAGGTAGACAACTAATTGTCAATCACTCACCAGTGACTCCTGGTTTTGGTCCTGACCGTTTCTCGCTGTGACAGCTTTGACACGTTGTTGTGATATTTTTATATCGTACAGCAAGTGTACGGTGTCAAGTTTTAGTATAAATAAGTGAAAGAGTGTCGAACCCACAGGGATTGCGTTAACTCGCACTAAGTACTACAATTGATAATCCTAACTTTATTTAGACGATAATTAATAAAGATTTAATTAAATAAATAAATATATAATAATTTGATAGGAGGAACTAATACAATAGAGATTCTGGATCTTGATTTCACCTAACTGTCTCCTATGTATTTGTCAAGCCAATTAATCCTAGATCAGTTATATTGTTTATAAGTCAAGATTCCTAAAATATCCACTCCCTCTCGAGTGCGAGAGTGAAAATATCATCAACTACAGACTTCAATATCTCTATAAAAATCTAGTAGTTAACAACTCATTACGTTTTGTGATTCTATTTTAACGACTTCAAATGACTACAGATTCTCTCGAACTCTATAAAATCCTAGGTTATATTCTCTAAATCTATTCAAAATCCTCTCTCTCGAGTGATAGATTCTAAACATTCATCATCTTCAATTGTGGCCAGCAATCAAGAAGCATTAAACTCAAAATAATATAAATAAATCAATAAAACTTCATAACAAAATTAGCAGACAATATAAGGTTCAAGCATCGATTACATCATTCTCCAGAATTAAGGAGTTGAGTTCATGACTAAAGATAAAAATATAATAAACAAGTCATGAATCTAATGGAAATCATTAGAGTTCTAAGAAAGAAACGAGAAGATAAAACTCGAATTGAATCTCTTCCTCCTCGGACGTTACAGCCTTCGTCTCCTATTGTCGCTCTTCAATCCTCCTCCTTGGATCTATAAAATATATGTATTTTGTGTTTTGTGCAGTGTATTAGCTCTCTTGAGTATTATTGGACAAACTGTTCTATTTATAATAGAGGCTAAGAGTCATTAAACATCTAAAAAACCCTGAAAACCTGTTTCTGGTCCGCAGGGGACGCTGCGGCGCCGAACAGTGGGAGCTGTAGCGCCCAACTCTCGGGAAAATGTATGTAAATGACTATATCTCGTCGAGTAAATGCAAATCGATATATTATGGGTCTTGTAACTCTTTCTAAATCAAAAGTTATAGCCTTTTTAATTTCAGTGCCTGATTTTTACTACTTCTTGAGTCTGATACTCCCGATAGGTCCCGGAATACACGTATTTGCTCCATTCTTGATGTTATAATGCTTCCTAAAAATAAGACATAAAATAAACTATAAAATACATTAAATGGCTCGAACCATAACAAAATAATAGGCTAAAGATGCTAAAATAAGTGGGTATAAATCACCCTTATCAAACACCCCAAAACTTAAGATTTTGCTAGTCCCGAGCAAAAGATAAAATAAAAACTAATTTCAAATAAATAAATAAAAATAACTAAATTAACTAGGCCACTTTCGTAGGGATTAAGATTGCATTTAGCATATGCAACAAGCCTTTAAACCCCTAGGCGACCCTAGTGGACGAGTTATAGTCTCGTGAAGGCTTACAGCGACGACACCCACAAACGTCTTTCACACACAATCATGAAAAAATATAAAATAAATAAAAGCATAGTCCCGATAGTTACACATAAAATTTTTCTCAAAGAAAGCTTATAAATGAAATTAGAGAACCTTCAAAGTACTCAATTGCGACTTAGATCCAAACTCTTGAGTAAATCATCTAAGCTAGACTCACAGTGTGTGTGTGTAGAGGTTCAGTCACAGCTTTGATCCTAAGTAAGCCAACTTAATGATTTTGTTTAAAAATTGGAATCGATGGGTCAAACCAACCTAGATATCTCAGTTATGCTCTGTAATTGCTTTATTTTGTGCTCAATATGGTATGATTTTTTTTTCATCTCTTTTTTCTTTTCTCATTTTTGCACTCATTTTTTTTCAACTCACCTACCCTTTAAGGTAACATTTCTCCTCATGGTGGTCCTAATACTCGCCCATGGGTAGCTTCACGCTTATCGGTTATAGGTGGTTTATTTTATTTATTTAGAGATTTTTTTCTTTTTAGGTATACCACACTTTATAACACTAGCGAATCAAGATAGATATCTAAGCAAATGGTCATTCATCGACATGTAATTTCTTCAATTAGTCACATTGTCAACTACTTAAGTTCTCACTGCTAAAAACCTATTTTTAAGTGCTTACGAGTCTAACATAGATCAGTTATTCAAGGCATCATATAAAAGTAAATCAGGCACTTATCGTTTCTAAAATTTCGCCCATAAACAAACAATATCATCACAGGATTTATGTTTTACTATCAAAGACTAAAACAATTTTTTTCTCAATAAATTTAAACAACTAAATAGTAAATAAATAGTATGCACACACCCCCAAACTTAAAAATTGTATTGTCCTCAATGTAAGATAAAAAAAAATTAAAGAACAAGAGTAAGGAACAGCACTACCGTGCATGGAGTTGATCAGGCTCTTGCTGGTTAGAATTTGGTTGCGCGGGAGTTGTGTGTCTCGTGCTACCTGCATAAATAACATGCAATTTAATAAATATCACACAATAAAATATAAATTAAAAAATAAATAATAATAAAACAAATGCAATGGTTGCCTCCCCGCTAGCGCTAAGTTTAACGTCTTCAGCCAGACGCAACCACCAAAATGATTATGGTGGCTTAAACGTATTGAACCGAGTAATCTCATCTGCTTTCTTTTTTGGTATCCACCGGTTCTTATGACATGAAAAAGACAGCTTGGCAGGTTGTGGTGATTTATCCATAGATGGTCCTCCAGAATATGTAAATTGTCCTCCAATTGGAAATTCTAGACTACACATTCGGCAAAATTGGCTCGGCTTCCTTTTTAACCTTCCAGGGATCATTTCCAAGTGAGAACTGACCTTTTTTTCCCTCTTTTTACGGTTCTTTGGGAGTGGTTTCAGGTTTAGCTGCATAGAAGCTTCCTTTATGCATGGCTGTATTATACTCATAGGTTGTTGAAATGATTCACCCTGCGTGTTTACAACTCCATTTTCTACTGTATTTATCTTGTGACATTCTGCATCATCTTGAGGGCTCGGCATGGCTCTGAAAACACTGAAGGTGATTTCTTCATTTTGACCTCTCATTATCAATTCACATTTGTTTTCTTCTTCTGATACTGTTTCCTCCTGAAATACCATTTCATCTTCTTTACTGCCTAAGTCCTGATAGGTGTCTTTAAACTCTTTTCCGCTCCTACAGGTTGTGATTTGACATTGCTCATTGGGGTTGACTTCAGTATTATTCGGAAACACCAATGTTTGTTGATTGGCCATGGAAGAAACAAACAACCCAATTTGCGCTTCTAAAGATTTCATATTTGCCTCTATATTGCCCATTCTTGTTTCGATATTATCCAGCCTTGACTCATTCTTCTCAAACCTCTCAGAAGCTGTAGCTACAAACGTGCTCATGAGGTCTTCTAAGGAAGGTTTCTGCTCAGCTCTTGGATAATTAAAACCATGAGGAGGTTACAAAACGTTCTCCATATTAGCATATGAAAAAGTCGGATGATAATAATTAGGTATAGGACTGCCTCTACAATTCTTGAAGTTCCGATTGTTCACATACTGTACTTGTTCAAATCCTGCTCCTCTATTGGGTAAAAGCATTCTATTAGCATAAACAACTTCAATAGACGATTGGCCCATTTGATTTGTCAATACTGCTAGATGAGTCGTGAGGGATGATACTTGATCTATCAGTGCGCCAATAGGACCTGTCATTGCTTCTTTTCCAACTCTCATCGTACGAAAAAAAATATAAAACAAAAAATAAAATAAAATAAAATAAAAAAATAAAATAAAATAAAAAAATAAAAACAAAAAATAAAACTTAAGACACAAATAAAGAAAATAAAAAAAAAATAAATAGATAAAATCTAAATTAAAACTAAGATTACTTGGTAGTAGTATTAATGTGAATTAAACAAACAATCCCCGGCAACGGCGCCAAAAACTTGTTGTGATATTTTTATATCGTACCGCAAGTGTACGGTGTCAAGTTTTAGTATAAATAAGTGAAAGAGTGTCGAACCCACAGGGATTGCGTTAACTCACACTAAGTACTACAATTGATAATCCTAACTTTATTTAGACGATAATTAATAAAGATTTAATTAAATAAATAAATATATAATAATTTGATAGGAGGAACTAATACAATAGAGATTTTGGATCCTGATTTCACCTAGCTGTCTCCTATGTATTTGTCATGCCAAAAAATCCTAGTTCAATTATATTGTTTATAAGTCAAGATTCCTAAAATATCCACTCCCTCTCTCGAGTGCCGAGTGAAAATATCATCAACTACAGACTTCAATATCTCTATAAAAATCCAGTAGTTAACAACTCATTACGTTTTGTGATTCTATGTTAACGACTTCAAATGACTACAGATTCTCTCGAACTCTATAAAATCCTAGGTTATATTCTCTAAATCTATTCAAAATCCTCTCTCTCGAGTGATAGATTCTAAACATTCATCATCTTCAATTGTGGCCAGCAATCAAGAAGCATTAAACTCAAAAGAATATAAATAAATCAATAAAACTTCATAACAAAATTAGCAGACAATATAAGGTTCAAGCATCGATTACATCATTCTCCAGAATTAAGGAGTTTAGTTCATGACTAAAGATAAAAACATTAATAAACAAGTCATGAATCTAATGGAAATCATTAGAGTTCTAAGAAAGAAACGAGAAGATAAAACCTGAATTGAATCTCTTCCTCCTCGGACGTTACAGCCTTCGTCTCCTATTGTCGCTCTTCAATCCTCCTCCTTGGATCTCTAAAAATATGTATTTTGTGTTTTGTGCAGTGTATTAGCCTCTCTTGAGTATTGGACAAACTGTTCTATTTATAATAGAGGCTAAGAGTCATTAAACATCTAAAAAACCCTGAAAACCTGTTTCTGGTCCGCGGAGGACGCTGCGGCGCCGAACAGTGGGAGCTGCAGCGCCCAACTCTTGGGAAAATGTATGTAAATGACTAGATCTCGTCGAGTAGATACAAATCGATATATTATGGGTTTTGTAACTTGTTGACGGCTGATTTTGGTCTCAGGGCAATACGGGAATATCACTCCCGAGACAACCCTCCTTCAATAGTGAATTTGTTTGGTTAAGGGGAAACCAAAAGCAAATTTAGCAAAAGACAGATAAATACACCAATCAAACAAGGAGATTTAACGTGGTTCGGTGGATTTGGATCCGACCTACGTCCACGGACACAAACAAGTTGATACTTTTATTACTCAAACACGATTCTCAGATCTTTTTTGTGTTTTACAAGTCAGAGCTTGGTGATTCTGATGCCCTATACACATATTATGCCCTTCTATTTATAATAGTACAGAAATCAGATTCCTATTTGTATAAGAATCCTCAGTTGAATCAATCTTCTCCTCTTGCAAGGATTCTTAATTTTAATACTGTCTCTACTTCTCTTGTCCTATTTGGATACTGACTCATCTCCTTTCCTTATGAAAGTAGGATATCATTATCCCTTTCCCTGTAGAAATTGGATATTTCTTCTTCTGGAACGTCTTTGCTACGTACT
Source organism: Zanthoxylum bungeanum (assembly GCA_019454045.1). Classification (NCBI taxonomy): domain Eukaryota; kingdom Viridiplantae; phylum Streptophyta; class Magnoliopsida; order Sapindales; family Rutaceae; genus Zanthoxylum; species Zanthoxylum bungeanum. Next base: position 106,392 of record SKCR01053856.1, read on the forward strand.
CGGTCTTCATGGGGTCGGTCATAAGGGTCTTTTGTACTGGGGGTACTGGTGTCGACCTGATACGTGACCGGTCATCCTGAACTCAAGTGATCGGTTACCGATTATTAAGTGCTCGGTCTCTTCCCGTTGTGGTCGGTCTTTTATTGTAAAGCGTTTGGGTCTTTGCTGCTGACTTTTTATGGGTCGGGTCGGAATTAATGATCTCATCCAAGAAGGGATTTACCCTTCTGCCCTTGTCGTGCTGCTTTAAATATCATAGTGCCTGAAAACACCATCAACATCTGTCCCCTAGTTCTCGGTTCCAACGAGTATGCGAGTTGGTGCCGGGAACTATACAAAAGATGGTGTGCTGGTTACTCTGCTGGTGGTCGATCCGGAGTTGATTCAAATTTTTCATCGCCTCTTTTTAAGCACCTTTTCTTGAGACGCGCAACAGTCACGTCTGTTTAAATGCCCATCAAATCACCTTTATTGTTTTTCCTAAGTTTTGACATTTGTCAAACATCCGTTGGGTTCCCGCCAAAAAAGGAAGTGGATCGACCGCGGAGAGGCGTCTTAACAGTGCGCTTCAACCGTTCGTTTAATCTTGGCAGACCTCTTTTGCAGTTGACACTTGGCGTCCATCCGGGTTTATATTTCGATCCAACGGCCATGAGTGTCCCACTCATGACTATAAGAAGACGAGACTTTTACTGTGCAGTCTTTTTGGCAAATTTTTCTCTCCTTCCTGTGAACATTTCCCCTGCTCTAACTGTGACTCGTTTGATTCAACGTTCCTGAAGTTTCTTTCCAGCCGTGAGTTTTCCTCTCCTGCCGTGACCTGTGAACACAAGGGACGAGCAAACCGTGCCGTGCAATCTTTAGTCTTTCTGAAAGGACAAGTAAGCTTTCTGAATGACCTCTGCTTTTTGTGTGTTTGTGAATCTTTCGTTTAGTTTTGATGTTGCTAGGGAGTTACTTATAGTCTGTCGGATTTCGTTTTAGGGCACTTTAGAACCCACATGTTTAGTTTCCTCAGAATCCTTGAGCAGTTCTTTAGAGTTTTTAGCCATAGACTGACTTTTCCCTCCTTTTTTATTTCTTAGGATGTCGGGAATGTCTGATAACAGATCTTCCTCTGTAAACCCTGCTAGACCCTCAACACCCCCTGTTGAAAAGCTTTCATCGGGCTCGGGGGCATCCAGTGTGGAAGACCTTGACACTACCCCTACCCCTTCCGAAGTTGAGCAAGATACTTATCACCAGAGGGTCCCTCGGAGGGATCCAGAGCCCGGTGAACTTGGTAGCTCGGCTCTGGATATGAATCGGCCTTCCAAGATAACTGAGGACGATCTAGCGTTGCTGCGGCAACGATACGATATTCCGATAGATATTGCCCTTGAGGTCCCTCTTCCATGTGATCGTGCCAGTCAGCCCGATGAGGGTTCCGTGGCCCTTCTCCCAGCTTTCTTCGAATGCGGGCTCCGGCTGCCGATTCAACCCTATTTCGCCTGGATGTTGGCCGAGATGGAGATCGCCCCCTGTCAGCTGAGTCTAAATGGTTGGAGGATTTTGGCCGGGTTGTATGTAGCTTGGCATCGGGCGGGGCTTGGCGAACCTTCTTTTGAAGAGGTGAAGAGGTTGTATCGGTTGAAGGCCAACCCAAAGACTCACCATGGTTGTTACTACCTCTCTGCTTATGACAGTTCGTTAAACGTCGTCCAAAAGCTCCCTGACTCCAATAAGAATTTCAAAGATCTCTGGTTCTGGGCCACTGGAGATTGGGGACGGACCCTGAGGTCGGATGACGGGGAGTTCTTGGTACCGGATATCTTTAGGGCGGAAGGTTAGGAGACTGACTTTTAGCTTTTCTTCCCTTAGTTTTTTTTTTATGTTTGGATTCTTACCCCTTTTCTTCTATTCCTCCTAGCATGTTGGAGGGATGCTCCCAAGGTTTCCCATCAGGTCCGGAAGTGGGTATTCTGGGATCGGCGGTATGCCGCTCTTTGGAGGGAGTTGGTAAATGATATGGCTTTTGCTGAGTCCGGCCTGATTCGGGTTGTTCCTCCAAAAGTTCCGGGTCGGATAGGTAGATTTGTTACTATTTTTTTTTTGATTGTTTCTTCTGCTCTCTTCGTCTTTTAGAAGGAAATATCGTTTATGCTTTTGCCAAGGTTTCGTACTGATCATGCCTTTTTCCTTTTGCTCTTACAGGTATGTCGAAGAGGCCGAAGTATCTTGAGCGTTTGGCCGGTACCATGAAGAAGGCTGGTCATGCTGAAACTGGAACCTCCCGGGCACAGCCTGAATCTGTTGAGGCTGGGAGGGTGTCTCAAGGGAAGGTTCAACCGGCTGCTCGGGGTCCATCCTCTCCCTCTGGTGCGCAGTTATCAGGATCTACTCGGCTGGTCAGTCCGCCGAAGCCTTTTAGGAAGAGGAGGCGTCAGTTCGGGGCAGAGGAGACTGAGTTGGTTCAAGAGATGGAGGGGGAGCCCGTCCCGAGCAAGAGGAAAGATGACCGTCGGGGGAAAAAATCATCTGAGGGCTCCTCCAAGAAGCGAAAAGGTTCTGTGATCCTTGGTGTGGATGATTTGGGGGAAGACATCCGGGAGGCTACTTCCCATCTAGTGCCGGCCTTTAATGAACTGGCCGAGGTGATTCCTCCGGAGGAGGTTTCGAGATATGAGGATGTCTCTCTTGAGGCTTTGGTGACAGAGATAAGCTCCCAAATGGCGAAGGTAGTTACTCTTCTCCCTTCTGATTTCGGGTCTTGGTTTTCTTATCTCACATCTTGACTTCTTTGTTTTGTGCAGGCTACTTACCTTATGGCCAAAAATAAGGACCTTCTCTTGAGTCTATTGTCTGAGGGTGGTCAGGCCCAGAGACTTCAGAATCGCCTTACAGAGGTGGAGGCTAAACTGGCCGAAATGGAGGAGGTGATAAAGAATCAAGAGCTGACTGCGATCGAGACCTTCAAAACAAACAAGGCTCTTAAGGCTGCTGCTGCACTCGAGCGGAAACTTGCTGATAGCGCTAGGGAGGATTTGAATGGTTTTTTGTACTGGGGGTGCTACTGTCGACCTGATACGTGACCGGTCATCCTGAACTCAAGTGATCGGTTACCGATTATTAAGTGCTCGGTCTCTTCCCGTTGTGGTCGGTCTTTTATTGTAAAGCGTTCGGGTCCTTGCTGCTGACATTTTATGGGTCGGGTCGGAATTAATGATCTCATCCAAGAAGGGATTTACCCTTCTGCCCTTGTCGTGCTGCTTTAAATATCATAGTGCCTGAAAACACCATCAACATAACTCTTTCTAAATCAAAAGTTATAGCCTTTTTAATTTCAGTGCGCAGCTGATGCTGATTTTTACTACTTCTTGAGTCTGATACTCCCGATAGGTCCCGGAATACACGTATTTGCTCCATTCTTGATGTTATAATGCTTCCTAAAAATAAGATATAAAATAAACTATAAAATACATTAAATGGCTCGAACCATAACAAAATAATAGGCTAAAGATGCTAAAATAAGTGGGTATAAATCACACTTATCAAACACCCCCAAACTTAAGATTTTGCTAGTCCCGAGCAAAAGATAAAATAAAAACTAATTTCAAATAAATAAATAAAAATAACTAAATTAACTAGGCCACTTTCGTAGGGATCACGATTGCATTTAGCATATGCAACAAGCCTTTAAACCCATACGCGACCCTAGTGGCCGAGTTATAGTCTCGTGAAGGCTTACAGCGACGACACCCACAATCGTCTTTCACACACAATCATGAAAAAATATAAAATAAATAAAAGCATAGTCCCGATAGTTACACATAAAATTTTCCTCAAAGAAAGCTTATAAATGAAATTAGAGAACCTTCAAAGTACTCAATTGCGACTTAGATCCAAACTCTTGAGTAAATCATCTAAGCTAGACTCACAGTGTGTGTGTGTAGAGGTTCAGTCACAGGTTTGATCCTAAGTAAGCCAACTTAATGATTTTGTTTAAAAATTGGAATCGATGGGTCAAACCAACCTAGATATCTCAGTTATGCTCTGTAATTGCTTTATTTTGTGCTCAATATGGTATGATTTTTTTTCATCTCTTTTTTCTTTTCTCATTTTTGCACTCATTTTTTTTCAACTCACCTACCTTTTAAGGTAGCATTTCTCCTCATGGTGGTCCTAATACTCGCACATGGGTAGCTTCACGCTTATCGGTTATAGGTGGTTTATTTTATTTATTTAGAGACTTTTTTCTTTTTAGCTATACCACACTTCATAACAATAGCGAATCAAGATAGATATCTAAGCAAATGGTCATTCATCGACATGTAATTTCTTCAATTAGTCACATTGTCAACTACTTAAGTTCTCACTGCTAAAAACCTGTTTTTAAGTGCATACGAGTCTAACATAGATCAGTTATTCAAGGCATCAGATAAAAGTAAATCAGGCACTTATCGTTTCTAAAATTTCACCCATAAACAAACAATATCATCACATGGTTTATGTTTTACTATCAAAGACTAAAACAATTTTTTTTTCTCAATAAATTTAAACAACTAAATAGTAAATAAATAGTATGCACACACCCCCAAACTTAAAAATTGTATTGTCCTCAATGTAAGATAAAAAAAATTAAAGAACAAGAGTAAGGAACAACACTACCATGCATGGAGTTGATCAGGCTCTTGCTGGTTAGAATTTGGTTGCGTGGGCGTTGTGTGTCTCGTGCTACCTGCATAAATAACATGCAATTTAATAAATATCACACAATAAAATATAAATTAAAAAATAAATAATAATAAAACAAATGCAAGGGTTGCCTCCCCGCTAGCGCTAAGTTTAACGTCTTCAGCCAGACGCAACCACCAAAATGGTTATGGTGGCTTAAACGTAGTGAACCGAGTAATCTCATCTGCTTTCTTTTTTGGTATCCACCGGTTCTTATGACATGAAAAAGACAGCTTGGCAGGCTGTGGTGATTTATCCATAGATGGTCCTCCAGAATATGTAAATTGTCCCCCAATTGGAAATTCTGGACTGCACATTCGGCAAAATTGGCTCGGCTTCCTTTTTAACCTTCCAGGGATCATTTCCAAGTGAGAACTGACCTTTTTTTTCCCTCTTTTTACGGTTCTTTGGGAGTGGTTTCAGGTTTAGCTGCAGAGAAGCTTCCTTTATGCATGGCTGTATTATGCTCATAGGTTGCTGAAATGATTCACCCTGCGTGTTTACAACTCCATTTTCTATTGTATTTATCCTGTGACATTCTGCATCATCTTGAGGGCTCAGCATGGCTCTGAAAACACTGAAGGTGATTTCTTCATTTTGACCTCTCATTATCAATTCACATTTGTTTTCTTCTTCTAATACTGTTTCCTCCTGAAATACCATTTCATCTTCTTTACTGCCTAAGTCCTGAGAGGTGTCTTTAAACTCTTTTCCGCTCCTACAGGTTGTGATTTGACATTGCTCATTGGGGTTGACTTCAGTATTATTCGGAAACACCCATGTCTGTTGATTGGCCATGGAAGAAACAAACAACCCAATTTGCGCTTCTAAAGATTTCATATTTGCCTCTATATTGCCCATTCTTGTTTCGATATTATCCAGCCTTGACTCATTCTTCTCAAACATCTCAGAAGTTGTAGCTACAAACGTGCTCATGAGGTCTTCTAAGGAAGGTTTCTGCTCAGCTCTTGGATAATTAAAACCATGAGGAGGTTACAAAACGTTCTCCATATCAGCATATGAAAAATTCGGATGATAATAATTAGGCATAGGACTGCCTTTATAATTGTTGAAGTTCCGATTGTTCACATACTGTACTTGTTCAAATCCTGCTCCTCTATTGGGTAAAAGCATTCTATTAGCAGAAACAACTTCAATAGACGATTGGCCCATTTGATTTGTCAATACTGCTAGATGAGTCGTGAAGGGTGATACTTGATCTATCAGTGCGCCAATAGGACCTGCCATTGCTTATTTTCCAACTCTCATCGTACGAAAAAAATATAAAACAAAAAATAAAATAAAATGAAATAAAAATAAAAAATAAAAACAAAAAATAAAACTTAAGACACAAATAAAGAAAATAAAGAAAATAAAATAAAAAATAAAAAATAAAATCTAAATTAAAACTAAGATTACTTGGTAGTAGTATTAATGTGAATTAAACAAACAATCCCCGGCAACGGCGCCAAAAACTTGTTGTGATATTTTTATATCGTACCGCAAGTGTACGGTGTCAAGTTTTAGTATAAATAAGTGAAAGAGTGTCGAACCCACAGGGATTGCGTTAACTCGCACTAAGTACTACAATTGATAATCCTAACTTTATTTAGACGATAATTAATAAAGATTTAATTAAATAAATAAATATATAATAATTTGATAGGAGGAACTAATACAATAGAGATTCTGGATCCTGATTTCACCTAGCTGTCTCCTATGTATTTGTCAAGCCAATTAATCATAGTTCAGTTATATTGTTTATAAGTCAAGATTCCTAAATTATCCACTCCCTCTCTCGAGTGCCGAGTGAAAATATCATCAACTACAGACTTCAATATCTCTATAAAAATCCAGTAGTTAACAACTCATTACGTTTTGTGATTCTATGTTAACGACTTCAAATGACTACAGATTCTCTCGAACTCTATAAAATCCTAGGTTATATTCTCTAAATCTATTCAAAATCCTCTCTCTCGAGTGATAGATTCTAAACATTCATCATCTTCAATTGTGGCCAGCAATCAAGAAGCATTAAACTCAAAAGAATATAAATAAATCAATAAAACTTCATAACAAAATTAGCAGACAATATAAGGTTCAAGCATCGATTACATCATTCTCCAGAATTAAGGAGTTTAGTTCATGACTAAAGATAAAAACATTAATAAACAAGTCATGAATCTAATGGAAATCATTAGAGTTCTAAGAAAGAAACGAGAAGATAAAACCCGAATTGAATCTCTTCCTCCTCGGACGTTACAGCCTTCGTCTCCTATTGTCGCTCTTCAATCCTCCTCCTTGGATCTCTAAAAATATGTATTTTGTGTTTTGTGCAGTGTATTAGCCTCTCTTGAGTATTGGACAAACTGTTCTATTTATAATAGAGGCTAAGAGTCATTAAACATCTAAAAAACCCTGAAAACCTGTTTCTGGTCCGCAGGGGACGCTGCGGCGCCGAACAGTGGGAGCTGCAGCGCCCAACTCTCGGGAAAATGTATGTAAATAACTATATCTCGTCGAGTAAATGCAAATCGATATATTATGGGTCTTGTAACTCTTTCTAAATCAAAAGTTATAGCCTTTTTAATTTCAGTGCGCAACTGATGCTGATTTTTACTACTTCTTGAGTCTGATACTCCCGATAGGTCCCGGAATACACGTATTTGCTCCATTCTTGATGTTATAATGCTTCCTAAAAATAAGACATAAAATAAACTATAAAATACATTAAATGGCTCGAACCATAACAAAATAATAGGCTAAATATGCTTAAATAAGTGGGTATAAATCACACTTATCACACGTTCACAGGGAAGCGTATCAAGGCTACAATTGTCAATGACATACTCAAGCTACCGGTGTAGTCCTAACAGATTTGGCACGTTCAGGATTTCCACTTTCACTTAAATTTATCCAGTATCAATATACAACTGGTATGGATAATAATCTTATAACTACACCCTCACAACTTTGGCACGTTCTCGGATGCACTTATAGAAAAATATCCATAAACCGTACTGACAAGACGGACTAAGAAACATGTATCCAATACATGTTACTTTACAGCCATATTTTAAAAACGGGGATTTTCCTACGGAAGCTATACTCTACATCCAATGCAGAATTTTAATCTAAATCATTTTCTAAATATTTCAATTCTACATAGAAAACATAACACAATTTAATCATTAAATTTCCGTTATATTTTCAGTTAGTGTAGAACCGAAAAGTAAAGAAACATATCTAGATTCCAAGCATGTGCGAACATTAATTTGGATTATATATCTAATATCAAGCATGAATAATGTAATGGATGAAGCATCAGACCTGCTCTGATACCGTTTTTGTTGGGGTTTTGGGCGATGGGGCGCAGCAGAAGCGCGGGTCGGGCGAAATCGTATTTTAAATTTTTTTTCAAAATACCGAATAAATTATTCAATATCTAATATGAATAATTTATTCATATTTCACCTAAACCTATTTATTTAATATCAAATATTAGCATAAACATAGATGAAATTTCATGAAACTTTTATGAAAACCGATTTTCCGCAAAATGGCCTAAAATGAGTTTTTGACCGAACCGACTACCCGATACTTATGGAAACAGACCAGATCAGCTCCAATAGTGTCGGGGCAGTTCACGGGCTGCCTGAATAGTGACAGATTCATTGTTTGGATAGCCGTCACCCGGTTGGCTCAAAATCCACCCGGTAACGCCATTTTTGGCCATTTTCGCTTATTTTAAGTCGGAAACACTTTCCGGCAATTGTGACAACTCCCAAAATACATTCATTACATTCATAAGACATCAAAATCATCACATAATTTCCAGTTTTAACAGGTCTGACCAGAAAACCGAAATTACCCATTTCATGCTTTAAAATCCAATTTTCAAGATCAATTAAATTAATCCATAACACCAACTAAATTCAGCACACATGAGGCACTCTAGAGAAATTCTAGGTTATATTAGAGTGGTTTAATAACTCTAGAATAGCAACAAAAGGTCCAACAATAATTTGAACTAATTGGATGCAAATTACATTAATTCCACCCAATTTCTACTTCACACATGGCTACAAACTTCCAATCCATTCACCAAACCACAAAGCCCCAATTTTCAGATTTGAAGTAAACCCTAGAACATTTCTAAGTCATCAAGAAATAAGAAATCTAATTTCTAAGGTTAGGGGGTTTGAAGACTTACCTTAAATCCCCAAATCCTTAGACTTTTTTCTTTGATTTTTGCTTCAAATCTTCATGGAATGATGGAACAAATTTCAAACCCATTTATTTGAGCTTAGTCGGTCATGGATGCAGCAAAAAGTGAAGAAGAAAACAACTTTCTTCTTTATATAGCTTTGACCGAATTTACAAGGCATAGGAGGCAATTTTGTCTTTTCACCATTTAATCAAATTAAAATGCTTTAATCTTTATTTCATCCAATCAAAATTGGACACACAAAGATTAATTAAAGTCATACCATGTGTACTAATTATAACTCACCATTTGTCATAACAATTATAATAAATGGATAAGGTTGGAAAAAGTCAATTATTTAATTATTTAACTATTAAATAATTAAACAATTAATTTACACAAGTATATGTATTTTATTTACATTAAATAATAAATACATATATTCATGGCAAGTGTCAAAATCTCATTTGACGAATAATTAATGTGTATCTAATCGTATTATGTATCAAATACAAATACACAATAATTATTAGCGGACAAAATCTCCTAATTGCATGTGTCATCGTTTAACCGATTAAACGATCCGGATTAACTCATTTAACCCGATGAAGTATTATGAATAATTCGTATTATTCATATCGAGTTTCCCAAGTGCTCAACGAGTACATTTCATATTGTGGGACTCTCTAAGTTTAGGTTTATCCGTCACGAAATCCAATTTTGTGTCCATAATCCATCCACTCATTGATTATGACGACCACAGATAATCTCGCTAAACTATGAAAGTCGAGGTCATAGCATACGTATAATCCCTCCGTCACAGGCCATCCGTATTATACCTCGGATATAGATGAGAACGTCAAATCCGTTTGGTATAATACAGTCGACTTTCAATTTACGATCACGAAATAACACTAAGAACTGGTTTCCGACGTTATACCACGACCATGGATTTACTAGATCGTAAACACGTGAGGATGCCTATGCCCTGTACACAGGACTGACGAATCCTATCTTGATACGCACATGATATCATGAGCATCAGTCCACACCCAACAAACAGGCGAATGTCTGATCATGGCTAGATCGTTGACGTGACTGCCATCAAAGTGTGGAGGATAGCTCATATATCCACGGTGGTATCTCAAGTCGAATGACCATTATGCTCGCTCAACTCGAGAATGTTCCTATTGACGTTGGTGTACCATATATTAGGAAACCTTCAGTGAGTCGTTCAATGTCTTATCAAATAAACACCTACATATCTATACGAGTCTCTCGAGACTCATGGTTCACTGGGATAAACCATCGGACCAAGTCACGATATACGACATGTACTGGTCTCAGCGGATTTTACTAACCGACCCGTGTTAGCAAATCTTGACCAGGAAATTTATTTAAGGATATGCAACTAATAGTGCGCTTCCCAATGTCAATTACAAACTACGTTGTAACTGCGCATTATACTGTAAATCCTAAGGTCTTTGTCTAATATACACGTATCACTAAACCAGGTTCAATTTTGATCTAATCGTAATCAGATATCTAATCGCAATTAGATCGAATAAGCGTATGAAGACAAGGGTGTTACCAATAATTTAGTAATATTATGGAAAATTGAACCACTCGTATTTATGAATCAGACATAAATACGATCCGGATTGGCACTCGGAGCACCAACCCTAACAGATCTCAAGTGGCATTGCAGGTTCTCCTCTAGGAGATTGGGGCGGGGGAACATGAGATGCCACCTGAAGAGGTGAGGATGAAGGAACCAAAGATAATGGCCGTTCGGGAGCAGAGGGTTGTTGCATCAAAGAAATAGGAGATGTCGCCCGAAGAGGTGAGGACGAAAGAGCCGGAGATGACAGCCGTTCAGGAGCGGAAGTCTGTTGCTTCGAAGGGACAAGGGATGCTGCCCATGAAGATGCTGATTTTCGCAGCATGGCTGATGGCGGGGCCTTTGTGGAAGAATCAGAAGCAGAAGAGTCAGAAACATAAATATCTTCAATCTCTTCATAAATGCGACGAATTACATCGTCTTTATACAGAGACCGAGCCTCCTCTAGCAACTCCAATTTGGCCAGACTAAATAGGCCATCTATGTCCCTATAACTCCCCATAAACCCCGCAATAGCCCATCTACGTATCAAAGGATAAATCCGTTTGAGATGACGCCAAAGAGGCCCATCATCCGGCCAAATAGGCTCATTCTCCGGACGAGGAGGCTCGTCATCCGGTTCTTACACAATAGGGATAGGGTCGTCCAATCGATGATATTCAAACAAAGGATGGTCCTTTGGGATCTCCTCAAAAAATGGGCGTAAATGGCCCAACATTATACTTGACCCCATACCTTGGAGATCAGTCTTGGGCGAATGAGTGGCATCGGCCGCTTCATCCCCCTCTGACGGGAGCTGAATAATTGGAATCTCGGTCGCTTCGCCCTCATCTGGCGGAAGTTGAACGATCAGGATTACAGTAGCTCCAATCCCTTCCGGTGGATTTTCGACCATGAGAGCTTCAGGCCCCAAAGTTTTAGCCGATTCAGGCATACCAGAAGATGATTACGTCCTAGACGTCTGCACGAGAAACGAAATCATTAAAAAAATTAATTTCAGATTGTACCTTAGCCCGACGAAGTATAAGGGGCTCGTCTGAGTCGGAGCTATGGGTTAGAGAAGGATGTTTCTGTTTAACTTGTTTGATTTTCTTCTGCCCAGCCTTCTCAGTAGGCTTCTTGGACCCAACTGTCTCTGGTGGTTTTAGGGAGAAATAGATACAGGAAAAAACCAAGGCAGAAGGTAAAGAAAAGAGTCTCTCACGGCTGGACGGCCAAAGACGGTCAAATAGAGAATGGACCGACGTGCAAGGAGAGAAGAAGGTACAAGAAAAAGAAGATAACAAAGAACGAGCTTCAGACATGCATTGTTCAATGTCCGAGAGCGAGAGAACTTTAAAACATTCCGACGAGGTAGAATGAGAATGAAATAACGGAAGGGGGCATCCTTGAACAAGGCAGAATTGGCGGGCAGTGAAGTTAGAAGAATACACCTCCACTCCAGCCTTGTCGTTGGCTCCTGTTAAAATGTCATGACTCAGATCACGGCTGCATAAAAACTTGCGCCATATGCGATTGATCGACTCATCCCCCTCTGATTCGGGAAGTTCATGGACAAAAGAGGGGCTATCGCCCAATGAGAAAGGAAAGAAAGACGGGACTCGGAAAAGGGTATAAAAATACTCATAGATAGTGCGAGGATTGAGGGAAGTTGGGCGAACAAAAGGCCTGCACAAGGATACGGCCGAGTTGATTTGATAGTGCCAAAGACTGGAAAATAGGCTCTAAGACAAAGCTAGACGAGCCAAAGAGGGCCGGAGGCGATCGGCGAAGCCCCAGATCGAAGCTGTTTTTGAAGGACGGCCAAACTCCGGTAAATAGCGGCCAACAAAAAGGAATCCAAGTCTAGACGACGACCATTGGCAAGGTCCGACGAAATAGAAAGATAACCCGCCACGGGTTTCTGACTAGGCACGCAAATGATATATTTGCAAAGCCAATAATGAAGGAAAGCAGTACGCTCTAACACCGAGACCGGACCAGCCGACTCAGAGAACGCACGAAAAAGGCAGAATATGACGAAAAGGACGAAAAGTCCATTGAAGGGGGATGTAAACGAAAGGTAGTGCAAGCAAAAATGGTCGCGCCCAAAGGAGTCAACCCGGTCAAAGCACTAATGTCACGGAGAGTAATCATGAATGGACCAGAAAGAAAGAGGAAAACGTTGTAATCAGAGGACCAGAAAAGCAGTGATGTGGGGAATAGATTTCGGTCAAAAGGGGGTAAGGTCAATGACAGCTCTATGAGGCCTAGCAAGTCGTTTTCCTCAAGAAAGGTGTGAGTGTCTGCATGCAACCTCATGCATTGAAACCAAGTTTCAAAAGAAGAATCGTGTTTTGGCCAAGTACGGATAGCATTGGACTGGGCAATATGAGACACATTCAGGGGTTCCGAAAAGGGAAGGTTGGAAACAGAAGGGAATAGCTGAGCCAAGGGAACCATGGCAATGGCGGTGTCGTCAACAAAAATAGGGCCCAGAGAGCACTGGCCGTATTTGATAATCACTGAAAGTGAAGGTGGCCTTTTTGGAAACATAAGAAGACGACGCCATTAGCAAAGAAAGTTGAGGGCACAAGAAAGAATTTTTTTTGCAAGAAATGAAGTATAAAGTAAATTGATGACGAGAACAAGCCAAGCCTTTATATAGCAAAGGTGAAAAGTTCGCCATAGGACAGGTGTCACGACCTAATTCGGGGAAATAAAAAAGAGCGGGAAACGAAAAGGACGACGTTTGACATGATTTGACATTGAAGTGACGTAAAAAATGGCACATTAATTGGCACCATGATATGTTGGACAATTATGACCCATAGCGTCACTATTTATAAAAGACATTGTGGTTTTTGTATAAATTAACTGTGTGACAATGGAAATTGCTATTTTATCATTTTTTAATTTGATTACTTGAATATATAAATGATAAAAGTCCTTATAATTTGTTTCGGATTATAAGATATGAGACAATATCAATCCACAAAGGTTTAATCATTAAATATCCCTAGTCGTAGAATTATCGAGACTGGACATCGATAATGCGGAATAGACTAGTATTACACTTGTACGTGTTATGGAAGCGTAACGTCATAGTTCTCATATATTTAAGTATTGGATACTTATGCAAGTGTGATAGGAGGTTGTGTTTACCGATGGTAAGGAAACAGCTTCGCTCTGGATAGACCCCGCGGAATCCATTGGTAGTATGACTATGTGTCTATGGGAATCCGCTTCAGGGTAGGTGTATTTAGTCTTAACCTGAGACTTGCATCGCTAGTACTTGCGACAATCAATACGCGTTGGTTTTGGACGTCCGGGACTTTAACAGGTTCTGTGTACGCCTCTTCTGGGTTTATTCAGAATCGTAGTGTATTGGGTATGATGTCAAGATGGAAGTATCACTTCAGTCATATGGAGATGATGATCACGCAGGGATACAAAACTGGTTCTCTATTATGTTGCAACTATCAGGATAATATGACAAGGTCATGATTATCCGATTATAGAGACTAGTTGCTTGTGATCCGATATATGCTTCGTACGTGGCAGACATTATTCCAGCCCCAGGCCTTGCATGTGACATCTGATACTGGATCGCAATACGCAATACTATGTATACTACGCCTGACAAAGATTATATATTCCTTAAAGAATATTTCTGGAGAATTGGGTAGGCATGACACTTTGCTAGAAGCCAACCATGTCTCGTAAATCGGTAAGAATATGGTACCGGGTACGCACGTGTTCGGATAGTCCGACGATCGGATTTACTGCCAACATATCCAGGGATCTCATGGGTCGCTTCCCGAAGATTCATCGATGACGTATGACTCGAACATAATTAATCTAGGATTAATTATAAGAGATAGAAAATTAATCTAGGATTAATTGCGGAAAGAATTTATCTGGGATAAAATTCAATTAGAAGAGAGAGAACGATTAATTCAGAATTAATCGATAAAATAATATATTCGATATATTAAATGAAATTAGATTTCATACGGAATTAAAATTGGATTTTAATTCGGGCGAACGAATTAATTTGGAATTAATTCGTGAGCGACTTTAATAATAATTTTGCGAGGTATTATTATTTAATTAAATTTGATTTAATTAAATCGCAACGAAAAATTCGTTAATTCGGAATTAACGAACCTGAGCCCTGGATGTGTTTGTCGGCCCACTTGGATTTTGAATTCAAGTGGGGCCCATAAGTCACATCACTTGTCATTCTCATTACTTTTTGGTGATGGAATTTGGTGAGTTGGTGATGACTTATTTTACACTCCAACTTGAAAAATGAGTGACCTTTTACCATGGATTTGGTATATTAAGTTTTGATTTTTGGAAAATCAATTAACACTTCACAAAATATCACTCATATTTTCTTCTCTCTCATTCACGGCAAAACTGAAGAAATTTCCTCTCCCATTTTTCTTGGCTTGGCCGAAAACTTCAAGAACACAATTGGAAGTTTTGTTGCAAAATTTTCCAAGAGCTAGCACTTAGAAAAATCATACAAAGGTGATAGGGAAACCTTTCCCAAGAGTTTGGAATCCATTCTTCAAAGTTTGGAGCTTGACACTCAACATTGGAGGAGATTGGAGCAACTTCAAAGGAATTTGAACTCTACACATCCTATAACCGATCAAAGTGAGTATATTTCCGCTATACTTCTTTTCGTATTCACATGATTTTATGCTTGAAATGATCTTGGTTTGTTCATTAGAACCCAACATGATAACCTTTCGATAAGACGTGTTGAGAAGGTCGCACATTTATTGAGGAAATGATGGATTCACATAAGGAAATGTAAATGACGGCCCTCAATACACGCAAATGACAATAAGAGATAGGGCGAAGACCAGCAGGTCGAAGCCAGTATACGACCAATAGATACCGCCCTAACTTTACCCAAGTTAAGAAATTCGCCTTGAATTCATTTTCCAAATCAATCAAGGCGAATTTGTAGGACAATTGTTGGTGATGAAAATCGCCCTAGGACGAACGAGTCAATGAGGGGCGAAAAGAAAGGACATGTCAATGGACGAAAAGCAATTAGGACGAACATGTATTACAAGGCGATTTACAATCAGGACGACGAGGGGAAAAGCAGTCGGGACGATTACCATGCGTTGCAGTTGATCCCACGATCTAGCAGTTCGACCGTAACTACCCACGGTATGGCATTTATCACGCACAACTCAGCAATTAGATGCATGATCCAGCAGTTACAAGAACTCAGCAGTTAGATGCATGATCCAGCAGTTGCAAGCATGAAACATGAGAGTTCGTGGATCAGGAAAAGCGAAACCGCCCAAACAGTTAATAAATGCTCACTATAAAAGGCTCAAACATGGGAAGAAGAAAAAAAGAAGAAAAAATGAAGACTCTTAATGAGCATTTTATTTTAATTTGTGTGCTTGTGCCCATTGGAGGCTTATTCACTTAATCAAACACCCCTTTCTAAGACTTTGTCTCAGGAGATTTGAACCTTACACGCTCTTTGACGAAAAATTGTGTGAACAATATTATAATTTTATAAGAATTATATTCTAATAAGAAAATATATTAGATTATCCTATTAAAAAAATATTATTAAATTATCTATCATTAATTTTTTATTATTAAATAATAAAATTAAAATGATAAATTATTAACATAAGAAATTTATTACAATATAAAAACATAATCTACTACTAAAGTAAGAAACTTATTAATTTAATTAATTAATTAATATTTTAATTTATTATTGTTAAATTATAAAATTAAAATAAAGAAATCTATTTTAATAATAAAACATATTATAATCTCTCATTGAAAAAAATGACATACGAGAAACTTAATTGCTACAATTAACATCTACAATTAATTTTTTATTATTAAATTATAAAATTAAAATATATTTATATTTAATTTTGTAATAAATAAAAAACATATTACAAAAAAAATACATAATACAATTTTATAAGAATTGTATTATAATAAGAAACCATATTATATTATCATATTATAATTAGAAAAATAATATTAAATTATAAAATTAAATTAATAAATCTATTAAATAAGAACCATATTATAACAAGAAAACATATTATACTATCCGATTAATTTTTGAATAATATCACAGATAATACAACAAAGAGTGTGTATATATATATATATATTCGTGCCACCTAATCTTTACAATAATTTTTTATTATTAAATTATAAAATTAAAATATCTCTAAAATTAATTTTTTATTTTATAATTTTAAAACTAAGATGATAAATTATTAGAATAAGAAACTTATTGTGATATAAAAATAGAATCTCATATTTATTATTAAAATATCTTTATAAAATTTTTTTTATCATTAAATGGTATAATTAAAATAAGAAACTTATTACAATATAAAAATATAATCTCTGATTAAAATAAGAAATCTATTAATTTAATTAATTAATTAATAATAAATAAGAAACCTATTATAAAATAAAAACATAATCTCTTATTAAAATAAGAAACATATTAATTTAATACGTGACACATAATCTCTACAATTAACTTTTTATTATTAAATTATAAAATTAAAATATCTCTAAAATTAATTTTTTATTTTATAATTTTACAATTAAGATAATAAATTATTAAAATAAGAAATCTGTTACAATATAAAAATAAAATATCTTATTGATTATTAATTATAAAATTAAAATATTTATATAATTTTTTTATCATTAAATTATAAAATTAAAACAAGAAACTTATAACAATATAAAAACATAATCTTCTTTTAAAATAAGAAACATTATTAATTTATTTAATTAATAATGTAATTTCTTATTATTAAATTATAAAAATCAGTTCCATTAAAAAAAAAAAAAAACATATGTGATACTTAATCTTTATAACTTTTTTTATACCTATTATACTAAAAAGATATATTGTAATCTCTTATTAATATGTGACACATAATCTTTACAATTAATTTTTTTATTAGTAACTTATAAAATTAAAATAAAAAACTTTTACAATATTAAAACATAATCTCCTACTGAAATAAAAGATATAAATAACAGTCGTCCACAAAAACTAGCCAATTTTTTAGTTTTTGGGTATATTATTTTTTGTTATTTTACTTTAAATTATTTATATAATTTTTTCCATGAATTTTTTATTATTTATTGTGATTCATGATGCATACTATAATTATTAGCTCTTGCACAATGATAATCAAGATTTCAAATTCGATCGTTGGAAATTTCATCACCAAATCACCATTTTCGGGCTTAAGCGGAACAAGTAAATTGAGAGAGTAAAATGAGAGAAACTCTAATGTGAATTAGAAACGATGTTTGCGAATTGATAGCAAACAAATGAGACATAAATATTAAATGTAAGTAGATCAATTGTCTCATTTAGACTATAAAACCAACTAGATCCGGATTATTTACAAAATCAATACCTAAATCTTATTAAGACTTTTATTATGATATGAAATTATAATTAAAAATATGCTAACTCACATAAAATGCAGACCCTATACTAGTGAATAAGAAATGAATAAGAGTTGGAACATAGAAAGGGGAAGCAATTGAAAACACACACTTCCTCATGGCGAAATTTTTAATAAGATAACATAATCAAGACTGGTAATTAGATTTTAACTTTTTTTTAAAAATACATGTTTTTAAATTTTAAGTAATGTGAATTTATCACTATAGGCAAATCATGTAAAATATTTAATTATTATCATGTAAAATGTTTTTAAATATAGTCGGAATAATTTAAATAATGTGAATTTATCAATACAAGCAAATAATGTAAATATAGTCATAAAACAGTGTAAATTTATCAATTTTTTTTAGAAACGTTAGAAATCTCGCCCCCAAATTATCCGACCCAAGCTTAAACGAAATAGGTAAAATCTCATATTACCTCCAGCTCTTACAAGAAATATACTCCTGAACTCGAACTCAAGATATGACAACCAAATTTTAAACCGTTTCCCACACACATTGGGGGCGTAAATTTATCAATTAATTGCCTCTATACCAAATATCCTCAAAACTATATGTTATATCATCAGTAGAAGCTCATAAACGGAAATCTTGACATTTCCATTATTTAGAATCTCATAATTGAATGTAAAAATGTTTTTAAAACCATTCATTCATTAACTCAATAAACATCATAGCAGAATCACCCAAAATACAGAGTCAGCATAACTTTATCACCATTAATTCTTTCCAAGTCGGTCCACCGTCGATGCAACCACTAACTACAGCGAGCATCCGACTAGTGAGAGCAAGCTGTTCAAGGAATGAGTTTCCTAAAAAGGTAAAAAGAGCCTTATTAATAACAAGAAATCTACAGATAAATCCACGAGTAAACGGTTCGATAACATCCTGGACAGCTTCTCGAAGATGAAAGACATATGAAGTTGCATTTTCCAGCTTAGTCGAGCTTGACATTGGAGTACAGAAGGGTGTCTCTTGTAAGCGGCATGTTGAGAAGGAAGTAAATCTGCAGCAAAGACAAAGCAAACACAGCTGTAAACAATTCTACTCGAGAAATTGAAAAAACCATGTACATCTCAACATTATCACCCATGTAGCAGCATCGATAATCAACTAATGAAAAATTCATAATAACTTCAAAATTACAAACAAAAGATGTTAAGTCAATCACCACCAATAGAGATCCCATGAGTTCTAATGAACATTTCCAAGACTCATCTCTTGAAAAGTCAACCATGTGAGAAAAGTTCAAGCTGAATTTGCTTTTCAAGTTGCATATCTCTGTGGCAATAGTCGAGACACTAATGTAACAGTCAGTTAAATTCTTCCTCCAGGCAGCGTTCCTTTGGGAGTGACTGACTTGACATATCGTCTAACTTATCATTATGTGAAATACAACAAATTTTGTTTGGAAAACAGAAGTAATTTAGATTTCAAGGTCTCAAGTATTGGAACTGTAATGACACTATTTAAAAACGAGACACGTGTATTTCTGCAGCATATTGATTACTTGCAAACTTTATTCTCTACTAAATCCTAGTTAAATGAACTTCCAAGCAATAGAACTCTGCTTAAAACTAACTAATGTTACAAACAATTGCAAGTTACAACAGATTTTGTAGACTTCAGTATCGTTGCAACTGCCACCATTAACCCTCTGTTTAAACATATGCCACGATTTCTTTAAAAATAATAAATGAGAAAGAAAATGAAACACATACTGTAATTGACACTAAACCCTGAACCCTACTAGATTTTAATATACGAGTAACATTAGACAAACATTTCAGGTATATAATATCTATTATTACAGCGTCCTGGCAATAACATCAAATTTATTTTTCTTGGAAAAAAATTCAAATTTATTTTAATGTGTAAAACAGATGCTAGGTTTCTGTTCATAAGACTTTACCCCTAAGAGAGTCGCAATGAGAAGAATAATTCCTGTTAGCCAAGCTAGAGTGCGTCTAACCAATAACACTTCAGCAGCAGCCATGGTTGCATTGTGTGAGGCTTCTGTTTCTGCCAACATACGAGGAGATGGCCTAGAAGTATACATCAAATTTAACACAGATTCCAACTCTGGAGATGGTGTCTCATTAAAGAAGAGGACTCCAACAATTTGACCTGCGCAATCATAAATTACAATAAGCATTCACAATCTAGGAATATTTAATTAACTAATTAAAAGCTTAAAACACATAAACAACAATAATTTATGGGAGATCAAAGACTACTTTTCAAAAATGCTATAGATAATTTTTCAATTAAACAACAGTTATTTTCTTTTTCCCTGGATAGGAAACAAAGAAACTTAAATTAATAAAAAAATTGTACAGAAAGCGAACAAGAAATCCACAAAGTGAGAATCCCTACATATCACACACAGAATATACAATTGAATGCTAATTAGAAGACAAAAATAATTACAGGATCTATATGACTATATGATCTCACGACAAAAGCAAACCCCCAAGTCACAAAATCACACAAAATTAAACCAACACCCCTTCCCAATTTAGAAGAATGAAGAAGAAAGAAGAATATTAAAATTCCTTAGTAAATGAGGCCCATAGTTAGGCTAGTAATCACACTCTTCCCATAAAAAGATGATGTCTTATTCAGAATCTTTAAAAATCCATCTATTTCTTTCAAGTCAACCACCTAAATAGTAGCCAAAACTGAACATTTCCAAGAACCAAGAAAAAAGGTAAAGGAAAATAAAGAAGGTGATGATTCTCCAGTAGTTATGACAGACATTAATCAAGGTCTAATTGTTGCACAAAAAGGTCACCAAGTCTACTGTCTACCACTACATTTTATCACAAAACCAGAAGGCTGGCAGCACAAAAGGTTATTCCTCTCGCACTTGCATAATAAATTGGTATGCTGGAGGACTGTCATTCTTAAATGATTTTTGCAAACTACACAGTAAGCTACAAAACCATACCTTCATATGCAGTTTGCAAGGAATCAAATATCCTGGAAAGAGTGGCAATTAGTATCTTCAATCCTTGCTGACCAAGTCCATACTGCTCTTGCAAAGCCTATATAGATATAAAAAAATAAAATGGTAATAAATACAAAAATCAAGATGGTTCATGCAGAATCAACAAAAAGAGAGTATGCCAAATGTCAACATTGTACACATGCATCATTTAAGCCAAATGTCCACATTGTACACATGCATCATTTAACCAAAATTAAATGTTGAAGTGCATGAACAGACTCTGAGATCCATATCAGAAACTAACATCATTCTTTTGGTTTCCTAGTTAGGTATAATTTATAAAAAATAAAAATAACAGTACAATTAAACTAATAATGTTTGATAAACATTTCATTTGAGCATATTACACAACATAATTTACATTCCAGAGTTTGAGACAACATAAAGACCAAAAAAAATTGCTCTCACCTTAGTGCCATCAAAACTACCCATCAGTAACTCAGCCGGTCTTTGGATACTCTCTGATAAATGTTCATGCACGTCCATTGCCCTTTTGATATTCTGAGACAGAACCAGAAGCCTCAATGCAAACTCTCTCTCTGCTTTCTGCAAACAACTGAGATGTTACTCTTCCAATTCAAGCTCAAATACAGTAAAGGATTATCAGCAATATGCAATAATAGTGAAACACTGTATTGAATCCTGAATAGGACCTTTGACATATGAAGTTTCACATGGTCACCATTGGCCACAGGGATAGTCAACTCTCCATTCAATGGTTCCAAGGTATCGGCAACATATGATCCACCCAACCAAGATGCCTATATAAATAAAGGAAACTAATATCACATATGTATAGATATGAAAATATGAAGGATTAACACAAACGACTGTTATATAAGATAAGATTTGTGTTTGACTAACAAAATTGTGAATTTCCTTGTCAGTGTCATCTTCTGATAGTTCATCCAAATATACCACAGAAACTTCATCTTCATCTGCAACAAGAGTCACAAAATTAACAAGCCCTCACCAATGTTCATATTAAAATAGTCTTAACACAACGAATGATCAATATATCCATAAGAAGCCCGAAAATATACATGTATACATCAGCTAAGGTACCTGGAAGTTGAATGTCAGCTTTTCGTGGCCCAGGAATAATCTTGCTGTGATAGGCATCAAATAACCGAGTGTTATCAAGGTCATCCGAGAGCTTAGGATCTGGGGAAAGAGATTATGCATTTCACCATTAAGATAAAGTTTTAAAAAGAGAGTTTAAAATGGACTTCCAAAGCAGGTGCAATACCGGCAACTCCTCTGACCTCCACCATGAAAACAGCACGAGGTCTATGGAATGGGTTAGGCATCAGAACCTCATTCAACTATGAAAACGAAAAATTATTACAGTAAACTTCCATTAGAGAAGACACAAGAGAACACAAATTTAAAATGATATAAACAAAAGTTGCATAGAATTTCAATTACCTTAGATGAAGCATCCGCAGAAAGTGTAACAGGCGGAGCAAAACCAAGCAAGACTGAAACAGCAGCACCGACTTCCAAAAGCGACATTGAATGAGACTGAAAGTGTAAATGCAACGCACCAACATATTCAAATAATTAAGTGATAGCAAGACTTCTTTTATATGAAATAATAGCACTAAAAAAGCATCCTATTTATTCCAGAATCATTACTTTATCACCAAAAAATTGTAATACAAACTACTTAAATTATGAATTTAAAACCTACATAGATTCATTACAAAAACATACTAGTAAATGCAAAGAGAAACACATATAGAGCACCACGGATCTATTACTAGATTGACGAGTTGTTTAGAACCTCAGCTGACTAATTAGATAATAAAATTTCTTTTAATTCCCTACAATATCTCATCGTCCATTGGAACAGAGTGAAATTGATCAAGCTATGGAATTGAAATAACCTGAGCGAAACCGTTTTGAGATGGAGTACGAATGTATTGACGCGTAGGGCTGTCGATGAAGAAGACGCCACCGGAAGGTTCAGCTTGAGCCTGGATCAAAATCAATCGAATTAAAATTATAAAATCATCGGATAAAACATTTACAGGCAAATAGAAAGGTGAGAAAGAGAGAGAGAGAGAGGACAAACCCTAAATTGAGAACAAAATAGAGAGGCAATAACGAGGAGATGGAAAATTCGGGAGAATCGAAAATCCATTGTGAAGAGAAGAAGAGAGTCCGATCTGTGGCTTCACAGGAAGGATAATAATGAAGGAATGGACGAGTCCAATTTTTCTGTCGGGTGATCAGATTCAGATGTTAGCAATGCGACGTCGTATTTGTATTTTTGCCTAAGATAATAGAGACGGGATTGGGCTCGACTTTGCAATTTGGGTAAGTTGACAGCAAGCGATTCTATGTACACTCCTCAATTTTCCTTTTAAAACTCAATTTTTTTTTTTTTCCAATTTGCTTACAATTTCATGCTCGTGTAAGAGAAATTTTATCACTAGATTAGAAACAAATTCTAATCTAGTTGGTAAAAATAAAACACCTTCTCTCATCAGGAGAACAAGGTGTAGAAAAGAGACGAAGCTAAGAAAAAAATTAGGGCGCTAAATAATAATAAATAATAAATCTAAGGAATCTAAATTATAGAAATACTAATAACCTTCAACTTTATTACTGTTGATTCAAGAATTACCAAACCCTAAACTTTAGTCTCTCAAATGTTAAGGATCCGTTTGATATACTTTTTCAAATAAAGTTTTTTTAAGTAGAGTTTTAGAAGTGTGAGTTTTTATTAAAAATTATAAAATTATTTTATTGGATAAGATTTTTAAAGTTGTGTTATGAAAGAAATAAAATAATAATGTTAAATTAAATACGAGTATTATAGACAATTTAACTATTTATATAAGATTTTCAAGCTCTACTCTTAAAAACTCAAATTTTGAGTTTTTGCTAATACAGATAGAATAATTTATTTAATCCTAAAAAATTCTACTTAAAATGGAACCAAACATTATAAAAAAAAAATTTTGAAAAGAGCTTTTGGCAATAAAAAAAAAACTCTTTTATCTCCGTTATAAGTTATACCAGACACTATTCAATTGAAATTTTAAAAGATTATTTATGAATATATAAGTCCAGTATATTTTAAAAGACTATTTAAGAATGTAATGACTTACAAGATTTTATTACAGTTTTTTTAATCATGATTTTTTACTTATTGGATTTTAAAAGATTTATATCATAAGAATTTATAAGATTTGAAAGAACCACCGATAAACATTACAAAATGTACATTTAATAAAAGAGAAACTAATCATTTTACACTTATAATTTCATTAATCTCCTTAATTTAGTACATTTGTAAAATAATAATTAAATTTATGTTTTATATATTTTTATTATGATTTTTATTTCTCATGTAGGTGAAATAATACATTGGATGCATAACTAGAAAAATGGACGTGACATTTGGATTTTGGAAGCCAGAAACTTAAAGAGCGTTCTAACAGTGTACAATTTCGGAAATTCCAACTTTGCGTAATTTTCGTAATTTGGCCATAACTTCTTACTCCAATATCGGATTGAGGCAATTCCAGTTTCAGATGAAAGAAGACGCAACTTTTTACAACTTTACTACTCATAATAATTTCTAGTTCTGAGGTTTTCAAGGTTGAAATTGGTGAAGACGTTAATATGTGTTGCATGTAACTTTAATTATTAGAAAGTAAAGTAAAAAATAAAAAGTAAAAAATAAAAATAAATAAAAGTTGAAATGTCATAATCCACTTTAGGTGGATTGTGATCATGTTTAGAAAATTATCAACAAAAAAATAAAAAAAAAAGTCAAAAAAGAAAAAAAAACAAAATAAATTAGTAAAAGTTTGTTGTTTATATTTGATTTGAAAAATTGTAATTAATAATTTAGAGATGAGCACTTCTACTATAAATAGAGGTGCTCACCTCTCATTTTTCTTCATGTTTTCTTTCAAATTTCTATTGTAGAATTTGAGAGAGAGTGTCTTGTGTGTTTTAATTTTTAAGCTTTCTTGTAATTCTTTTTCTTTCGGTGATAAAATTATGCATGTTTTTCTTCAAATCATGAGTAGCTAATTTCATCATGCTGGGGTAAAGAGTGAAACTCTTAATATGAGAATATAGATTAATATTATAATATATAAATTGTAATATGAATAAGTAATTTAAATCTGGATTAATTATTGACAAATTTTGTTATCGCCTTTATGGCTGATTTTATTTATTTGACATAATTGAGTACCTAACAAGATTTGTTATAGATAAATGTTATCACCGTCTTTATGGATGGTTTTATATGTTTTGGCATAATTAATTCTCGAAGTAAATTAACTGGGTAATTGTAGACATGGTACAGAGGTGTGCGAAGCTGTCCGGGCTCGTGGCCCGGTCGGGAGTACGGAATAGCCCGAGGGGGACTAAACCAGAGAATAAAGGAGTCGCCACCCAGTGTGAACTGGGAAATGATTTAAGGCCGCACTCACCCCTCGCAAGGCAATACCTCAAACCGTTGGGTTCAGAATGATCCCTTACTTATGCCAATTGAATGAAATGATTTATGCAATAGTATAACCAAGTCTTATGAAACACATGCAAGATAATTTAATCAACACCCCAGTTTGCACACCCATAAAAGTAAATAAAATAAAAAATGAGCGCATAATTCCATAAACATATCAAATAAAGAAATGCGAAAATATAAATAAATAATAACGGTCAAAAGCGTCAATAATAAAGTGAGATGATTAAGTATGTAATGCAAAAGAAATGACCAAAGAAGCAAACATGCATGAAATATGAGGAAGAGAAGTCGATTCACTGCATGCACGTTCGTGTAGCATTCAGAAACGCATTCGAACGGTAAACAGAATGCATGCGTTCGAGTAGCGTTTGGAAACGCGTTCGAACGATAAACAAAATGCATGCGTTCGTATAGCGTTCGGAAACGCGTTCGAACGAAAATGAGGCAGAATGCATGCATTCGTGTAGCGTTTGAGAACACGTTCGAACGAGATTACCAAAGTGGTATCTAAAATGACATAAACGCGTGCGCGAGCATTTTTCAAGCGATACGTGGAGTTGTATCCCAAGTACAGATCGCACTACTGTCTATTCGGATTCGGCTACGAAATTTATGTTTGGGTTTCCATCCGATATACCGTGAGAGGCAACACTCAAGCATTAACACATCATGAATGCTAAGTGAAAAATGAAAAATGACAACCAAAAAGGCGAATAACAAGATCAACAGAAGAAGTGTGTGACCAAGAGCTTTGGCCAACGTCCATATGAGATCTTGTATACCCGGCGCGGCAAAACATTGTGGTAAAGGTAGCCTTTAGGTATTTCCCTCAAATGGAGGACCTTTAATCCAACGCGATTAGCCCATGCGCACCAAATGACGACGCAAAAGTAAACAGACAGAATAACATGCAGAAAGTGAATGACAGAATAATAAAAGAGATGCGACCAAGGCTGACATCTATATGGGACTTCGTATGCCCGATTGAACGTACTTCTCATTCAATCAAGTATACTTCGTCCGGTGTGGAAAAAAATCGTGGTAAATGTAGCCTTTATGCATTTCCCTCAAACGGAGGACCTTTAACCCAACATGATTAGCACGTGCGCACTAAATTAACAATGCATAAATAAATAAAGCAATAACATGCGAAAAGTAAATAACGGAATAATAAAAGAGATGCGACCTATGCCGATATCTATATGGGACCTCGTATGCCCGATTGAATGTATTTCACATTCAATCAAGTATACTTCATCCGGTGCGGCAAAACGTCGTGGTAAAGGTAGCCTTTAGACATTTCCCTCGAATAAAGGACCTTTAATCCAACATGATTAGCCCATGCGCACTAGATTAACAATGCATAAATAAATAAAGTAATAACATGCAGAAGGTAAATAACGGAATAATAAAAGAGATGCGACCTAGGCCGACATTTATATGGGACCTCTTATGCCCGATTGAACGTATTTCACATTCAATCAAGTATACTTCATCCGGCGTGGTAAAACATCGTGGTTAAGGTAGCCTTTATATATTTTCCTCGAATAGAGGACATTTAATCCAACATGATTAGCCCATGCGCACTAGATTAACAATGCATAAATAAATAAAGCAATAACATGCGGAAAGTAAATAACGAAAAATAAAATAGATGTAACCTAAGCCGACGTCTATATGGGACCTCGTATGCCCGATTGAACGTATTTCACATTCAATCAAGTATTCTTCGTCCGGCGCGGCAAAACGTTGTGGTAAAGGTAGCCTTTAGGCATTTCCCTCGAATAGAAGACCTTTAATCTAACATGATTAGCCCATGCGCACTAGATTAACAATGCATAAATAAATAAAGCAATAACATGCGGAAAGTAAATAACGAAAAATAAAACACAAACAATGAATGAACACAAAATTAAATAACAAAAATGAAACAGGTGCTTAAAAGTTTCTCAAGTGGTACATGAAGTTGTATCCCAAGTACAGACCGCACTACCGTCCATTCGGATGCGGCTATGGAATTTACGTCTGAGTTTCCATCCGATATACCGCAAGAGACGACACACAATCATTAACTCAACATAAATGAAACTATACATAAAACATAACGATGCATGCGAGTGATCGACAAGGAATAATTGAAAAGATAAATAGTAAATGGGGCCCTCAGGTCTTACCTTTTAAGTTGCTCCTCGGAAGTGCGTTATGTCGTCGCCGGAAGGGTTAATGCTCTGTAACTTTTCTGATTTTCTGATTCAGTTTCGCTGCTATTCTGCTCACTGTTTTCTCTATCTTCCGTCGCTGTTTTGGATTGTTTTTACTGCTGTTTAGAGGTTGTTTTTGGGTGGTTTGAGGGCTGATTTTAGGCAGTTTTCTGGGCTGTTTTTGGGCAATTTTCCGAGCTATTTTGGGTGATTTTTGGACTATTTTTTGGACTCGGTTTAGGGGCTGTTTTGTGAGTTGATTTTCGGTAACGGGCTGGCTGGTTTTGTTTGTTTTTATATTCGGTCAGGGCTTATTTTATTGGTTGTTTAATCGGTCAGTGGGCAGTTATTTGTTGGCTTTGTTGGTCACATGGAAGGTTGTTTTGAGAGAGAGTAAATGGTTTTTGTTTATGATTTAAGTGGAGGGCTGTTGGTGTGTTGTCAAGTTGAGAAAAGAGAGACGTGTGGCCTTGGTTTGTTTTCTTCTGATTGCCGTGAATGAGTGTCTTTTGGTTTGTATGAGTGTGTTCTGTGTGTCAGTCAGTAAATGTGGCTTAGGGGCTGCTCGATGATTGGTTATTGTTACCGAGTCTACAAGGTTTTATGGCTACGTGTAGGGCTGCATGGTGCTTATGTCGGCGTGTGATGAGTGGAGAGAAGAGATGGAATTGTGTTTAGGTTTGCTGACTGTTCGGTCAGGCTGTGTGAGAGAGAGAAGGAGTCGAGAGAGAGCTAGGTGAGAGAGAGAAGTCGAGAGGTGAAGCTAGGGTTCTTTTGGTTCAAAGTGCCGTGAGTGAGAGAGTGTCCAAAAGAGAGGAGGCTAGGGTTTATGTGAATGCCGAGAGTGAGAAAAGGGTTCCAAAGAATGTGAAGGTGCTAAGGGTTGTAGTTTGTGTTTTTAGGTTGAGAGAGAGATGTGGTGCCGTGAGTTGTTTTCAGGAAGATTAGGGTTTTTTTGTTTTCTTTCTTTGTTTTTGGCGTGAGTTTGATGGGAAGAAGAGAGAGGGACGAGAGGGATTGAGGCCGTGGAGATGATGGATGAGAGAGGAGACATGAGAGAGAGGATGTGAAGCTAGGGCTTTTTTATTTGTCAGTGTTTGCCGAATCTTCTAGGGTTTTTTTTTTTTTTTGGTTGTTGTTGTCGAGAGAGAGAGTGTCCAGAGAGGGGGGCCTAGGGTTTGGTTTTGTCATCTTTTTATACTTGTGTGTTAGGGTTTTCTTTGTTTGGAAACAAATCATGCAATTAAGGGGATATATTTAATTTATTTAGGAAATAAATTGTGTATTTTTGGTGTGGGAATATCTTTAATTTGGAAGGTGATTTATTTAGATTTTGGCATATGTTAAATGTGTTTTGAATATTTTGGATTGGATTTAGTGGGCCTTGGGCGTGTGTGGGCTTGGGTGTGTGGCCCTTTGTGGGTTGCATGGGTTTTAGATGGGTGCATATAGACATGTGGGCTTTTGTGGGTTGCAGGGGTTTTGGGCCTAGACTAAAATTTAAAACAAAGATCGATTGAGCGAACCTGAGGCTAACAATGGAATTAAATTTGGCAAGGTATTTATTTTCTGAATTTTCCCTTCCAACGTCCGTTTTCAGCGACTTCCGCAACTTATCGGGTAGTGCCTCCATGCGAGGCTCATCATCGGGCTTCATGCAAAAATACAGTGTCTACAGTAATAATAACAATTTTTATATTATAAAAAGTAAGATTTCTTTATATTTGAAATATTAAGAGTGGATCTCCTAGCCCTAGCATTTTAATTTATTATTGAAGTTCAATTTAAAATTTTTCATCACTTCAAACAAATACAACATTTATATTTCACTCGAATTATTATTTTGTTTTACTAAATTTATTCTCATGGATCGATCCTAGACTTACCGGGTTATTTTATTACTTCGACACTCTTATACTTGAGAGTAAATAATTACTTTTTGAGTGTGTCAAATTTTTGGCGCCATTGTCGGGGAGTATAATT
This sequence comes from Zanthoxylum bungeanum, assembly GCA_019454045.1. Lineage (NCBI taxonomy): Eukaryota > Viridiplantae > Streptophyta > Magnoliopsida > Sapindales > Rutaceae > Zanthoxylum > Zanthoxylum bungeanum. The sequence goes on from SKCR01053856.1 coordinate 136,122, forward strand.
TAGTAGGTAGAATACTGATTTTTTCTTTATTTTTATTTTTGTATTTTCTGCATCTCAATTTTTTCTTTGTATTTGTGAAGATCCAAGTAGTCCTGATTTATCCTAAATGAATCCTGAACCCAGACATCCCACATATAGACAAACTCTGTACTTAATTCTTCAAGGTTACAGGAGACAGAAATCTCAATTAAAATGGAGCTTGCATTTTGCCAAAGAATTTCTTGAACCATATCCATCTAAAGGTTCTTCCATAATTTTTTGTGAGAACCTAATTCGAGAAATTGAGACAGATGAATGAGAATTTCAATTTAGATCTGAATTGACAAGAATCAGAGGACGTTTTTAGGATCTAATCATTATTTTTTTTTCTCTCTTTTGTCATTTATTTTTATTTTTAGTTTTATTTATTTATTTATTTATTTTCTTTCACTTGTTTATTATTTTTTTCTTAGTATTGCATTTGCATATTTAAATTTCAGCATATAGTCAGCATTTAGGTTGCATGAGACATTGGTCTTGATCATCTAGCAGTAGATTAAATAGAATGTCTCCATCACTTTCATCGTTAGTCAAAATGGCTGAGAACCAAAATGAAAACCGACCTGCCCGAAATGAAAATCCAGTTGATCAAGAAGAAAACGAGTCTCAGCATGGCGATCTTAATCATCCTAGGACACTCAGACAATTCATGAATCCCACTAGGACAAGATCACCATCTTGTATTTTTTCCCCTAGATGCATCACGTTTCAATTTTAAGCCAGGTATCATTCAACTTTTACCCACATTCCACGGTCTAGAATCAGAAAATCCTTATCAACACTTAAGGGATTTTGAAGAGGTATGTAATACTTACACAGACCGAAATTACAGCATGAATATAATTCGATTAAAGTTTTTTTCCCTTTTCTTTAAAGGATAAAGCTAAAATTTGACTGCAGAACCTTAGGTCAGGATTCATCAGAATATGAGATGATTTGCAAGAACAATTTATAAAAAAAATTGTTCCCCCTCATAGGACAAACTCCTTTAAGAGGAGAATCACAACTTTCACACAAGTGTCAGATGAAATATTTTACCAATGTTGGGAGAGATTTAAAGAGATGTTGAATGTTTGTCCACATCACGGGTTTGAAACATGGAGGCTGATTACCTACTTCTACGAGGGTTTAACACCCCAAGGTAGACAAGTAGTGAAAATAATGTGTAATGTTGAATTTAGGGACAAAAATCCCGAAGATGTACTAGATTACCTAGAACACATAGCTGAGAATACATAATAATGGGACACAGTTGACACTTATGAGTCGTCTGTAAAACCACAACCATCTGGTAGATGTATGTTTAACCTTAGGGAAAACCATGACCTTTCTGTTAAGTATGCATCTATAGTTAAGAAAATAGAGGTATTAGAAATGAGAAAGAGTGAACATGTCAAATCAGTTCAAGAAGTTACGTGTTATATCTGTAATTCAAATGAACAAGTTCACTCTTGAACTGAATTACAGGAGAATTTACTTATTTGATAATTTAGAAAGAAAGAAAATAATTACTGACTTGGATAATAATTTTTTTTTTAAGTTTTCTCTTAAATTACTAGGGACTAGTAATAAGCTGGTTGGGGGTGTGATGAACATTAAAAAATGTACACTTAATAAAAGAGAAACTAATCATTTCACATTTATAAAATAATAATTAAATTTAAGTTTTATATATTTTTATTCTGATTTTTATTTCTTATGTAGGTGAAATAATACATTGGATACATAACTAGAAAATGGACGTGACATTTGGATTTTGGAGGCCGGAAACTTGAAAGGGCGTTCTAACAGTGTACAATTTCAGAAATTCCAACTTTACACAATTTTCATAATTTGGCCATAACTTTTTACTCCGATATCGGATTGAGGCGATTCCAGTTCCAGATGAAAGAAGACGCAAATATCTACAACTTTACTGTTCATAATAATTTCTAGTTCTGAGGTTTTCAATGTCGAAATTGGTGAAGGCATCAATGTATGTTGTATGTAATTTTAATTATTAGAAAATAATGTAAAAAATAAAAAATAAAAAATAAAAAAGTAAAAAATAAAAAAATAAAAGTTGAAATGTCATAATCCACTTCAGGAGAATTGTGATCATGTTTGTAAAATTATCAACAAAAAAATCAAAAAGGAAAAAGAACAAAATAAATTAGTGAAAGTTTGTTGTTTGTATTTAATTTGGAAAGTTGTAATTAATAATTGAGAGATGAACACTTCTACAATAAATAGAGGTGCCCACCTCTCATTTTTCTTCATGCTTTATTTCAAAGTTCTCTTGTAGAATTTGAGAGATAATGTCTTGTGTGTTTTAATTTTTAAGCTTTCTTGTAATTTCTTTTTCTTTCGGCAATAAAATTATGCATGTTTTTCTTCAAATCATGAGTAGCTAATTTCATCATGTTGGGATAAAGAGTGAAGTTCTTAATACGAGAATATAGATTAATATTATAATATATAAATTGTAATATGAATAATCAATTTAAATCTGGATTAATTATTGACAAACTTTATTACCGCCTTTATGGCTGGTGTTATTTATTTGGCATAATTGAGTACCTAATTGAACTTGTTATAGACAAATATTATCACCGCCTTTATGGCTGGTTTTATTGTTTTGACATAATTAATTCCTAAAGTAAATTAACTGGGTAATAATGACAATTTGTATATTATAAAAAGATTCATAGTTATCTTTCTCTTTGTCATTTCTTTTGTTATTTCCTTATTATGAATCCCCCATGTAAATTATATGTATATAAAAAATATATACGAGCATGCAAAATAATAATTGTGTTGGTGTAAGATTTTCAAGTTCCTGTTAATGTTTATTACGTAGGCGTGCAATAAAAAACCAAGAGAAATCGACACTCATTAATCCAATAATTATGGTTCAACAAATTGCAATCTTGAAGCTAACAATACAAACTACACCATTGCGCTACAAAAAATCATCTTCTATTATAAACATAAGCTAATTAATATATATATTTCAAAGGAAAACCCTAAACTCATTTCAGCCAAAATTAACCTGAATTAAATTTACAAAAAACACAGATCTAAGCTAGAATTCAAATTTATCTTAATTAATTTTTATTTTTTTTAATCAACAAATAAGCCATTTATTTTTAAAAATATCAAAAATAAAAGACTAAAACAACTATTTTTTATTTATTTTTAATATTTTCAATAGTGTGAGCGTTCATGGCCATTGTTTGCTTAACTTTGATTTCAGTGCAATGTGTTTGGATCTGATTTCACAAGAAATTTGAACTAAAAGCTTTAACGTTTTTCTATATGAAAGAAAAGAGAAACTGCACTACGCAGACTGAAAAAAAGAAGAAATTACTAATAAGCAAGTATTTTTTCACGAAGAGCTAACATGTCTGTTCGTCTTCTCTTCTCTAACAGTCAAAAAAAAAAAAAAAACTCTTGTCAAAAATCTGATGGGTTAGATTGAAATTTTTTATATGGTTTGATATATATAATTTCCACTAAAAAGTCTCACATAATCACATATATAAAAAAATCCTTCAAAATAAGTAAGTTTTTCAATACCATAAGATTTTTCATTACTTATTTAAAGTCTTGATTGAATATCACTAGATTTAGACACTCTCTTTAAAAAATCGTAATAGTCTTAATGAAATACCACAAGACTTTTTAGATTATTTAAAAATCTTAATTGAATATCACAAGACTTATTTAACCCAAAATAATCTTTTAAAATCCTAATTGAATACACCCATTGGTCTCTAAACTATTAATCTATCACTGGCAACAACTTTCCTCATCGACAATGACTTTGACACGTTTCAAACCCTATGCTTTCAAAACCATATACCTATAAAACTTAGTTTAGCACCAAATACAGTAGCATAAAAGAAGACGAAGTGATAATTGGCAATGGAAGCTCTCTATGTTATCGGCAATGGAAGCTCTCTATGTATTGGCAATGAAAACTCTCTTGTATGCTAAGGTCATTGGCTTGCTGAATTACCTATTCTGCTTTATTCATGCTTGAGATCTTGCCCTTAGTTAAGTTGATCACATTTGACGAATGTGATTTTACAATAGCGTCCAGCGTAGGGATGGCGAAATCTCGGGCCGAACCTAGCCAGACTCTTAGATCTTAAGGATATTTTTTTTTTGAAAAAATATAAATTTTAAAATATTAAAATACTTAAAATAATAAAAATTTTAAAATATGTGTTGACAAAAGAAAAAATGCCATCCTGGAGCAAAATCGCCATAGAACGAAGGAATGAAGGACAAAGGCAAGAAGGGCGATGAAAGGAAGAGCGATCATATTAGAGCGAAAAGAACCCATGACGACCGAAGTATTAGAACGAGAACACGTAATGCAGTTGACCCCACGACTACAACAGTTAAGCAGTTTTCCCTCCACTATCAAGAAGTTGAGACGCACAGCTCAACGGTTGAAGACACGATCCAGTAGCTGCAGGGAGATATTGGAAATGCCCAAGCAGTTTACAAGCCTCACTATAAAAGCTCACTCGTACAGAGAGAAAAAGCCCGATAAAATGAAGACTCAAACGAGCATATTTTTTATCTTTTAGTTTTTATAACTTTTAGGACTGTAATTTGTGTGCTTGCGCCCCTTGGAGGCTTATTCACTTAATCAAACACCCCTCGCTGAGACTTTGTCTCAGGAGGTTTGAACCTTACACGTTTCTCTTTCACAAAAATCGCTCAAACAGTTTTTGGCGACCACAATGGGAGACTTGGTGTGAGAAGTGGAGATGCCTCCGAAAAGAAACACTCAAACTGACCCAGGTACGGAGGAAGGAGGACTGGAGCAAACCAACCAGCCCCACGTTCCAGCTGTGGTCGGTCATTTCGAGGATCTGGCAGAAGCTAGTCGATACGAACCGATGCGAGAATTCAGCCCGTTCCAATTATGCATGGTCAAATTGACCTACCAATTCTTTAGCCACATCCAACAACGCCATGGCTGATGGGCTTTGGCATTTGAAGGCAATTGTTACATGTTGGATCACTAATTGCGAGTCTCCTTTAATAGACACGTGTGTTACCCCCATATTGAGGAGTGTTTCCAAGCCAAATATCATAGCTTCGTATTCGGCCTGGTTGTTAGTGCCATATTCATTTAACCTAATTAAGAAACGAAACGATTCACCCAATGGGCTGACTAAGACTATCCCCATCCATGCTCATTTTGTTGTACTGGACCCATCAAAATACATCATCCATAATTTCAGACTGCATTCGTCTAAATCCATTTCTACTTCTCTGACGGTACTCAAACATGGGTGGTCAGCTAAGAAATCTGCCAAGGCTTGATTTTTTACAGCCTTTTGGGGCTCATGTCGTTTATCGAATTCTGACAGTGATAAAGACCAGAAACCAACTCTTTGATGCAAGATAGGACAAGAAAACATGTACTTTATTATATTAAATTTAGTGATTAAGTACACTATATTCGGCCTAAGGTAGGCCCGTAGCTTAGTACATGTAAAATACAAAGCCAAACATAATTTCTCCATTGGAGAATAATTACATTCGTAATTTAGCAATTGTCTGCTAATATAATAAATGGCTCTTTTGACGTCCGTTTCGTCGTCTTGCGCGATCATCCCAGCTATAGACTGTTCTTCAGCCGATATGTACAACTTCATTGGCCGTCCTGGCACAAGGCGTACCATCACCGGTGGCTGCGATAAATATTTCTTTAAGCTGTCAAAAGCCTTTTGGTGTTCTTCGGTCCAAACGAATTCGTCCTTGTCCTTTAACCTCAACATGGAGGAGAACACTATAGTTTTTCCTGCACAATTAGAGATAAATCGTCTCAAGAAATTAATTTACCCTAAAAATCTCTGCAACTCTTTCTTATTTCGGGGAGGTTTAGCTTCAGTGATTGCCCGAGATTTATTAATGTCGATCTCAATCCCCCGTTAGTGTACTAGAAATCCTAGGAAGTTTCCTGCACACACCCCGAAAGCACATTTGGCAGGGTTTAACTTTAGTTAAGGTTATTTCATGGCTCACTGTCCGAATTAGCGTTCTCTTGGTACGTCAGTCTGCCGACCAACTTAGTAGAAAGTTGGCAATAAATGGAACAATTGTTCCACGCGCAATTCTACAAGGCTGAGTCCGAAATGGCTTTGGCCGACCTGGCAAACCTAAGACAGTTACCAGGAGAATGGGCTGAAACATTCTTACAAAGGTTTAAAGTAGCTCGATGCCGATGTTACGTGCCTTTACCAGAAAAAGAGTTCGTGAGAATCGCTCAAAGTTGCCTCAATTTCGACTTGAAAAAGAAATTTCAAGATCGCGAATTTTGGGATCTCCCCCAGCTCATCACCAGCGTGGTGCGTTATGAACGATTACTAAGGGAGGAAGAGCAAATGAAAAATTCTAGCAAAATGACGTATTACAGGAGCATCGATTATGAAGTAGGCGAAATGGACGTCGAATCGGCCTACTTGTGTTTGGCCGAATTGGTTAAAGGAAAGCCGTACGTTTGTAAAACATGGGCCGAACCTCAAGCCAAAGAAAATAACGATAAAAAGGGGAGAAAATTTTCTTTTGATACCACAAAGGTCGATGCCATATTCGATCAGTTGTACAAAGACAAACAGATCAGTTTGAGCGACCGCCATACGTTACCAAGTGCCGAGGAAATCGGCAGCAAAAAATATTGCAAATGGCATAATGCATGGTCCCATTCAACTAATACCTGTCTTGTTTTTCGGAATGTTTTGCAGGATGCTATAGAATCTGGACGAATAACGTTCGAAAAAAAGATGGCTGTGGACGACAACCCGTTTCCCAAGACAGTGGAATTAAACATGATCAACTCGGACCTTACCAATTTACCAAGATTCAAGTTGGTCCCAGATGAAGAATAAAATGGTCATCGTCCAAGCGCTCTGGAAAGGATTAAAGCACCCCAAAAACCGAAGGATCAACAAAACCTTTGTGTACGATGCAGGAACAACATAGAGTGGATGAGGGAGTTGGAAGACACTTGTGAAAGGCCCGTAAAGAAAGAGACAGTAACATGGCAGCCACGGACCTTTGCACCAAGGTTTTATGGCAAAAATTCAAACTTCGTACAAAATGTGAGGACGTTTAGGCCGAAAATTCATCGGCCAAAAAAATAACAATTTGAGTAAAAATAAAAAAAAGGCTTGATTTGTTTGAAGTGATTGGAGAATTTTAAATTGGACTGCAACAATAAAATAAAATAATGGGGTTAGAAGATCCACTTTTAATATTTTAAATATAGAAATCTCACTTTTTATAAAATATAAATTGTCATTATTACCCAATTAATTAATTATGCCAAAACATATAAAACCAGTCATAAAGGTGATGATAATTTTTATCTATAACAAGTCCAGTTAGGTACTCAATTATGCCAAATAAATAAAAGCAGCCATATAGGCGGTATCAAAATTTGTTAATAATTAATCCAGATCTAAATTAAGTATTAATCATTAGATTATAATTTATATATTATAATATAAGTGAAATTAATCTATATTTTCATTTTAAAAGCTTCATCATTTTCCCCAGCAAAAAGAAATTAGCTACTCATAATTTGACTAAAAATACACATAATTTTATTACTAAAAGAAAAAGAATCTACAAGAAAGCTTTAGAAAAATAAACACACAAGAGCTACAAATCCACAAATTTTTAGAGAAAACTATAGAATCCAGACTGAAGAAATGAGGTGCAGAGCACCTCTTTAAAATCAATTGAATCATGCAAAGATTTCCATATTCAAGATATATATATATATATATTCCTTGTTTTTGTCTTCAAATATTGCATATAATACACTTTGGATTTTTCATCGATTTCGGTATTGAAAACTTCAGAGTTAGAAAATCATGTAAACATCAAAGTTGTAGATATTTGAATCTCCTTTCATCTGGAACTAGAATTGCCTCAATCCGATATTAGAGTATAAAGTTATGGCCAAAATACGAACATTACGCAGGGTTGGAATTTTTGAAATTGTACACTATTAGAACGCCCTATTAAGTTTCCGGACTCCGAAATCCAAATAACAAGTTCATTTTTCTAGATATACATCCAAAATATTATTTCACCTATATAAAATATAAAAATCACAATAACATAAATATAATTATTATTTAATAAATATGCTAAATTAAGGGGATTAATGAAACTATAAGTGTAAAATGATTGATTTTTCTTTTAATAAATGTGCACTTTTTAGTGTTCATCATACCTCCCAACCAGCTTATTACTAGTCCATAGTAATTTAAGCGAAAAAAATTTAAACGATAAATTCTTATCTAAATTAATAATTATTTCATTTCTTTCTAAATGATTAAATAAGTATTCTCATGTACTTTTTACCCTTCTTCAATACACACATAAAATAATGTATCAATCAATTTATTGTGCCCATAATATTCATAGATCTTGTTGAAAAGAGAGTAATATTTTTGTCCTAAGATTATATTAGAGTTCACACCTTTTGGCAATGAAAGTTTATTTATAAATACGATTTTTTTATAATATATTTTCAATCAGTGTATTGAGCTTTGAGCTAGTGACTCCCAAATCAGTTGGCTTTAGGGCACTAGGTGTTAAGATACCCATACGAACTTAATTGCTTGGATCTCATATGTTAAAAAGAAGAAGTGTCCGATTTTCTTAAGCTTTTTCTTTAACCCATGTAACGAGCTTAGGGCCAGTGACTCCCAGACCAGTTGGCCTTAGGGCACTAAGTGTTAAAACACTCATACAGACTTAATTGCTTGAGTTAGAGAGGCTACGAAATCGAACTTATTCACACACTTTTTTTTTTAAATTAAACTAACTCAAGCTCTACCATTTTACGCGAACAATCACTGTTTGCTGAGGCAAGATGTCCGATTACCAAGTAAAAGCATGGTTAGTTTAGTTTAGTTTATTTTATTTTTTTTAATAAAAAAATAAATTCCATTGTCTTTAGGTCCTACTTCCAACAAATTAGAGAACTGAATATTGTAAAATTTTCACTTAAAACCCATGATCATATGTTACCGTGTATGTTGATAATACCTGTTAAATGAGCATATGAAGATCAATTTTTATCAATAGTATAGAGAATTCATAAATTTAAATGATTCAAAAGGAAAGAAACAAAAATAACTTGTTACGAATTAAATTGAGATACGTCTCACGATTAAAACTCCTTACACTGTCATCTCCGAAAAATAATTCCACTTGGTTAGTCAGAAATTTGTTGTTAGTTTGTGTGTAGTTTTTTTTTTTTTTTTTTACTTAAAAAATACAAAAGAAAATTAACACAAAACGTTTTTTTTACACACAAAATAATAACAAAGCAAAAACGACATAAAAAAAACTTTTTTTTTTTGAACGAAAAATATAACAACGAAACCTTAAAAAAATAAAAATTATCTAATCAACTATCCCCTCCCCCCCAACCAATTTGAGACATTGTCCCCAATGTCTGAAAGAGAAGAAGTAAAGTTTAGAAGACATCACATGGTTAGAGTAAAATTGACAATTGAATCTACGACTATTCAGCCACACCAAAAAAAATTACAGATTAAGATTCAAGTCCACTCTACGTTTCTTGCCACGATTGTTACTAGACCAGTTTAACTTGGAAAGAATGAGGTCGATTTTGTGTTCAAAAACTAAGAGATGGTCAATTAAATCATCATTTTTTCTTGCAGTTATGAAGATATCTTTTATCGATTTTCAAATAAACCCATTTCTTTTGGCATCCTCAAGAAATACAAAAAGAAAATTGAAAAAGCCATCAACATTAATATAATATCCCGTCAGAGGCAGGATGCTACCGGCATGAGACAAGATTTACCTATCTCCATAAGCCTCTAAATTTACAAAAAAATCCGGCATGATATATCCTAAAACTGGACAACCTGGATCTCAGCCCAGCATCAAACGAACTTGAAATAAACATAATATATTATAATGGACCTCAGGTCCACACCCACACACAAAATCATCACCTAAGGGCTCCATGCCCATATCATCTATCAACACAATGGCTCTGTGCCCACAACATCATAAGTAAACAAAACATTTACTTAATATTTACAAACAACGTGCTCAACACGATAAATAAAATAGTAATCCCAAATCATACACTTCTAAAGCTTATCCCAGGACACTTGCGAGGGTGACTACAACTTGAGTTATCCGCATCTCTGGAATGACTTCCAAAACTGAAGTGGTTGACTCATCTGGTAGTCAACCTGCAAAACCATCAAAAGTGATGGTAGAAAGCCAAGAGTTCACTAGACGATAGGGTCAAATTTGAGTTTAGGGACATAGATAACAACATACACTATGTCGTACTACCATAAATGACAAATCAATATAACATCCTCACCCAACTACCTAACATCACTAATTAACAAGCTCATCAATTTCATCACAAGAACCCTCTAATTCACCCTAGGCGAATACATTACCCAAGTATAGACTATCTTATCTTTTAATTCAGCAATCAACCAATAAGTCAACATTTCTCGTTTCATCGAACTGATGGTTTTATCACCATGGCATGACAATCATTTTATAACAAGTTAACTGATCAATATACTTATTCCAGATAATATTGGATTCAATTAATTGTAATATGCAAAACAAATACAGATGATAGAGCACGTCCCTCTAACAGACCATTGATCAGATATCAAAATTAATGATTCCACTATAGGCAGGCCTCTCCATTTTTAAAACTAGTAATAATAATAATAATAGATAACTAATATTAAATATTTCAGGTTTAGTATTCCTACTTATATGGAACATAAAATTCAATAATCAAATAACCAACTCATCCAATTCCACAACACTCCCTTAAAAACAAAAGAAATCAAACACTCCCATGTCACCTTAATAACTGAAGAAAAATACCCATAAAGGATATAATTGAAAAAAAAATGAAAAGAAGGGGCTTACGAGATGTTCATTTGGCAGAAGAGAAGGCTAAAAATGGGAAGTGAACACAGAAGAACGATGAGAACATCTGAGATTAAAGAAAGAAGACTGGAGTTTCGATAAGCACAATGGTAGTACACCAAGGTACCACATATCAGCATACCTAATGTTTTCCCAGGCCTTTCTAAGCATCAACCAAATCCCAAATCATAAAAATCATTCAAAATGAAACAAACCCAGATACCAAAATGAAAAAAAAACTTATAAGAGATGCCAATTTCATCCAAATTCAATCTTAACACATTATAATCAAAACATGCTTCAAACAATCAAAATAATCTTCCATTAACACCTCACAATACTACTCTTTCATAATTTAAACATTCCTTAAAATAAAACACCAAAACTGAAATCCAACCCCCTCTCTCTCCAAGCCACAAAATTCTTCCTTTTAAATTATAAAAATCAGTCACTCTAACAACAAGATTAACATTTAACCATCTTCGATCCTATAATCTTCAAGTTAGCCATGAAAGCCCTAAAAATCCTAATCATACCCATTTTCAAAATCAAGCTAAATGTAACTTATTTCATAATTCTAAACATCACAACCAACAAAACTGTTGGAAAATGCTCCTAGTAAGCCTTTTGAGGTACAATTTTAAGCATGGTCCACTTCGTGTTAGTGGTTGTTTTTGAGTGATTCGGATACTCCACCGTGAGTAGTTCAGAATGGTATATTCATATGCTTAAAATGGTGCTTGGGTGAATGAGAAATTGTTGCTCAAAGTTCACCCATTGGTGTTGGAAAATAAAGAGAAACAAGCTTGTCCCACATGGGAAAGCTAATAAAGGAAAATTGTGTTTATATATGATTGCTCATATATAAATGGGTAAGTGTTATAAGGATAGAGGCTCTCTCTACGTGCGCGCGCAGGGGGTGCAAATCAAATGAACAGCCTCCCACTAATTCAATTCAATAGGCATGTTCTTTTCTTAAAAGGGGATGTGTTCATTTTTGATAAAAAAATAGAGAAAATACAGAACACGGTTTTATTTTCCTTGGTTTTGTTTTCTGTTTTTAGGAGAGTTCAAACACTTCCTGGTTCGCTGAAGACGATTTTGGTGGTGCCCATTCTCGTCTATTTCCGTTGCATCCTGAGAAACAAACGTCTCGCGTTCTACTGCACCATTCGGTAGGGACGAATTTATTTTAAGGAGATTGTTGCCGCATCAACAAGCCTCGGAATTCTCTCGGTTCTTGTTGCTGGTTCGATATTACACTGCCTTCGTTACTCAACTGTTCCTGTCACTGGTTTATTGCTGCACCGCCGTGACTGATTGCAGTTGTCCTGTGACTGTTTTATTACTCTTGTCATGTTGTTTATTGTTTCATTCTTGTTCTGTTTTACTGTTTGTTCATAGTCCTTTGTAAGAACACAGTAATCAAATTATTGTAATAGTCTTAAAACAAATTCGATCTGTGGATATGGAAAATAGTCCAAACACAGTTGATCCGAACATGATAGCCTCTTCGGCTTGCCAAAAAGTTCCAGCTTCTGGGCTTAATGTGGCAACCTCTGTGGTTTGCCAAAGTGTTGTGGCAGCCTCTTCGGCTGGCCAAAATATTTCAGCCTCTGGGCTTAATGTGGCAGCCTCTGTGGCTGGCCAAAGTGTTGCTGCCTCTATGGTTAGACAACCTGTTGGACATGTGAGCCATGTCAATCATGCTGCGGAAAAACCTGATAAATTCATTGGTCAGAATTTCAAAAGGTGGCAACAAAAAATGTTTTTTTACTTGATCACGTTGAACCTTGCAAGGTTCCTAAATGAATATGCTCCTGTTCTAAAAGAGGGTGAGAATGATATTCAAGTGATTAGTGCCATCGATGCTTGGAAACATTCTAAATTCCTATGTAGGAATTATGTGCTGAATGGGCTAAGTGATTCCTTGTACAGTGTGTACGCCGGAATGAAAACAACTAAGGGGCTTTGGGAATTCTTAAATCGAAAATATAAAACTGAGGACGCCGGTACTAAGAAATTTGTTGTAGGCCGTTTCCTAAATTTTAAGATGGTTGACTCCAAAACTGTGTTAAGTCAAGTACAAGAATTACAGATTATTCTAGCAGAAATTCATGCTGAGGGGATGGTTTTAAGTGAAACCTTCCAAGTAGCCTCGATAATTGAAAAAACTAACACCTAGTTGGAAAAATTTCAATAATTATTTAAAGCATAAGCGAAAATAAATGAACATTGAAGACTTGGTTCTTAAGCTTAGAATTGAGGAAGATAACAGAGTATCTGACAAGAGAGGAATAACTCATGAGGCCAAAGCAAATGTTGTTGAACATGGCCATAAGAACAAGAACCTCAAGAACAAAGGGTCAAAGATGGGCCCTAAAGGAGGAGTTTCCAAGAAATCCAAATTTCAAGGAAGATGCTTCAATTGTGACAAAATGGGTCACAAGTCTTCTGAGTGCAGACTGCCGAAGAAGAAAAAGAATCAAGAGGCTAATGTGATGGAAAACATGACTCAAGATGTTTCAGACATTAACCTTTCTGCTGTGGTTTCTGAGGTGAATCTGGTGGGTTCTAACCCAAGAGAGTGGTGGATTGATACTGGTGCCACTCGACATGTGTGCTCAGACAATAGTATATTCTCTTCATTTGAGCCTGCTGGTAATGGGGAAAAAATATACATGGGAAATTCAGCAACATCTGAGATTGAAGGTCAAGGCAAGATGATTCTGAAGATGACCTCTGGGAAAGAGTTGACTTTGAACAACATTCTGTATGTACCAGAAATACGGAAGAATCTTGTGTCTGGATCACTTCTGAACAAGCACAGATTCCGGATGGTGTTCGAGTCTGATAAAGTAGTTTTGACTAAAAATGGCATGTATGTGGGAAAATGATATGTAACTGATGGGCTCTTTAAGCTCAATGTAATGGTTGTTAAATCCAAGAATTTCAATAAAGCTAGTTCTTCTGCTTATGTTGTTGAGTACTCTGATCTATGGTATGGTAGATTAGGACATGTTAATTTTAATTCATTGCGGAAATTAATTAACATGAATCATATTCCCAATTTTAAAATTGATAACAAACATAAGTGTGATACTTGTGTTGAGGCAAAACTAACTAGATCATTATTTCATAGTATTGAAAGAAACTCTAAACCACTTGATCTAATTCATACCGATATATGTGATTTTAATTCAATATAATCAAGAGGCGGTAATAAATATTTTATTACCTTTATTGACGATTGCACAAGATTTTGCTATGGGTATTTGATGAAAAATAAGGACGAAGCTATAGAGAAATTTGTTCTCTATAAGAATGAAGTTGAGAACCAACTGAATAAAATAATTAAGGGGTTAAGAAGTGATCGTGGTGGTGAGTATGTTTTCCCTTTTGAATCACTTTGTGAGCAAAATGGAATCATATATCAAACCACAGCTCATTATTCACCTCAATCCAATGGGATTGCAGAACGGAAGAATCGTACCTTGAAAGAAATGATGAATGCTATGTTAATCAGCTTTGGATTACCTCAAAATATGTGGGGAGAAGCTGTTTTATCAGCTACTTACCTTTTAAATAAGGCACCACAGAAAGAAACAGGGAAAACTCCTTATGAAATGTGGAAATGAAGAGTATATTCCTATAAATTTCTACGAGTGTGGGGGTGTCTTGCCAAAGTAATCATTCCTCCATCTAAGAAGGTGAAGATAAGACCAAAAACTGTTGATTGTATTTTAATAGGATATGCACGTAACAGTAATGCTTATCGATTTCTTATGCATGAGTCTAAAATACCAGATATTCACAAAAATACGATAATGGAGTCGAGAAATGCATCTTTTTTCGAATACGTTTTTCCTTGTAAAACTAATTTGAATTCAAATGTGCACAAACAGGCACATTAGGCTATCATTGAAGATAGTCAGGACCAAGAACACATAAATGTTCCAGAGGATCAACAAGATGTTGAACTTGAACCAAGACGTAGCAAAAGAGCTAGAACAGAAAAATCATTTGGTCCAGATTTTCTGATATTTTTGCTAGAAAATGTTCCTCAAAGCTATAACGAATCTGTAAGCTCAGCTGATGGTGCTTTGTGGAAAGATGCCATCAATAATGAAATTGAATCCATCTTACAAAATCACACCTAGGAGTTAGTGGATCTTCCTCCAGGGTGTAAACCTTTAGGGTCCAAGTGGATTTTCAAAAAGAAAATGAAGGCAGATGGATCAATTGACAAGTACAAAGTAAGACTTGTAATTAAAGGCTACAGACAACGTGAAGGTTTTGATTACTTTGACACTTACTTTCCTGTAACGAGAATAAATTCCATAAGGATGATACTAGCGATTGCAGCTTTGCGCAATCTTGAGGTTCATAAGATGGATGTGAAAACAGCCTTTCTTAATGGAGATTTAGATGAAGAAATCTACATGGAACAACCTGAAGGCTTTATAGCTCCAGGACAAGAAAAGAAAGTCTGCAAGTTAGTAAAATCCTTGTATGGATTGAAACAAGCTCCGAAACAGTGGCATAAAAAGTTTGACGACACCATGTTGGCAAATGGTTTCAAAATCAATGAATGTGATAAATGTATTTATGTCAGAGAGACAGAAGTTGGATATGTCATTTTATGTCTCTACGTTGATGACATATTGATTGTCGGGAGTAATGTTAAAATGGTGAAATCCACAAAGAATATGCTAAAATCTAAGTTTGACATGAAAGACATGGGTCTAGCAGATGTCATTCTGGGAATAAAAATCTCGAGAAGTCCAGATGGACTCATTCTTGATCAGTCGCACTATGTGGATAAAATTCTTGGTAAATTCAACAATGATGATTTTGCTATGGCTAGAACTCCTTTAGATGTGAGTCTACATCTATCAAAGAATATGAGAGAGGGTATATCTCAAGTAGAATACTCTAGAGTGATCGGGAGTCTGATGGGCACAAGCCAGTGCCAGTAATTTGTATTCGGGAGGCTGCGAAATTTTCTAGAGGATATTCTAAGTTGGCCTAAGCCAGTGCCAGCAATTTGTATTCATTGCGATAGTCAATCTGCAATTGGAAGGGCACATAACAATATGTATAATGGTAAGTCTAGACATATTCGTCGTAGACACAATACCATTAGAAAATTACTCTCTACTGGAGTTATTTCGATTGACTATGTAAAGTCAAAGGATAACATTACGGATCCGCTAACCAAAGGGTTAAACAGAGAGTTAGTTGTGAAATCATCGAGGGGAATGAGACTAAATCCCATTAGATAAATGTTTATTACGAAGGAAAACCCAACTTTGTTGACTGGAGATCCCAAGATCTAGGTTCAATGGGACAACCTACTCGTAAAAGACATAATTGGTTCACTGTGGGGGTTACCCTCTAGTCCATTCCTATGGTGAAATGAAACAGTGATGCTCGTATGGAAAGAGGTTAAGCAAAGGCTTTTAATGATTCTTATGCGTCGGGAATCCGAGCAGAGTAATACGAGCTACTCTTAAATAAGAAATCACCTATGTGAGAGAGAATTGGGGCCGCTTCAAAGGGAATTGTACGAGGCTCAATTCTTAGAAACTCTTGCAGAACCAGGTAGATGTTCATGGCCAAAATAAACATAATAATGAGAACTCAATTGTTTTATGGAAAATATTTGTGTGATATATGTTTTCATTTACATGAATGGCAGTACAGTTCAATGACATCGTGTCCACTGTCAGCTAGTAAATGATATATATTTTCACAAGGGAAGGTTCAAAGGCTGAGGCCTACTTATCCTATGCAGGTGTTGAACCGTTGAACTCTTCAAGGTCAAAATAAAATATTTCTATAAAATAATTTTATTTGACGTTTTTTCGCCAATTTCATTCATGTGGGGGATTGTTGGAAAATGCTCATAGTAAGCATTTTGAGGTACAATTTTAAGCATGGTACACTTCGTGTTAGTGGTTGTTTTTGAGTGATTCGGATACTCCTCCGTGAGTAGTTCGGAATGATATATTCATATGCTTAAAATGGTGCTTGGGTGAATGAGAAATTGTTGCTCAAAGTCCACCAATTGGTGTTGGAAAATAAAGAGAAACAAGCTTGTCCCATATGAGAAAGCTAATAAAGGAAAATTGTGTTTATATATAATTGCTCATATGTAGATGGGTAAGTGTTATAAGGATAGAGGCTCTCTTTACGTGCGCGCGCACGGGGGTGCAAATCAAAATCCGAACAGGCCTGACTCATGTGCACCCGCGCGTCCTGTGTACACGAATGCCGGACCAAATTGTGCGGGCCTGGCCCAGTCACCTTTTGCCAGCCTCTTTATTTTTCCTAAGCTTTTGAACTTCCATAACAATTAATTTAATTCTTTTAATTAACTGGGTGGTTACATCATATGAACAGCCTCCCACTAATTCAATTCAATAGGCATGTTCTTTTCTTAAAAGGGGATGTGTTCGTTTTTGAAAAAAAAAATAGAGAAAATACATAACACGGTTTTGTTTTCCTTGGTTTTGTTTTATGTTTTTAGGAGAGTTCAAACACTTTCTGGTTCGTTGAAGACAATTTTGGTGGTGCCCATTCTCGTCTATTTCCGTTGCATCCTGGGAAACAAACGTCTCGCGTTCTACTGCACCATTCAATAGGGGACGAATTTATTTTAAGGAGATTGTTGCCATATCAACAAGCCTCGGAATTCTCTCGGTTCTTGTTGCTGGTTCGATACTGCACTGCCTTCATTACTCAACTGTTCCTATCGCTGGTTCATTTCTACACCGCCGTGACTGATTGTAGTTGTCCTGTGACTGTTTTATTACTCTTGTCGTGTTGTTTATTGTTTCATTCATGTTATGTTTTACTGTTTGTTCATAATCCTTTGTAAGAACACAGTAATCAAATTATTGTAATAAAAACAACTCAAAAGACGAAGATTGTTACTTTGCTAGATTCACAAAAATCGAAACCCCCAAATTTCCCCTAAGAATCGATGGTGAATGATTTGATATAGGGCTGAGTTTTCCGTTGATTCCTTGCACTAATAGTGTTCAATACACTTCTTGGGTGATAGTCACACAAAAAAATGAGTTGTGGTTTGAGACAAAATTTTCGTTGGAGAAGCTTGGCAGAGCTTGAAATTTGGGTGCAAGAAGAGAAGAAGAAGGAAGCATTTTCGTTTTATATTTTTTTTTATAGAGAAACTATCCCATGAGTTATAATGTTATATTACTAAATGAGATATCTAGAAGTAATAAAACATGTGATGAAATAATTAAATATCTACTTCCTAAAGCGAATAAAAATAAAAATAAAAACCTTTAGTGTAAAAATATGTGTCCACTCTCTTGTTTCTACTATCCAAATAAATGTACACCACAAGTTCCTCTTCAACATTTCCATATCTTGGAATATTCTCGACCATAAAAATCTAGTCCTAAGTTTTCTGATAATTCTTCTTAATTGAAACGAATTCCTATCATAATCGGATTAATTTCGAAAATTTCAAATTAGAACTAGTTAATAATTTTTTTTGGGTTATTGTAATATCTATATCAAAAGAATTCGTCCTCGAATTCAAAATTACGCGTCAGACAAAGAAAGGCATGATTGTTAACCAAAATTGAACAAATACGGGTATTGACGACGAGTATCATTCACAGGTTCATTATCACTCCGCAATCGTTATATCAATATCCACAATAGTCACTAATTGCTCTATAAATGACAAGTCCTAACCCAGACTCAAAATTTTCCGCTATTTTTATAGTCAAAACAACAAATTTTTACGCTTAGAACGATATAAACAATAATCGCGTAACCGATTCTTGAAACCACGCGTTCTCCAACACGATGAAACTTCACTTTAAAACGTTCCGATCTATTTTTCAACACATAAACTCTTATATTCAAACATCAACATGTTCCAAGACCTAAATTTTAAATTCGAAAACCTTACAGAACTGTTTCGAAAAACCTGAGATATTATAATTAAGTAGTCCAATGTATTTTTGGTGAATGTTCAAGTTCGCCTATGACACAACTGTGAATATTTCTTCCAACGTGCCAGTCCACCTGGTAAAGCAATAAAAGCGTCAGCATGATTGATCATTTCAGTAAGTTTTTCTGACATATTCGAGATAATGCATTATTCTCCATTTGATTTTCCGATGAGGTTTTCCTCTGTCAAATGTTTTGGAATGATCCCCAAAACTTGATTGCTACCTTCTTGCAAAGCCTTTGAAACACACCCCATCAATCCAATATTGCCACCACCATATATTAAGTGCATTTTTCTTTCCTCCATAACTCTACCCAATTCTTGTGCAGCCTCAACGAATTCTGGTTTAGTTCCATAAATAGTTCCACAAAAGACACATATATTAGTGACTCATTGTCTTGAAGTTTGTAACATCCCCAATTCGGGAGATGCTACCGGCAAGGAATAGACCATACTATCCTCACAAGCCTATGACTTATGATAACTGTTATTCTTATTTCACACACATATATATATATATATATATATATATATATATATATAAACACATGCATGAGACCATAGCCCAACTCAGCAACCATGTATGCATAATATTCTTAATATTAAATAATCTGTTTAAATACACATTTCAATACTGACAATAACTTTTATAATGCAATATACATGTGACTTTACTGTATAACATATATGTTACTTGACAATCTCTGACTCTGACCAAACTGGACTTTATCTGTAACGACCAGTAACCTTTTCAACCAATAATTTTGATTACCGTTTCATTCTAGGATGAATATTCATAACTATACGCACTCATGAAGTGACCCTGGGGGATAATCGATATTCCTCGAAGTTCACTACCGGATAACCTACGGTGTTTGGGCCGTAACATTCTCATAAAAACTCTAATTTCTATGAATTTTATATCTTCAGAAATCTGAGATCGAGACCTATAACTTTTACGTTGAACGTTTTTCCAAATTCAAACCAGAAATAGGCTAAAAATACAGATCAAAATTTTAGATAAATAGTACCCGAGGGCATTTTAGTAACTTCTACAAGATTCTTGAAAATTCTACATTTTTATTTTTTTAAATGGTCAAGTATATAAGGAAAATACTATTCACAAATACACAAAAGAAATGGAAACAAAAGAAAGAGGAAAAACGTGGGAGAAAGGAAGAGAAGAAGAAGAAAAAGAAGAAGGGAAAGAAGAAGAAAGAGAGAAAAGAAAAGGAAAAAGAAGAAAGAAACAAAGAATAGAGGAGATTGGAAACCATTAGAGACTTGGGAGATGTTGGAAATCAAAAGAAAGGGGTAAGAAATCCATGACCCAAATTTTTTAAATGTTAAGTTTGATGATTTGATACTTGCATTGTGTTGTAAGCTTGGGTATGATGATGATTGTGTGATTTTTTGTTTTGAGGCAATGAAAATGTTGATAAACCCCAATTTGTTAAGTTTGGGTGTAATTTGGTCAAGTGCATGAAATGGATTTAAAGTTGATTGTTGATGAGATGGTAGTTTAGGGGATGTGAAATGGAGTGATATTTGATGTATTGTGTATTTTTTTTAAGGAAGTGTTAGTATGGAGTGTAATAAGATGTTTTGTGCATTGGATGAACATGGAGAAGCAAAGCAGAACCCAGAAAAACTATCTCACGTCGCGACGTTGCAGAGCTTTGCTTCGCGACGCGCAAGAGGAAAGTGATGGCACGCTTCTGGACGCTGCACGTCGCAACGCGCAAGGATTGGCGTTGCGACGCGCGACACAAATATTTCCCGAATCAGTTTTAAATCGTCCTAAATCCACTCTAGCATGTTAGAGACCGCTTTATAGGTCTCGTATCAGTTCGTACACGTACTTTACATCAAGACACAAACATTATAGCCTTGTAGATAAAACATATCGATGTATTAATAAGCTTAGCTAAGTTTCGAAACTCATTTTACTACGAACATACTAATCGAGTTTTCGATCGTAGATTATCCAGAGGAACCACAATCTTCTTCGATGAGGGGATTCAATGTCTGCCAAATTCCAAAAATAGTGAGTGGACCTCTCTTCCCAAACTGGTATTATTTATCAAGTTTTGAATTCATATTTACTTTTTAAAGCATATAGGACGTTAGATCGAATTTTATTACATATACTTTTTATACAGAGATATTTCAGAAAGATAGTTTTACAGCATGAGTTTTGAGATATGAATATTTTCAAGTATGAGTTTTTTATGTTTTTCGGGGCATGAGGGAAAAACCCACCCTAGTATGTAACTTGATACAGTTTGGAATTGATGGACAGAGAACATGTGCACATGTAGAGGACCGGGGGGACAATGTGTAATACCTTATAAAAAAAAAGAAAAGAAAAAAAAAGTGTGGCTATAGAAAAAAAACGTAAGGGGAAGATTGATTATTATCATTTTCTCTCTCTCTCTCTATTATCATCTCTCAGCTACTCTTTCTCTCTCTCTGTTGAAACTTTAAACCGCCGCCGCCGCTTCATCGCCGGCCATCCTCCACCACGTGCTGGACCGCCAGAAAGCTGCTGTCGTCAGCTTTCCAGATCCGCCAAACACGAGCCGAACGGACGCCGGACGCACCTCCACGCGCCGTCGGAAGGGGACGACACGCCGCCGATCTTTCTGCATTTTTCGGCCGTCTCCAGTCAGTTTTGAAGGCCACCTCCGGTGAGTGAACACTTTTCAGGCCGAGATCTTTCCAACGCCAGTGGTCACTTCCGGATCCGACATCGTTTGGGTTGTTTTCCGTTTTATAATTACCGGTAATTCAGGAATATTACTAGAATTGAGATCCGACCATTGGATCGGTGATCCGAACATATCAGATCGTTCCTCTCGATTATACGAGTGTTTTGGTATATATATCCACCGTTGAAAGTATCTGGTTGTGGGGCCCGATTTTTGGATGTGGGGCCTGATTTTTGTTGTGGGGCCCGCTTGCCTCGTTAAGCGTATCAACAAGTTCCGAAGCCGTCGCTGTGATCCTTGAGAGGTTTGCTGACCAGTGGATCTTTCTTTGAGAGATTTGGAGGTCGTTGGAGCTCGATTCTTGGTGAGAATATAGATTTATTCAGAGCTTTTGCATGGATAGAGGTAAGTACACTCTATGGTGATTCTCTTAATATATTGTTTGATGATTGATGGTTGTTGTGAGAGTCGGTATATATATAAATATAATGGTATATTATATATATATATATATTTATATTAAATATATTTTGTTGAGATATAATATTGAGATATTGAAAGCATGATAAATATGAAATCATGATTTTTGAGATGAGATTGATGGATTGGATGTGAGATGTGATTGTGTTTGATGATGTGTGCTGTTGTGTTATGCTGCCGGGTTTTGTATAATAGTGGTCGGATTTGAGATGAGATGTGATGATACATCAGATGGTATGAGATGATCAAAACCTTGGGAGTTGTGATGAGGTCCTTTCTCATTGGTTTTTGATTCGGGGGTATACGGGGACTCCCCCATTGGTTTTAACTCACTCACACATATTTTTGTGAGCTGATATGGTTGGAAACCATGGGAGTTGTGATGAGGTACTCTCCCATTGGTTTCAATCCTCTGTTATACTAGACCCGGATTAGCAACCATATTTGATGGATGTTTGTATTGTTGTGGGATGATTGTTGAGATGATATTATAATATATGCTATTTTCATATATTTATATATGTATGTTGGAAAATTGACTGAGTAATCGATAGCATGAGAACATAATGGTGAATACTAATTTGAGATATAAATTGTATATTTATACTATGAATTGAAGTATTAAGTACTATGTGATTTTGAGATGAGTTGATGGATGAAATGAGATGAGATATGTTGTATTGGATGCTGTGTGAGATTATTGTTATGCTACCGGATTTAGTATGATAATGGTCGGATATGCGAGATTATGCGAGATTAGCAGAGGTGTGTGGTTCAATCCCCCTCTTGCACATTATGCGAGATGATATGATGGGAAACCTTGGGAGTTGTGATGAGATACTCTCCCATTGGTTTCAATCCATTATTATACCGAATCCGGATAGCAAACCTGGTTTGATTGAGATGTGTTGTTGTGAGTAAGTTCTGTCTGAGATAGCTGTTATATATCTTAACTGATATTTTCATATATTATATTATATATATATATACATACACTTATATATATATTCCTATTTTGTTGGTGAGGTCATGTTGAGAGAATGAGTGCTTACTTGCTGAGCTTTTTAAGCTCACTCCCCTCTTCCCCCAAACATTCCGGGTAGTTCGCGAGCATAGCAGAAGTAGTACCAGAATTGGATCCACGTGCCACAGTTGTATTTTCGGGTTGGTCCAGACATTTGAGTCGTCAGTTGTATATTATTAAGACATGTGTTGTAAACCATATATTTGATGAATATTCCATGTACTTATAATTTATGATGTAATATTGTGTGAAATCAAATGATGGGTTTGACATATAGATTGCTCGAGCTGAAGTTGATCGCGAACCTCTTTCTAGGGTTGGGCCCACCCTAGGGAGGGGGTCGTGACAGATTTGGTATCAGAGCTTAGGGTTTTAGGTTCTGTAGACACATTGCATTGGATGAGGGTATTAAAATGGTAGTTTGTGTCTGTAGTAAAATGTCTGGACGTGGCCGTGGTACTGGTACTCAACGTGGGAGAAAGATAGCGTGACGATGCGTGAAAATTGTCGAGGAATAGTATAGAAAGACCTTACATTTAGTCGATAGATCTTGAATTTGATATAGCTTTATTTGGTGTTCCGCCGATTGTTGAGGATAATGAGGGATTTAGACTTATACCTCTATTAGTTTCGACAGTTGCCTCTATCGCTATTCCTGTAGTTGTATCTGACGTGATTCCTACGGTTGTACTTAACATGAACCTTTTGTCGCAGTTATAACATCGTCGTGAGTCAGTAGGATGAAGAGATTATAACTTTGGTGTTCGAGAAATGAGAAAGAAGACTTTGTTGATACTCATGTATGAGCAAGAAAACGCTATAATACCAAGCAACAACAAAATATAAGATTTATGATTACATTATGGAATATAACAACTTGGTTGTGTTGCAAGGACAAGATCATCTTCGAATTGATAATCTTCCCATTGACGTTTCGCACGTAGAGACATAGGAATGAGGCCGTCGATGATTTGGATTTCGAGACTGTCAGGAAACTTGATTTTGTTGTAGCCCTGAACGATACTTCTATATGACTCTTCGATAGTAGTGAAGAGTTGCCAGTCTTTATCATTGGTATTGCTTTCTAGACTTCGACGGATTGAGTCTGCGGAGATAGCTCTAAGATCACATGAATGGTGGAAAGTAATATCTTCTGGGAAAATATCATCGTATCCATAGTAAGCTCTAAGCTTCGGTCTAGATGGCCAACTAACGAGTCTCCAATCAGTGAGTTGACGAGATGGTATGATTCTTATAAGATGAATTGGGTGGTAAACGAGCGAATAATCATTCGACCATTCTGGAGTAATGGTTTCGATCCAGACGGTAATACTTTTGTGTCGTTTATACCATCGATGTAGAATATTACTGACAAATGGAGGAAGTTCACTTAGGCTGGCTTCTGAGATACCAGGATAGTTGGGATGGATTGGACTTGGTCCAAGAATTAATCCATTTAGAAAACCGAGATCAAACAAGGTGCCGAGACTCCACTGGCAATGATTGAAGAAATCATGACTGTTGATGAAAACTGTGGAATGGAATCTGTGATATCCACAGTAAACAATCGCATAATTATTTTTGTATTGGATTAAACCATCTTTTTTTCCATTCCAAATGGTTCTAAGAATGTAACACCATCTCAAGAATTTTGTAGGAACTCTTGCCACGATATCCATTGCAATCTCTTTGGGCAAAAGAGCGGATGGAGCTTCATTGAGACATTTGTAAATATCTCTCCAAAGATCTCGAACATATTTGGAGTCTATAACTGCTCGATCTGTGACTAGCCATTTACAAAGCTTTTGGTATATTACCTTAGCTCTGACGGATCTTGAACAGGGGTTAGGATTGGCAGATGAAGATGCCATTAAAGAAGTTTTGAGTAATTCCTTAAGAACTCATGCATCTCTTTATAGGAAGAAATATCTATAATTCTCCATGATCAGATACTTTCACAGTATTCATGCATAATTGGAAAGGATAATAATTATCGCGATGATAAGAGGTAAAGCAGGAATGTGAGGGACCTGCAAATCCTCTTTTTAGTAGTGGGAATCTTAAGATGATGAATTATGCGTAAACTTCCAAAAGCTCTTTACAGATGTTGTTTGAGTAGGACCCATTGATGGAGCCCTTTTCTTTTGGAGACAGGATAGTTGGTTTGTAAGTTGCGGCACAGGTTAGAATAATAATAATTGGGGGCATTATTCATATAATGGTGAGTGTGAGATGTATCGTTAGAGTTTGAAATATTTTTCCACTGAGAAACATCTGAATTTTGGAGATAGACACGTTGAATAGAGTTTCTAAGTGACTATGTTGGATATAGTTTCTAAGTGAGTATGATTGTACTATTGATTATCATTCTTGAAAGGTCAATGAAGTTACTGATACACCGAGTAGGAAGAATGTGATTAATTTTTGAGAGTTAGATAGAGAATCTTTGAGGAGATGACATTGGTATGTTTGACTTTTGAAATGTTCGATAGTGGGAGTATTCTGGTCAATATGAAGGTTCGACACACACTGTTAGATAGATTTATTATAGCACAAGCGATTTAACCAATGTGGAAAATGGAGAGCAGATATTGGAATGAATGAGATTACAACTTTCAGATTGAGTTTAGAGAATGTATAATTATTAGTGATAAAGTCGTGATACCATCTACTAGAAAGCTCAAATGAGAGATCTTGGATGGGGCACACGATGATCATTATTACATGAATTCTGAGAGCACTAAGGTGTATCAAAATCTAAAGAAGACTTAATGGTGGTTGGGAATGAAGAGAGAGATTTAAGTGTTTATATCTCGGTGTTTAGTTGTCATTAGGATATAAGAGAGCATCAACATCCAGTTGGATTACTCCAGTTTTCACCTATACCTGAGTGGCTATGGGAAAATATCGCGATAGATTTTGTGGTTCGACTATCGAGGACACGGTATGGTTATGATGTAATTTGTGTAGTAGTGGATCGATTGTCTAGGTCTGCTCATTTTCTAGCGATTCGAGTTATTCGGGGACTATAGAAACTAGTGAAATTATTTTGGGAGCAGATTGTACAATTGCATAATATACCCTTATCGATTGTATCAGGTAGAGTTCTCGGAATTACTTCTCATTTTCGGGAGAGTTTCTAGAAGACTAAGGGATCAAGGATTTCTACGAGCACCTCATTCCACCCTCGGACTGATGATTAGTCAGAGTGGACTATTCAGACATTAGATGATTTGATGAGATCGTGTGTTTTGACAAAAATGGAAGTTGGGGTGAACATTGTATTTAATCGAGTTTGCCTATAACTATAGCTTTTTGACTAGAATCAGCATGACTTCATTTAAAGCTTTACGAGAGAGGCGATTTAGGAATTTTATTTGTTGGGGCGAGATTGGAGACAAACAGATTCATGGCTCAGACTTGGTGGATTTGATGTCTGAAAGGATCAGATTAATCCGAGTGAGACTGTTGGTTGAGTAGAACGATAGAAGAGTTTGGTAAACAGTATGGGGTATGATCTCGAGTACCAAATTGGGGATACAGTATTCTTGAAAATTTCTTATTGGAAGGGAGCATTGAGGTTTGACCGGAAGAGAACGTCTTCTTCGAGCTGTAATGGTTCTTTTGAGATTTTGAAGAAAGTGGAAAAAAAAATGACGTATCGTCTAGCATTACCATCGGCATTAGAAAGGATTCATAAAGTGATTCGTATATTCGTTCTAGCGAAGTTTGTACCAAACTATTGTCACATTTTAGAAAATTAACCGTTGGGCCTGAGCAAGAGCTTGACATACGAAGATCAGCCCGTGGAGATCATAGATCAAAAGATTCGAGAGTTGAGATCCAGATGTATTTCTTTTGTAAAGGTTTTGTGGACTAATCATCACATTCAGGATGCGACTTGGGAAGTGGAACAGGATTTGAAGAAGAAATATCCAGAACTATTTGAGGATTGAGAAATTTCGGGGACGAAATTTTTGTAAGGTGGGTAGATTGTAATACCTTATAAAAAAAAAGAAAAAAAAAAGTGTGGCTATAAAAAAAAACGTAAGGGGAAGATTGATTATTATCATTTTCTCTCTCTCTATTATCTTCTCTCAACTACTCTTTCTCTCTCTCTGCTGAAACTTTAAACCGCCGCCGCCGCTTCACCGCCGACCATCCTCCACCATGCGCCGGACCGCCAGAAATCTGCTGTCGTCAGCTTTCCAGATCCGCCGAGCACGAGCCGAACGGACGTCGGACGCGCCTCCACGCACCGCCGGAAGGGGACGACACGCCGCCGATCTTTCTACATTTTCCGGCCGTCTCCGGTCAGTTTTGACGGCCACCTCCGTCGAGTGAACACTTTTCAGGTCGAGATCTTTCCAACGCCAGTGGTCACTTCCGGATCCGACATCGTTTGGGTTGTTTTCCGTTTTATAATTACCGGCAATTCGGGAATATTACTAGAATTTGAGATCCGACCGTTGGATCGGTGATCCGAACATATCAGATCGTTCCTCTCGATTATACGAGCGTTTTGGTATATATATCCACCGTTGAAAGTATCTGGTTGTGGGGCCCGATTTTTGGATGTGGGGCCCGATTTTCGTTGTGGGGCCCGCTTGCCTCGTTAAGCGTATCAACAAGTTCCGAAGCCGTCGCTGTGATCCTTGAGAGGTTTGCTGACCAGTGGATCTTTCTTTGAGAGATTTAGAGGTCGTTGGAGCTCGATTCTTGGCGAGAATATAGATTTATTCAGAGCTTTTGCATGGATAAAGGTAAGTACACTATGTGGTGATTCTCTTAACATATTGTTTGATGATTGATGGTTGTTGTGAGAGTCGGTATATATATAAATATAATGGTATATTATATATATATATTTATATTAATTATATTTTGTTGAGATATAATATTGAGATATTGAAAGCATGATAAATATGAAATCATGATTTTTGAGATGAGATTGATGGATTGGATGTGAGATGTGATTGTGTTTGATGATGTGTGCTGTTGTGTTATGCTGCCGGTTTTGTATAATAGTGGTCGGATTTGAGATGAGATGTGATGATACATCAGATGGTATGATATGATCAAAACCTTGGGAGTTGTGATGAGGTACTTTCCCATTGGTTTTTGGTTTGGGGGTATACGAGGACTCCCCCATTGGTTTTAACTCACTCACACATATTTTTGTGAGCTGATATGGTTGGAAACCTTGGGAGTTGTGATGAGGTACTCTCCCATTGGTTTCAATCATCTGTTATACTAGACCCGGATTAGCAACCATATTTGGTGGATGTTTGTATTGTTGTGGGATGATTGTTGAGATGATATTATAATATATGCTATTTTCATATATTTATATATGTATGTTGGAAAATTGACTGAGTAATCGATATCATGAGAACATAATGGTGATTACTAATTTGAGATATAAATTGTATATTTATACTATGAATTGAAGTATTAAGTACTATGTGATTTTGAGATGAGTTGATGGATGAAATGAGATGAGATATGTTGTATTGGATGCTGTGTGAGATTATTGTTATGCTACCGGATTTAGTATGATAATGGTCGGATATGCGAGATTATGCGAGATTATCAGAGGTGTGTGGTTCAATCCCCCTCTTGCACATTATGCGAGATGATATGATGGGAAACCTTGGGAGTTGTGATGAGATACTCTCCCATTGGTTTCAATCCATTATTATACCGAATCCGGATAGCAAACCTGGTTTGATTGAGATGTGTTGTTGTGAGTAAGTTCTGCCTGAGATAGCTGTTATATATCTTAACTGATATTTTCATATATTATATTATATATATATATACATACACTTATATATATATTCCTATTTTGTTGGTGAGGTCATGTTGAGAGAATGAGTGCTTACTTGCTGAGCTTTTTAAGCTCACTCCCCTCTTCCCCCAAACATTCCGGGTAGTTCGCGAGCATAGCAGAAGCAGTACCAGAATTGGATCCACGTGCCACAATTGTATTTTCGGGTTGGTCCAGACATTTGAGTCGTCAGTTGTATATTATTAAGACATGTGTTATAAACCATATATTTGATGAATATTCCATGTACTTGTAATTTATGATGTAATATTGTGTGAAATCAAATGATGGGTTTGACATATAGATTGCTCGAGCTGAAGTTGATCGCGAACCTCTTTCTAGGGTTGGGCCCGCCCTAGGGAGGGGGTCGTGACACAATGATACGTAACGCTCCCAGATCCTAGTTCAGGGCTAGGGGACGGCGATATGTAATGCCCATAGACCCTAGTTTCATGGTTAGTTAGTAGCATGGATCAGAACTACCGGCTCTAGTTCAGTGGTTTGGGGGACGACGATACGTAACGCCCCAAGACCACAAGTTTCAGGGACACTGATGGCATGCTTTGAGGGACGGCGATACGTAATACCCCAAAGTCATGGATTTGCACTGCTTGCTCTAGTTAGGCGTATGGGGGGTCGGCGATACGTAACGCCCCCATACATCAAGTTTTTCAGAGATATACCAGTTTTCAGTTACCAGATTTTTAGAAAATAATTTTTAGGGTTTCAGATTTTAGACACAGTTTTCAAAAAACCAGACTTTCAAATGCAGTTTTTAGAAAGATAAGATTTTGGAAGAAGCTCAGAAATTTCAGACAGAAAGAGAATTTTTTGTATAGAATGGTTTCTTGAACTTTTGGTTTAGAATCGAATGTTTTTATAACACTACTTTAGTATCTTTATTTTCGTCCACTCACTGAGATCGTACAATGATCTAATCTCCCCACTCCCAGTTTTCTGTTCTTGTAGGTATTCTCGGAGGACGAGCTCGGGAGGGCGGATACTGATGTAATCACTAGGGTTTGGAGTCCACTCGTACGAGTCAGATAGGGTATGAGTCATTCAGATTCGATTAAAGGTTTTGTATTAGTCCTTGACTTTGAGGCAGTCATTGTAAAAGTGTGTTATTGAGTTTCAGTTCAGATTTTGAGCTTGTATGTAATGATTTTGAGTTTGGGCTACGGTCCTACATATAATATAATCAATTAAAGAAGAGAATATTAGTTTCTGTTTATGGTTAGAAAGTCAGAGGCTTATGGGGTTAGTACGGTCTATCCCCTATCGGTAACGCCTCCCAGATCGGGGATGTTACAAAGATGGTATCATAGCATGGTCTAGGGAGTCAGTGACTGCAGTAGGTAGAGTGCTGGGGTCTTGTATACATAGTATGTCCGAGATACTTGTATACGGGACACTACCTCTCCAGTATCCAATCCTTGAGTACGTCCTCAAGATCCATAGACAGGTTAGTAAGCTTTCCCAAATCATTCGAATAGTATTCCTTACGAAGAAAGTTATACTTTAGATCCAAGATGAAGATTTCCCTGTAGTTATTCTGACCTATTACCAGAAGTACAATCAAGCTATGAAACCAGACAATAAGATTTTAAGAAAAGTACCCAAGGGAGTGGGAAAATGAGTTATAAGAAAGAAATGAGAGATGTGTAGAGGTTTAAGCAGCCAAAGACGGAAAAATAAAGAGAGAAAAAGAAATAGTAAAGTTCTATGGAAAATCACTTAGGAAAGTAAAGAGAAAGCTAGAAAGGAAAAAGGAAAGAAAATGTGATAAGGTGCAGATGATCTAAGTAATCAGAGGTAGTAAAGAGATAGAAGTATAGAATGAGATAATATATAAAACACCAGAACTTGAGATATATGAGAAGAATATAGCGAGCCTGAATGAGAGTAAAATGCCAAATAAACTTAAGTAAAATCTCTTCCTTCCAAGTAAGATTCATTTCCCCTCAGAAGATTCTTTCAAGCCTACCCAATAGCTATTGCGTACCTCAAATATATAGTAAGTTCCCCTAACTACCAAGAACAGCCATAAGGCAGAAGAAGCAAGAAATCCGGATTATTCGTAAGGGCTTCTGATAGATGTTAGATGCCATATGAATGGAGAGATTTCAGATTTTCTGAACTCAGACCCGTAGGCAAATAAGATAGATTACGACAAAAATAATGATTAGTTGCCATAGTCAAGGAATCCAATAAATAAGGTCTCGACCTACCCAGATCCCGACTCCTCCGTGATACCAGTTAAGGAAGCTGTCCTGACAGAGTCTATCCCATCTATACCTACACTACATGAGCAATAGACTCCATCAGGACATAGAGTACTAGAATAAGGATGTAGAAACCCATCAAGACATAAAGAAAAGAACCGACGAGATATAAAGCAGTTCCTACCAGCATAGATATAGACAGACCGTAAGAAACCCAACGGGAGTTCATCTTAAGAAATGGAAAGTCTACAAAAGGTAGATAACTAAGAAAAGAATTCAGGAAGTCTCAGAAGGTATGAAGAAGAGAACCCAGAATAACCCAAAGATTTAGACACGTCAGCACAAGATTTGCAAGACTAGTAGGAGTCCACAAGATAGACCAAATACCGTAGAACCCACAGATAAGCCCAAGTCAATAGTAATTCGTAGAAGAATATAAGAATAGACCTATAAAGTTGGAGATATTTAGGAAGTGGCAAGAGTACCAGTATAGACAATAGAATAAAGTGACCCAATCAAGGTTTAAAGCAAGAATAAAGAGCAGAAATCTAAGAACCAGTTAGGAGAACGAAACACCACTAGTCTTAGCAGTAAGACATGAAGCAGATAAATAATATATGTGAATAGTAAAAGAGATGCGTGAAGTGATGAGGAAATTCAGTAGGATCCCAAGACGTGGGGTAGTCGATCAGGTTCCTACAGAACGAACGACGACCCTTTCTTCTAGAAACCTCGATTTTAGTAAACCTATAGATACATAACCAGAGCATCACCAATCTTAAGTGTAAAGCAGAAATGCGTATTTGTAGATCCTTATGGAATGAATATGCTCAACTTAGAACCTAGTATAGAGAATGAACAATAAAGAAGGGAAATTGATAGATTTTGTGAATTGAGAGATGGATAGACAACCAAATCGATAAGTCCAATGAAACATAGATCAAAAGCATGAGATAGAATAGTACGATGCCACAATAAGTTGAGCAAAGCCTGGAAGCCACCATAGAATTAAAGAACCCTTAAAGAAGTAAAGATTTTAGAAGTACAAAGAGATCATGGAGAACGACTCTTAGGAACATAGTGAACAACTTATAAAGAGTCTCATGGTATTGAGAAGAAGAATTAGGTAAAGAGTAGCACATGAATCAAATATTTAGTAGGAGATGTCCTAAGTAGTCGAAGTAGATAGAGTTTTCAAGAGAGTAAATGAGTAAGGAGTTTAAGGAACTAAGACAAGAAATGAACCTTTGTAGCAGAGCAAGTCTCATAGGGAAGATAGCAAAGAGAGTATAGTAGTATTCAGAAAAAGAATATAGCAACCGCAGAGAGTTAAGCAACAGAAATTAACAGGAAGGAGTAAAGAGAGAGTACAAGGAAGTTGTTAGGGAGCATGACTCTAGAAGGATTTTGTAGGGGATGTAGGGTGATTGATTTTCGAAAATGATTAGGAGTGAGGTTAGAGAAGGCAAGTCAGCCAAGTTTTAGCAGTAGTTTCCATGTGTAAGGGAATATATCAGATATACTGATTCACGAGAGTCCTAGGCTCATAGATAAGTAGTATGTGCGACCAGATCACTATTAATAGAAAGGCCTCAGGTTAAGTACCCACCTCCCAACCCTTGTTTGAACACAGAAGTAGAGATGGACTTTGAAGAATGCCCCCAAGATAGTCCCAGAAATAAGAGAATGTTTACTGGGAAGAAACCGAAACATCAAACTTTTACAAACAGTACTAGATCATAAAAAAAAGGAAATAGCCTAAATAAGAGATTTAAAAGAGAAGTTATTAGATAAGGCAATAAGGAGAGGAAATACTAGTTAAGCAGTGACAATTATGTAAGAGAACAACGTTAAATATAACCAAGGTCATGTGAGAACTGATATCCATCGGATAAGGGGACATAGATGTAGACCATTGCAGTTTCAGTTATAGAACAAAGCAGGAGAAAAGATGAAAAATGTAGTAGGTGTTGGGTTCTCAAAGAACAAAATCCAAGATCATTAAGCATAAAATAAGTGTGAATACACAAAGAAGTAGCATAAATACTTACATTGAACGGATTGGATGTAGGTGGAGAGTTCAAAACTTTTGCTCCTTTGAAGTTGCTCCAAGCTCCTCTTTGAATGTATGTTGAGCTCCAAGCTTTGGTGAATGAATTCCAAACTCATGGGAGTAGTTTCCCTATCACATTTGTTGACCTTTTGTGTGCTAGCACTTTGAAAAATTTGTAACAAATTTCTTCTTGTTCCTTTGCAACTCTCGGCTTTTGGAGATTGAGAGGGAGAGAGGAAAATTCGGTGGTGAGAGAAAAGGAGAGTGAAAAGCGTGTTGAGTGAAATTATTTTCAAAAAATAAAAGTCATATACCAAATACAACATTTGGTAAATGTCACTCAACCTATCAAACTTGTGTGTTGAACAAGTTAACAACCACTAACTAATTCCATCAACCAAAAAGGTGATGAGATAGACTAGGTGATGTGACTTGTGTGGGCCCCATTTGTTTCAAAATCCGAGCGGCCCCGCAAACATAATCCGGGCTCGGGTTCGTTAATTCCGAATAAACGAATTTTCCGTTGCGACGTAATTAAATCAAATTTAATTAAATAATTATGCCTAGCAAAATTACTATTTAAGTCGCTCGCGAATTAATTCTAAATTAACTCGTTCGCCTGAATTAAAATCTAATTTTAATTCCTCTATGAAATATAATTTCATTTAATATATCGAATATATTATTTAATCGATTAATTCCAAATTAATCGTTCTCTCTCTACTATTTGAATTTTATCCCAGATAAATTCTCGCAGTAATTAATCCCAGATTAATTTTCTCTCACTCATAATTAATCCCAGATTAATTCTGTGCGAGTCATACGTCATCGATGAATCTTTGGGAAGCGACCCATGAGATCTCTGGATATGTTGGCAGTAAATCCGGTTATTGGACTATCCGAATACGTGCATACCCCGTACCACGTTTTTACCGATTTATAAGACATGGTTGGCTTCTAGCAAAGCACCGTGCCTACCCAATTCTCCAGACATATTCTTTTAAGGAATATGTAATCTATGTCAGGCGTAGTATACATAGTATTGCGTATTACGATCCAGTATCGATATCACATGCTAGGCCTAGGGCTGGAATTATGTCTGCCCCGTACGAAGCATATATCGGATCTCTGGTAACTAGTCTCTATAATCGGATAATCATGACCTAGTCATATTATCCCGATGACTGCAGTACTAAAGATTACTAGTTCCATATCCTACGTGATCATCATCTCCATATGACTGGAGTGATACTTCCATCTTGACATCACACCCAATACACTACGATTCTCAGTATACCCAGAAGAGGCGTACACAGAACCTGTTAAAGCCCCGGAGGACCAAAACCAAAGTATACTGATTGTCGCAAGTATTAGCGATGCAAGTCTCAGGTTAAGACCAAATACACCTACTCTGATTCGGATTCCCATAGACACATAGTCATACTACCAATGGGATTCCGATGGGTCTATCCAGAGCGAAGCTATTTCTGTACCATCAGTAAACAGAACCTCTTATTACACTTGCATGAGTATCCAATACCCAAACATATGAGAACTATGCCGTTACGCTTCCATAACACGCACAAGTGTAATACTAGTCTATTTCGCATTATCGATGTCCGGTCTCGATAATACTATGACTAGGGATATTTAATGATTAAACCTTAGTGGATTAATATTGTCTCATATCTTATTAATCCGGAACTAATCATATGAACTCTTATCATTTATATATCTTGGTAATATAATTACAAATGATAAGAGATCAATTTCCTTTGTCACATAGTTTATTTGTACAACAACACCATGTTCTGTATAAATAGTGATGCTATGGGTCATAATTGTCCAACAATCTCCCACTTGGCCTATAGCCAATCACTCAAGTGTCCTATACATGAACTATGTACGGGTCGCTCAAACTTCTGCTGAGAAACAGCTTTCATCAGCGGATTTGCAAGGTTATCATCTGATGCGATTTATTCGATCATCACATCGCCACGATGTATGATCCGACGAATCAGTTGAAACCATTTGAAGTACATACTTGGATCGTTGATGAGACCATTAGTTCTTTAGCCTGTGATGTGGCCTAGCTCAGCTGCTAATAGAACTACACCTAATCTAATTAGGATTATATAGATCCAAAAAATGCTTCTTTTGCTTCCTCAGTTGCAGCAATGTTCCGTTTTTTGTTATTTATTCGGCAACAAAATCTTGTTGGAAGATTTCCAGCTCACTGTTCCGTTATTCAAACTATATATGTACCCTTATTGCGACTTATGGTCGTTTTTGTCGGTTTGGAAACTTGCAACGGTGAACCCAGTCACTTCAAGTTCTCCTTCTCCATAGCTTAAGAAAGCATCCTTAGTTCGTCTAAGATACTTAAGGATGTTCTTAACATCAATCCAGTGACCATCACCTGGATCGGCCCGATTGTGACTCTAAATGCTCAAAGCATATAAGACACCAGGTCACGTACATTTCAAAATGTACGAGTTCTCGGAGAGTGCCAACAACTTTTAGGTATATCCCAGTAGATCCTTATTCATAGAATAAAGGTTGCATCTCCCACGTAGTCCATGAAGAATTTTCATGAAAGCCAAACTTTCACCGATTATTTAATATGGGAATATCATTTCCAAGAAATAATATGTCATCAACGTATAAGACAATCATTGTCAGTGCGCTCCCACTAACCTTCTTAGATACACAAGAATCATGTTCGTTTAAAATGAAATCATATACCATTATGATTTTATCAAAATGTTGGTTCCAAGAACGGAATGCTTGCTTCAATCCATATATGGATCGATTTAACTTGCAAACCTTGTTTGCATGTTTCGGCACGACAAAACTGTCAGGATGTTGTAAACATCCTCCAAATGGTTTCCGTTAAGGAAAGCGGTTTTGACGTCCATATGCATATTTCATAAATGAAATATACATCATTATCAAGCATTATCCAAATGTATTTAATCATGACAACGGGTGAAAAAGTTTCGTCAGAGTCGACACTATGTCATTGACGATACCATTTTCTGTACAAGCCTAGCTGTGTGCATTTGTATGTTGCCATATTTCATGTATGTCTTCCTTGAAGACTCATTTAGTACCCATAGGCACAATGCCTTCTGGTACATCAACCAGTGTCCAAACTTAGTTGGTATACATGGAATCCATTTCGGACTTCATGGCACTTTGTCATAAAATGAGTCGATACCTTGTATCACTTCCTCATACGTAGCCGGTTCGGCTTCCTCAATAAGATTGATATCTACATGAGGTGAGATCAGAAACCCATACCTCATAGGTTGTTTTCTGACTCTCTCCGACCTACACGGTTCTTGTGTATTTGAAGATTATTGGTACAGTTTCATCCCTGATGAACTGTTGGTGTTCCGTGAGGACTCGGTGCCTGGAACAGTATTACTCCGATTTTCATCGAGTTTTACTTTCTTCCCACTTACCACTGCATATAGGTATTCCTCTTAGGAAAGCCGCATGGAGAGCAATAATTACATTATTCTCTTATGAGTTGTATAGGTACTATACTTTGGTTTCCTTAGGACAACCGACAAATAGGCATTTATCCGATTTGAGTTGTAGTTTGGTATCATCCAAACATATGCCCAGCATCCCTAAATTTTCAGGAATGAAAAGCCCGGTTTCTTTCCTATTCATATCTAATATGAAGTCTGTCTAACAGATTTTCATGGAACCTTATTCAAAATAAGTAATGCATTGTTTAATGCATATCCTGTGAAGGAAATTGGTAGCTCAGAGTGACTCATCATTAACCTTACCATGTCCAACAAAGTTCGGTTTCTCTGTTCGGACACACCGTCAAATTGAGGTGTCCCGGGAGGAGTCCATTGTGAAAGAATACCATACTCTTTCTGGTAATCTTGAAACTCATATGTTTAAGTATTTTACACTATGGTCCGACCGTAATGTTTTAATACTTTTACCGGTCTGTTTTCTTACTTCATATCGAAACTCTTTGAATTACTCAAAAGTTCCTGACTTGTGTTTCATAAGATACACATAACCGTAACGCGATGCCACATCCGTAAAGGTTACAAAGTATTCATATTCATCTCTAGCCTAGCTAGACATGGGCCCACTTACGTCACAATGAACGAGGGCTAACAGATCAGTGGCACTTGCACTTTTACCAAGTAAAAGGTGTTTTAGGCACTTTGCCTAATAAACTAGATTCGTAGACATCATTTGAATTAGAATCAAATCCGTCCTAGTACCCACTCTTCGAAAGTGTGGATATACGAGTCTTGTTAATGTGTCCCAGACAACAATGCCACAAATAAGTCTAATCTGATTAATTCAGTTTGAGCTTTTGTTTGTCATATTATATGTTTGAGATTTGTTTATATTCAAAATATAACTACTGTTATTCACATCTAATGTGTTTATCTCAATATCATCTTTATAAAACAAAACACTCAGTGTTCTAGAATATAAAGGTATACCCGCAACGGGTTATACTAGATATAGAGATAATGTTTCTAGTCAAACTAGGTACATTATAACACTTTCTAATTTAGGTATATACCCAAATGGCAGTTCTAAAATTTAGGTTTCTACGACCAAAACAGCGACTTTCGTATTGTTTCTGACTCGCAGGTCAATCTCACCTGAAGTCAGTATCCTGCTAATCAGCAGATCCCATACATCAGTACATATATTTATGTACCACATCCAGTATCTAAAATCCAATTTTAAAACCAGCAGTGGACATGTTTATAACAAACATACCTGAAGCCGAACCCTTGTCCGTCTTCACTTCCTTCATGTCTGCCTTGTCCATACGGCAGTCACGCTTCCAGTGACCCCGTTTGCCACAGTTTAGGCAGACATCTTGTGATATATCATTTGTCTTCCTAGAAGACTGTGACGATTTTGCCTTTGCCCATTTTCACATCTCTAGAAATCTTCGGCCAAGCCTAGACCTTTTGGGATGTAGAAGTAAGATGCGTCTTGCGCTTCTTGCCTTTTTGTAAGATCTGGCTCTGTCTCATTGAGCATAGCCATCAACTCTCTAAGAGTTTTTCTCTTGGTTCATAATGAACCTGCCCCAGCATTCGGGCAGAGACTATAAGATCAAATCTTTGGAATTCTCGGCCACATAGGTAATGCCCAGCTAACCTAGCTGATCGATGACATCAATCATCTGCGACACCTTGTGCTCGTCAGATATACCCTTTGACATGCGCGAGCGAAAAAGCATATTTTGCAATTCGTACTTCTAAGATCTAAGTATAGATTTATGAAGATCCTTCAATTTCAATATCATACCATAAGGATCTAATCCTTAGTTCTGACGAAGAAATTAAGGAGTAATTGCGGCAAGCATAATAGATTGAGCACTAAAGTTATCATCTCCATGAGTCTTCCAAAGCTCAAGCTGTACTATTTGCTCAACTCCGGGCTCAGGCCCGAGATGTCACTCTATCAAATAAAGTAACTTCTCGGTTCACAGGACTATCCTGAGGTTCTATTCCCAATCTGAAAATTGAAGCCGCTTAAAGATATTTTCACCCAGGATTATGTTTTAAACGCTAATCTTTCAGTTATCTTGATTCCAATAGTCCAACTATCCAATCAACGATTTCAGGTACAATCGAATATAATGATTACTATAGTCTAACTATATAATCAATTACTATTTGATTTGTTAAATTAAAATATATTGATTACTATAATCCAATTATATAATCAACTATAAATGATCGGTAAAATTCAAATATTGATTACTATAATCCAGTTATATAATCAACTATAAATGAAGTAGTTTGAATACAATCCAACTGTTTAATTAAAACAACAATTGAATATTAGTCCAACTAATATATGTATTAATTTTTAATGATAAAAAATGAAATGAGCGCGTATTGGCAAGTATCTAAACGAAATTGCAAATTTAATACTTGCCTCCCACTATTTTTCGGTGAGCCTATAACCCTCTGTGGAGTACTCGGGAAACCTAGTTTCCTAGTGGGGTAGGATCCCGTTAAATAACACACAACCTTGACTTTGGCCAACAAGCTGTATGATATTTAACTAGGTAGATCTCTAAGATCAATTAGATCTCATCTAATTACTAGATCCAGTAGGTGGACCTCCAAGTCCAAAACATATATCCAATATATGCCAATATATCCAAAATATTCCCTAATCTTTTTCCTCTAAATCAACTAAGCCTTGGCTTTGGCTCAACAAGCTTAATGATTCTAGTTAAGCGTGACCCATTAACTTTGGAAAGCTTCGTAATCGATGTCGAT
The DNA here is from genome assembly GCA_019454045.1 of Zanthoxylum bungeanum. Classification (NCBI taxonomy): domain Eukaryota; kingdom Viridiplantae; phylum Streptophyta; class Magnoliopsida; order Sapindales; family Rutaceae; genus Zanthoxylum; species Zanthoxylum bungeanum. Next base: position 175,747 of record SKCR01053856.1, read on the forward strand.
GAACAAGAAGTAATCTTGACTTTGGCCAACAAATCACAACTTGGGCAAGACATACGATATGGAACAAAGCCTTCATGATTCAAACACATCCGCGATGGAAAAAGGTCTTGACTTTGGCCAACAAACCAGTGCCAATCTTGGATCTTGAGAATGAATCATTCAATGGAAGGAAAACACTTAATATTGTTGAGGGTTTTTCGTGTAAATTGGCAACCAATTTATTATCTTTGATTAGGTCTCATCATACACTCTTAAGCATGCATTCTAAAAGCATACTAAGGCGCGGTAAATAAATTAATAATGATATGCGGATTGATATCTCACAAATTGTTCCTAGAACAAATCACTCCATTTCCTCTCCCCGGCTAGCACTATTCTAAATTCTACCCAATTACATAATACTTCTAAAGAAACCTCATTTACATTGAGGAGAATATGTGAGAAGAGAATTACAAAGAATCGAGAGATAAAGGCTGGACACGCATGTCCAATTTAATAAATTCTAAATTTATTACAACAATTTCCAAAATTGCCCTCACCCATCTAATATCCATCTGATATACATTATTCATATAACACATCCAGGTATTCACACAAAACATGTTATTCAATCAATCTAATCCAATTAATTAATCTTTGAATTAAGTGATCATCCAATGTTCAAACAACGATTTGATTTGCGCGAGTCCAACTCGTTTAAGAATAAGTACTCAAAGTGCAAATTCTTGAATTATATCGAACTACAATTTTAAATCCAATTTAATTTGTATTCAATACTAATTCTTTATTTAATTCCAAATTAAATAATTACACTTTAAATGTGCCTTTACGACTTAGATTCTAAATCTAATCTTAATGGGTCTCAAAGCCCAATTAATATCTAATGTCAATTTAATTAAAGTCCAATGAGTTTTCAATTAATTTATTAAGGCATGGACTTTGGCAACCAAAGCCCAATAAGGAATCACCCTTTGCCATAAAATTAATTTCGGCCCATTAGGTCCAATTAAATTTTAAAGGCCCAATTATCATATTTGGACTTTATGGAAATGGTTTTAGGCCCAATTGGATCCAACCAATTATCCTAAACCAAACTTGGCCCAACCAAGCCCATTAAGCCCAAATACAACAACATTAGCCAAATTCAAAATTAAAGGCTAATTTATTTAATCACAATATTCCAAATATTACAATTATTTAATTAAAGTGTATTAGCCACAATTAATTAGTTAAATTAATATTTCCAAAACACCAATTACACTAATTAATCATGCTTTAATTAATCAACTTATGTCCAACCAAATCGAAGCAAAATCAATCCCAACATGCTCATTAAGCTCACGGTAATTAAGGATTTTTTCATTAATTTTGATTTCAATCCAATTAAATCACAAATCAATATATCCATGTATTTTAAACACATCCAATGGTCTAAAATCAAAAATCACCAAGATCTACAATGGTTCTATAGATTCAGCCAGGCATATGGAATTAGTGGAAATTTTATCCAATTCAATTTCTCAATTCCTAAGATGCACAAATCTAATTTAACATCATCCAAGCTCAACCAAAACCTTAATTTGAAGAAATCATGCATAAATCATAAAAGCCCCAAATTAAAGTTTATGACCCCTAATTTATTTCATGCTTAATTTAGTCTCTGATACCATTGTTGGGTTCTTAAAGAACAAAATCCAAGATCATTAAGCATAAAAAAAGTGTGAATACGCAAAGAAGTAGCAGAAATACTTACATTGAACGGATTGGATGTAGGTGGAGAGTTCAAAACTTTTGCTCATTTGAAGTTGCTCCAAGCTTCTCTTTGAATGTATGTTGAGCTCCAAGCTTTGGTGAATGAATTCCAAACTCATGGGAGTAGTTTCCCTATCACATTTGTTGACCCTTTTGTGTGCTAGCACTTTGAAAAATTTGTAACAAATTTCTTCTTGTTCCTTTGCAACTCTCGGCTTTTGGAGATGGAGATGGAGAGGGAGAGAGGAAAATTCGGTGGTGAGAGAAAAAGAGAGTGATAAGTGTGTTGAGTGAAATTATTTTCCAAAAATAAAAGTCATATACAAAATACAACATTTGGTAAATGTCACTCAACCTATCAAACTTGTGTGTTGAACAAGTTAACAACCACGAACTACTTCCATCAACCAAAAAGGTGATGAGATAGACTAGGTGATGTGACTTGTGTGGGCCCCACTTGGTTCAAAATCCGAGCGGCCCCGTAAACACAATCCGGGCTCGGGTTCGTTAATTCCGAATAAACGAATTTTCCGTTGCGACGTAATTAAATCAAATTTAATTAAATAATTATGCCTAGCGAAATTAATATTCAAGTCGCTCGCGAATTAATTCTAAATTAACTCGTTCGCCCGAATTAAAATCTAATTTTAATTCCGCTATGAAATCTAATTTCATTTAATTATCGAATATATTATTTAATCGATTAATTCCAAATTAATCGTTCTCTTCTCTAATATTTGAATTTTATCCCAGATAAATTCTCGCCGTAATTAATCCCAGATTAATTTTCTCTCTCTCATAATTAATCCCAGATTAATTCTGTGCGAGTCATACATCATCGATGAATCTTTGGGAAACGACCCATGAGATCCCTGGATATGTTGGTAGTAAATCCGGTTATCGGACTATCCGAATACGTGCGTACCCCGTACCATATTTTTACCGATTTACAAGACATGGTTGGCTTCTAGCAAAGCACCGCGCCTACCCAATTCTCCAGAAATATTCTTTTAAGGAATATGTAATCTATGTCAGACGTAGTATACGTAGTATTGCGTATTACGATCCAGTATCGATATCACATGCTAGGCCTAGGGCTGGAATTATGTCTCCCCCGTACGAAGCATATATCGGATCTCTGGTAACTAGTCTCTATAATCGGATAATCATGACCTAGTCATATTATCCCGATGACTGCAGTACTAAAGAGTACTAGTTCCGTATCCTACGTGATCATCATCTCCATATGACTGGAGTGATACTTCCATCTTGACATCACACCCAATACACTACGATTCTCAGTATACCCAGAAGAGGCGTACAGAGAACCTGTTAAAGCCCCGGACGACCAAAACCAAAGTATACTGATTGTCGCAAGTATTAGCGATGCAAGTCTCAGGTTAAGACCAAATACACCTACTCTGATTCGGATTCCCATAGACACATAGTCATACTACCAATGGAATTCCGATGGGTCTATCCAGAGCGAAGCTATTTTCGTACATCGGTAAACAGAACCTCCTATTACACTTGCATGAGTATCCAATACCCAAACATATGAGAACTATGCCGTTACGCTTCCATAACACGCACAAGAGTAATACTAGTCTATTCCGCATTATCGATGTCCAGTCTTGATAATACTATGACTAGGGATATTTAATGATTAAACCTTAATGGATTAATATTGTCTCATATCTTATTAATCCGGAACTAATCATATGGACTTTTATCATTTATATATCTTGGTAATCTAATTACAAATGATAAAAGATCAATTTCCTTTGTCACATAGTTTATTTGTACAACAACACCATGTTCTGTACAAATAGTGATGCTATGGGTCATAATCGTCCAATAGTAGGCACAAGGAGTGGAAGTGAAACTGTCAAGGCACAACGACAATATGAAGAAATACTAAGAAAATGTTTATCTTCGATGAGTCGTTCAGTGTTTATCCGCTATAAACACCTACACTTCAATATGAGTCTACAAGACTCATGGTTCATTGAGAAACCATTGGAATCATATATTCCAATATACGACATGTACCGGTCTTAATGAGTTTACTTTACTGACCATGTAGTGTAAACCTTGACCAGGAACTGTCTGAGAATGACAACGTCATGATACAACTCAATATCAGTTGCGACGCTTTTGCAACTGTATCATGACTAATCATCATAAGGTCTATTACGTCTTTACCATATAAGAAGATATATTAGATTATAGAAACTGCTCATTTTATTCATAATAAAATGTTTACAATAGTATTTATAAAGAAATACAATAGGGAATTGGCGCTCTGAGTACCAACCCCAACAAAATCTCCCAATTTCTCTAGTGCCAATATCGATTGTATCTAATACCCATCGACTCCACATGTTAACAAATAACTTCGGAGGTATGGATTTCTTAAGCGGGTCTGCTACATTATCTTCACTCGGTACCTTGCATACAATAATATCCCATCGCGACACAATCTCTCGAATGATGTGGTACTTGCGTTCCACATGCTTCGACTTTTGATGAGCCCTCGGTTCCTTTGCTTGCGCAATGGCTCCAATATTATCACAGTATAACAGAATCACATTCTCGATACTTGGGACAACTCCCAATTCTGTGATAAAGTTCCTAATCCATACAGCTTCCTTTGCAGCTTCAGAAGCTGCAATGTATTCCGCCTCTGTGGTGGAATCTGCCGTTGACCCCTGTTTGGAACTCTTCCAGAAAACTGCACCTCCGTTAAGGGTAAAGACAAATCCAGATGTAGACTTTCTATCATCGAGATCCGATTGGAAGTCAGAATCCGTATACCCGTTACTTACAATTCACTTCCTCCATAAATAATCAACTTATCCTTAGTACCTTTAAGATACTTCAGGATATGTTTAATGGCCATCCAATAGTCATTTCCTGGATTGGACTGATATCTACTAGTTACGCTAACAGCGAAACTGATATCAGGCCTAGTACATAACATGGCATACATTATGCTACCCAAACATGAATCATAAGGTTGGTTAGACATTCTAACATTCTCATCTTCTGTTTGTGGACTCATCTTCTTAGAAAGATGAATCCCATGTCTGAACGGTATATTTACTGTCTTACTGTTACCAAAATTGTACCGTTCCAAGATTTTATCTATGTACGTTGATTGAGATAATCCAATCACCTTTCTTTCTTTATCTCTGTAGAGTTTTATACCTAAAACATAGGAAGCTTCTCCCAAGACTTTCATGGAGAAATTCTTACAGAGGTAAGCTTTGTCGCATTGCATCATCCCTATATCATTCCCAATGATTAGGATGTCGTCAACATAGAGGACTAAAAATACAACCATGCTCCCACTGGCCTTCTGATACACACAAGATTCTTCTGAATTCTTGAGAAAACCAGATGATCTAATAATCTCGTCGAAATGAAGATTCCAACTTCGTGAAGCTTGTTTAAGTCCATAAATGGACTTCTTAAGTTTACATACCATACCCGAGTTCTCGCTGGACGCAAAACTTTCCGGCTGTTCCATATAGATTTATTCATCAAGAAATCCATTTAGAAAAGCCGTTTTGACATCCATTTGCCAGATCTCGTAATCATGATACGCAGCTATAAAAAGCAAAATCCTAATAGACTTAAGCATTGCTACTGGCGAAAAAGTTTCATCGTAGTCGACGTCAGGTCGCTGCGTGTAATCTTTTGCTACAAGTCAGACCTTATAGGTTTCAACCTTTTCATCAGGCCCGCGCTTCCTCTTGTAAACCCATTTACAACAGATAGGAACAATTCTTTCAGGAAGCGGAACCAAGTCCCAAACTTGATTCTCATGCATTGAGTCTAACTTGGATTTCATGGCACTTTGCTATTTCACGGAGTCGAAGTCCAACATCGATTCTCTATAGGTAAAAGGATCAGTCTCTTCAACCAAGAGAACATTGAGACTCTTTTCTTGTATCAAATACAAGCGTTCAAGAGGTATAGATACCTTTTGTGACCTACAGAGTGTGTTTGTTGAAGGTTTTTCATCTACTTGAACTTCAGGTTCCTCCATTGGTTTGTTGTTTTCAGGTTGGACTTTATCAAGTTCAACCTGTTTATGATTACCACCTTTTGACAAAAATTCTACTTCTATAAATTTTGCGAAGTGAGCAACAGACACATTTCGATGCTCGGTATCATAGAATAGATATCCCTTCGTATTCGTAGGATATCCAACAAACCTAAACTTTTGCCCTCGAGGCAAAAACTTATCTTGCTGAGTCATACTGACATAGGCAGGACAACCCCAAACCTTAATATAATTAAGATTTGGTCTCCTACCGGTCCATATCTCATATGGAGTCGTAGGAACAACTTTTGAAGGAATCTTATTCAAAATATGTGCAACTGTTAAAAGAGAGTAGCCCCATAAGTAATAGGGCAAATCTGTAAAACTCAACATTAATCAGACCATATCCAATAAAGTCCGATTTCTCCTCTCAGACACTACATTGTGTTGTGGAGTACCTGGAGGAGTATATTGAGTGAGAATCACATTCTCCTTCATATAATCCATGAACTCACTGCTCATATATTCACCGCCTTGATCAGATCGAAGACATTTAATATATTGACCAGTTCATTTTTCTACTTCATTTCGGAACTCTTTGAACTTTTCAAAGTTTTTCGATTTATGTCGCATCAGATAGACATAATCGTACCGTGACAAATCATCGGTAAAGGTAACGAAGTACGAATAACCAATGTGAGTAGTCTGACTTAGTGTACCACATACATCAGAATGCACAAGTTCCAGTAAGTTAGTGGTGCGGTGTCCAACACCAGAAAATGGGGCTTTGGTCATCTTACCCTGAATACACGATTCACAAGATGGATATGGTTCAATCGTGAGATCTGGTATCAAACCATTCCTAACCAATTAGGTAAGGCGTTTAACGCCTATATGACCTAGCCGCACATGCCAAAGTTCAGTATTATTAACAACAGGTAAACTACGTTTATTAATTCCAGTATTCAAAAAAATCTTTAGAAGTATGCAATGTGTAATGCATCGAATTGCAAATGTGAACATGACAAGCAGAATCCAAAATCCAGCTGGATGTAACAGCTTCACAAGCCAGTGAGATATCAATAACTGGAAAAATAAATGTACCTGATATAGATGCTATTTTCTTCATTATCTAGGCAATGTAGTCAGGACAATTCCTTTTCCTGTGCCCGAATTTACTGCACTGATGGCATTTGTCGTCATAAGCCCTCTTGGGCTTTGCTATCTTTCCATGCGGTTGAGAATCGAAACCCTTCTTCTTCCTCACTTTCGTCTTCTTTCCATTTGACCAGGTCTGGGAAGAAGCAGAAAGTGAAGTAGGTTTCGGAGGGAGAGTCGGTACTCCATTCTTTAGATCTTCTTCCGCCGTGATCAGCATCCTATGGAGTTCATGGTAGGAACAGATAATCCCATTCATGTTGAAATACATCACGAATTGGCGATATGAAACTGGGAGCGAACCAAGAGTGACACTCCTACCGAGAATGTCATTTAGAGGGAGATTATATTGCCTCAGTTGATCGATCAAATCGATCATGTGAAGAACATGCGAGCTCACAGCTTGCCCATCGTCTAGTCATGCATGAAACAGTTCCATCACAACTTTATGAACAATAATTTGTTCTTGGTTCATGAACGATTCTCTTAATCGCATCATCATACTATACGCATCTGTCATACCATAGTATTGTTTCTTGAGTCCCGGTGCCAGTGAACTTAAGATGTATGATTTAACTTTTAAATCATCATCTTTCCAAGCTTGGAAAACTTGGAGTTCCTCTGGTGTTGCATCCTCAGACATAGTAAGAGGCGGCAGACCCTTAAGTACATATCCCAACTTCTCGGAATCAAGGACAATCCTTAAATCCAAATCCCAATCGGAGAAGTTCTCAGCGCATTTAAGTTTGTTTGTATCCAACATACGTGCAAACGGATTAGTCGATTGTGCCGCCATCGCAAATCTATCATATAGATTACGAAAAACGGTTAGCAGATATTAAACAGTTTTATATAATATCAAAAGCATTAACTAGATCATGAATTTTTAATCTAAAAATACCCATCCCACTAAATCATGTAATACTGTAATCCCTAAACAGAATAAAAAGATTTGATATTTAAATTAAATACAAATAGTGAAAGGTGGATCCCATGAATATATTTCAGCTCACAGTTTTGGCACTGTCTCGCCTACATATATTCATCAGGTAGATAACTCATTATCAATCACTCAATAGTGACTCATGGGTTTCCGGTCCTGGTCGTTTCTCATTGTGACAGCTTTGGCACGTTCACAATGAGACGTACCAAGGTTAAAATCGTCAATGATAAACTCAAGCTACTTGCGTAACCCTGACAGCTTTGGCACATTCAGGATTCCGCTTTCGCTTGAATTTATCTAGTATCTGATATACATTCGGCATAAATAAATTTCTATCTGTTACACCCTCACAGCTTTGGCACGATCTTAGATGTAGTCACAGAAAAGTATCCATAAACCGTATTGACAAGACAGACCATGTAATATGCATCAAATACATAATTAACATAAAACCTTATTAATTAGGGATTTTCCACAAAAGATGCATGCATCAAGTAAAGATTAAATTAAATATTGAATTTGAAAGGCATAATCATATCAGGGTGTCCAGAATCAGACTCGCTCTGATACCATTTTTATAGGGGTTTTATATGGAGAAAATCTGGTAACGTAGCGGAATCGCGAAAAATCAAAATTTTCCGATTTAAAAAAAATTTCTTAGTTCAATTAAATAAACTTATTTATTTAATTATCCAATTATTAAATTCTGAAAAATTACAAATTAGTAAATACCGAATTGCCCCACAACTTTGCAAATTGATCATTTTAGTCCTAAAATTGTCAAATAAAATTTTGGATGATTCCAAATCATTTCTAAAATGATTTCCAACACATCAAAATCAGATTGCAAGAAAATCCTCAATTTTTGCCTAATTGCTGAACACACAGAAATTTTCAGTTTTTGCAATTTGGTCCATTTTTGTTCAAAACATGTCAAGATCAAATCCAATCAACTCAAAAATTAATATGCATCATATACACACCATAATACATCACATATGTGAAAATCCCCCCAAATTTGGAAAGGGTTAAGAACCATAATTTTACAATTTCTTCAAATTGATAAATCTTACCAAATCAATTAAATCCATCACTTTAATTCAATATAAACTATACCAAACAAGTCTCACCATCATGAAACAACTCAAGAAAAATTCTAGGTCATCAATGAGTGGCTTAGGAACTCTAGAATGGCAACATGATTATCAAATAATCAAAAGTAAGCCATTGAAAGTTTGAAACCATTTCAAGCTCACTTATAAACCATACATGCATACATCTTTCAAACAAGTTCACAACCAATTAAAACACAAACTATAAGTGTAGAGACAACATCTTAGCAACACATGTTGAAGTTAAACATGTTAGAAATATTTTCTATGTTGAAAGTTTTAAAGAAAAACTTACAAAATCAACAATTTTCCAAGCTTTTCCCTTTTGTCTTCAAACTTTTCTCTCAACTCTTTTGTAATTGTTTTGGTAACTTATGAACACTTAACCTAATGAAAATGAAACAAAACAATATATACTTCACAAAATTGCCCTTGGCCGAATTTGTGTAGTATAAATATCTAGATATTTAATTTTTGTTTCAATTAATTTGCTTTATCAACTTGCATTTTGAATCATTACACCTTTAATGAATTTCAACAAGTCAATAAAAGTAACTCAAGGCATTACTAATAAATATCAAAACTTAAGATATTTATATTTTTAATTAATTTAATTATTTAACAATTAAATAATTATTTAAATACAAATATTTTAAATATATGTATTATATTTACATTAAATTCCAAATACATATATAATTATGATATATGTCAAATATCATAATTTGACATTTAATTAATGTGCATTTAATAAAATCTATCATTAAATACAAATACACAATAATTAGGAAATGACTATTAGGTCCATTCGCATGTATTTTTCGTTTAACCTTTAAACGACTTATAAATAATCAGTATTATTCATAAAAGTTGCCATAGTGCTCTACGAGTATATTTCACTAGTGAGACTCTCTAGATTCAGGCATATCCGTTACGAAATCCAATTTCGTGTCCATAATTTACCCACCCATAAATTACGACGACCACGGATAAACTCGCTAAATCATACAGGTCGAGGTCATGACATATGTTTAATTCCTCCGTCACAGGTATCCGGATATATCCCAAAGATTTAGATGTAAACGTCAAATCTCTATAGGGACAATCCCGTCGACGTCTCTATTAGCAATCTCTAAAAGAACACTTAGAATTCACTTCTAAAATGTACCACGGGCCCATGGTTTTTATCTGATTGCTAATCATATATGGACTACCTATGCTCTGTACACAGAACTGACGGATCCTATCTCGACACACACAGGACACCCTGAGGATCTGTCCACACCCAACGAATATGCGGAGGTCTGATCTAAATAGATCGGTGACATGACTGCCATCTAAGTATGGAAGATGTCTCATCTGTACACAGAACTGACGGATCCTATCTCGACACACACAGGACACCCTAAGGATCTGTCCACACCCAACGAACATGCGGAGGTCTGATCTAAATAAATTGGTGACGTGACTGCCATCTAAGTGTGGAAGATGTCTCATGTGCCCACAATGGTATCTCAAGTCGAAGAATCACAAATGCTACTCAACTCGAGAATATTCTTATTGACATTGGTGTACCATCCATTAAGAATCTTCGGTGAGTCGTTCATTGTTTATCCGCTATAAATACCTACACGTCTATACGAGTCTCCAAGACTCATGGTTCATTGAGAAACCATTGGAATCATATATTCCAGTATACGACATGTACCGGTCTCAACGGGTTTACTTTACTGACCAAATAGTGTAAACCTTGACCAGAAACTGTTTGAGAATGATAACGTCATGATACAACTCAATGTCAGTTGCGACGCTTTTGCAACTGTATCATGACTAATCATCCTAAGGTCTATTACGTCTTTACCATATAAGAAGATATATTATATTATAGAAACTGCTCATTTTATTCATAATAAAACATTTACAATAGTATTTACAAGGAAATACAACGGGAAATTGGCGCTCTGAGCACCAACCCCAACAAATTCTCCATAATACTAACTAAATTGGATCTTCATATGCTCAGTTGACAGGTATTATCAACATGCATGGTAACATACATACATTAGTCGTAAGTGAAAAGTTTCTAATATTCAGTGCTCTAGTTTATTGAAAGAAGAATTTGAAAGCGATGGAATAAAAAAAAAATATAATTAACCATGCCTTTACTTAGTAACCGGACGTCTTGCCTCAGTAAGTAGAGATTGTTCGCGTCAAATGATAGAACTTTAACATATGAGATCCGAGTAATTAAGTCCGTAAGGGTGTCTTAACACCTAGTTCCCTAAAACCAACTGGTTTGGGAGTCACTGGCCCAAAGCTCGCTACATGGATTAAAAATGTCATGTTAAAAAAAAAAAATCCATTGCCAAAAAGGTGTGAATTCTGATATAACTTTAGGACAAAAATATTACTCTATTTTCAACTACACTTATGAATATTGTGGGCACAATGATTTGATTAATACATTGTTGGTTGTGTATATGGGGAATGGTAAAAATAATCGGAGAATTTACTTATTTGGTAATTTAGAAAGAAAGAAAACAACTATTAACTTGGATAAGATTTTCACTTGTTTAGTCACTAACTTGTTTTGTGTGTCTGATTGTACATTTGATTGGCATTTGTGGGTATCGTCGCTGTAAGCCCTCACGAGACTACAACTCATCCACTAGGGACACCTAATGGGTTTAAAAGCTTATTGCATACGCTAAATGCAACCGTGATCCCTACGAACGTGGGTTAGTTTAATTTTGTTTTAAAGTAGTTTATTGTATTTTATTTTATTTTTACTCGAGGACTAGCAAAATGTTAGGTTTGAGGGTGTGATAAGCAGAAAATATATCAATATTTACCGCCCTTTTTACTTAATGTTTTGTATAGTTTCTCGAGTTTTGTGAATATTTTGATGTGTTTTGTGTTATTTTGTAGATAAATAAGATTTCAGGACTCAATGGAATCAAATCAGGGATAAAACGGTGAAAAAAGGACAAAAATGGAAAAAATGGAAATTCACGTCACGACGCGCACACCTTATGCATCGCGATGTGCCTCAGTTACTATTCTACCGACACGCATCATCATCACGTCATCATATGCGTCATCACGTACGTCATTGCCACGTCATCATGATGTTAGCATAATAATTCAGCCTGCTGACACACGTCATCCTTTACGTCATCATGACGTCAGAGTCGTGACGCCAAGCCTTCACGCGTTGCGAAGCCGAGCCAATAATTCAGCTACCGATAGCCGCGTGCCACGTGTCAAGCATCGATGCACATCGTGACGCTCAAGGCCAAATTTTACCTATAAATTGAGGCTGTTTTCATTTGAAAAATTCATACTTTCTTACGAGGATTTTCTTAAGAATACTAAGAAGATAGTATCATGTTTGTTTATTTTCAGCTTTCTTTTATTTAATTTTTATTTTAAGCAATAAATCTTTCTTTGTTTTACTTTAAAGTATGAGTAGGTAACTTCTTTCTGCTGGGGTGAAAGGTAAAGCTTTTATTATTATAATTTAGATTAATCTCCCTTAGTTATAATATATAAATTATCTTAAAACCTGAGTTAATGGGATACCGCCTTTATGGTCTGTTGGACTTAATTAAATTAATTTTAACCTGACTTAATTGGATACCGCCTTTGTGGTCGGTTGGAATTAATTAAAAATCTGACTTAATCAGGATACCGCCTATAGGGTCAGTTGGTAATATAATACAAATTTATATATTATAATAAGAGAGATTTCTAAATTAGAAGTAATAAAAGTAGATCCCCTAACCCCCAATATTTTATTTCATTATTGTTAATTTTACCTTTTTAATCTTCAATTAGTTGCATAATATTTTATTTATTTATGTCTTTAATAATTCTAGATATGTGTTGTAACTAAATACCTTATCTAGGGTTGTGATGAATTCCAATATCATTGGTTTATATGTTGGTTATTTTATGCCTTGGGTAATATATTGGTTTATTTATTGAGTCTTAGTCTTAATGCTTCTTGTTAACTGACCACTAATAAGATTGATTTGGTAAACTTAAAATGAACTTGGAAAATGGATTTTAGGTTTAGCTATAACTCAATAGCTCACGATCTTATACTCACCGTAGAGATTTCCTTACAGGATAGGAATATACCTGTCGGGTGGGGGTAGCCATAATTGGAACTTAAACTTAATGAATTTAGAGTTTCTTAATTAACATAAGAATATAATTAATTGGGTTACTTTGGGTGTTTGCATCTGACCATCAGAAGAGACTTTTGCATAACTTCGTGTTCCAGGTTAATAAACTGATATATTGCATAAACATGAGATAATCACTCCATCCTTAAAAGATATTGGAAGAATTCACAACCCTAGATAGCTTTATAATATTGATTTTTCCTTTAATTTACTTTCGCACTGTTTTATTTACTTGTTTTAGATAAAATTTACCATCCAACCAACAATCAAATCAATTAGATACTTGTAGACATTTAGCTTCATAAATTGATAGTATATGTATTAGGTCCTCGTGGGATCGATATATTTTATACTACTTGAGCGATACGTGCGCTTGCATTATATGTGTGTTTATCACCGATCATGTATCCTAAAACTAGACAACCTGGATCTTAGTCCAGCATCAACCAACGCATCAAAATCATCACCTAAGGGCTCCGTGCCCATATCATCTATCAACACTCAAGGGCTCTGTGCCCACAACATCATAAGAAATCAAAATATTTACTTAATATATATACAAATAGCATGCTCAGCACTACAAATAAAATATTGATCACAAATCCTAGATCTCTAAAACTATTCCCAGGACACTTGCGAGGGTGACGCCGCTTGGGTGATCCACGTCTCGAGCATGACTTCCAAAGCTATCGTGGTTGACCAATTTAGAAGCCAACATGAAAAACTAGCAAACTGGTTTGGTGTGAGTTATAAAACTCAATACGTAACCATGCTAGTATTACAACAAATAAGTCAAACATAAACTAGACACAAACAAGTCAAACATATCAGCAGTTTGTCTGAAGTACTAATTTTTTTTACAAGTTCAGAATTATTACTTGTTATTATCCTTTATACTTAACCCATGTCAAATTTTCATATTAACATATCTACATATATGTCAATCTAGTAGCTAACATCCAAAACATACAAAGCAAAACTCGAATATCATAGAGTATATCGTTTAATATCAAATACACTTCAATCACGTGAAACATGAAGTCTTGCATCTATACTTTTATCACAAATATCCATCTTTGGAATATCATCAAATCTACAAGTCAATCAAACTTTCTTCATTTTGAAACAAACTCTTTCAATTCAATGTGAACTTCCTTCAGTTCTGATAGCCTTACAATGACTTAACATGCGTGATTCATATGCATTCATACATATCTTAACTCATTTCTCTTATACTCATACAAATACAATTTTAGAATTCTCACACATATATGAATATACGATAACAACTTAGCAAACATATTTTTCAACATCTTATATCCACTGGTTTTCAAATCATTAATTCTACAATAACATACACAATTCACAAAAATCACAAATTCTATCACACACATAGAAAAACTTATACATACATACAATCATCGTGCAACCGAATACGAAGCATACATAATAAATAATACATCAAGAAAAGATAACCAAATAATACATACATATGGCTGGCTTACACATACAATGCTCGTGCGAGACTCATTACCTTTTTTAGAATAGGTATGAGATGAATTCCATCTGAACAGATTCCTAACCAGCTTGACTACTATGCCACGAGAACATCAACCAATCAAACATACATACATGTATACATATCACGACACACCAAAATCATCGCACGACTTCTCATACACAAGTACATACGTGAAAAACACTCTAAAACATCATTCAAACACTCATATACATACATATATTTCAAACATACGAACATACATCTTACTACGAATTCAAATGTCATATCTTTAATTGTCCTCATATCTTTTCTTTTATCGATCAACATATTCAGAATTTCTATCTAGGAACATTAGATATGATATAGTATCTTCACCAAATAAACATATCCATTCGAGGAGAACTTAGCTTATATTTCTTCCTTATCTCACTTAACCATTCAAATTTCTATACAAATAAATCACATGTATAAGCCAATAACAAATTATTCATATAACATACATATACATAAGCTAATACCAAATCAGAAGTCATGACTTATTCCATTTAACGATTCCATATACCCAACCTATACATATCTTAACATCATAAGCATATACGAATACATACTCATATGCTTATACATTGACATATTCCTTTACATACACGCATTCATATCATTACAGATTCATACCCTTACGTACATCTATACATACACATAGACATTATGCTCATAAAATATTTTACTTCATATCAAAGCATTAACAAAAATTCATATATGTGGCGGTCGATACCCTTAACTATACGTAATCTCGTACCTCATACTCAAAATCACCTCTTAACTGTCCTGTTTTTATCCTAACATGTTAATCATATATATATATATATATATATATATATATATATATATATATATATATATATATATATATATATATATTTAAAACACCAATTAATTATTCAAGCACTCATCGCATGAGTTATTTACCTAGCTTCACGAGCACTCCAGGTTCCAGTCACATCTGTCAAAATAAATGGCGAAAAGCCATCAGAATTATGATTTACGATATTCTAGACTTAATTACGATAAAATTTTGGATCTTTCCAGGACAACCAAATCAAGTCTGATTTCAATATTTTCAGTTTCTATAATCTTAAAACATCATTACAAACTAATTCAGGCCACTGGATAACTTGAATCCTCGGTTTACGGATTTTTGAGAAAATCTTCCGGAAACGTTTCCGCAAATGCTATAGAAGGGTCCTGAACCCTCCGAACCTACTCGGATTTATCCAAACATGTTCGTAATATCATATAAAACTCATAACTATCGTTAAATTCAAAACACATCACTATACGTAAAAACCTACTTTTATCGGAAACTTGCATATGCTATCAGATCGACCAAACTCATTCCGTTTTCACTCAGATTCTACCAAATACATGTATTCAATATACTTATACTCAAAAAATTCAACTTATATCATTACGATACCCTACGAAGCTACTGAAAACATCCCAATATTTCGCTGAAAACTTGAAATTTATGGATTTTTACCGAGAGGTCTTATTGAGATTTCGAGGCCAAATACGGACTCCAAACAATCCCACGAACGCACTGAAATTGACGGAATTCCGATAGAAGATACTATTCACAGTGGGTCACTATTCATCTGAATCTTCTTTCCTCGTTTCGCGTGCAACCGTGCACGTACTGGAAAATCCGCCACCGTCTACTTGTAGTATTCTCCGAGAGCTTCGATTTTGTAACATCCTGCCCGAAGCTAGGATTCTACCGACAGGAGATAGGAAGACCCATCTTCATAAGCCTCTATTTCTACTAAAATTTCGGCATGACCTTTGCAAAAAAATCATGAAACCTGGATCCAAGTCCAGCACCTCGAGGTGTCCTGATATTAAATTCAAAAGCAATCATCTCAACTCATGCAAATAGGCCTCCGGCCCAAAATATCTCAACTCATATGTAAATAGGCCTATGGCCTGTCATAAAACAAATAACTACAAATAACTACGTGCTTAGCATGATTAAAACTACACATGTGATACAAATAAATAAACTAAGGCTGTGGGAGCCCAATTACACTTCCCAGAACCATACAACGACTCACGACCGACTTGACTGCATCGGGGTGATCTGCTGTCTGTAAGATGTCAAAGAAAATCTTCTAGCTTTTTAAGTCCAATGTGAACCTGCAAAACTAGAAAACAGACTGGGTGTGAGCTATAAAGCTCAGTATGTAACTCATGTCTTATGTAAATATATCAAGTAACAATAAGAACTTAAATAGAAATCAGATATATGTAAATACACAAACTTATAAGTCTCATTTTACCCGATGGTCGTTTACTTATATTATACATGGATAATTTACTCATTGTACTGAATGTAATAAGATAATGAACTTATCTTCTCGATTCCACACTATATTTCACATCTACGGAAATCTGGCATCTTTCATACACTAATCTAGAAGTATTCATCCACATAAATACATACTCTTTTTCTCGTACTGTAGTTATACTTTATATACTAACAACATCAATTTCTACTAACCGGAACTAACTTATTATCAGACAAAACCACCCAAACCCGTGGCTAAGGCCAATCCAAACCCGTGGTGGTTTAGTGAGCTTAAAGTATTGCTGGTTACTTCATATAGATTACGTAAGCTAAAACATAAGCATTAACTAACTATGAGCTGTAAAAATTTTACTGAAACAGTGAGCTGAAACCTCAGACCTCCATATAATATAAGATACTAACGCTTAATTCCATCAATTGGAATCTTCACAACTGCATTCTAGGTGTGGTAAACCCCTAACACTCAACCCTTATATTAATATTACAAATCAACCATGCAGTTCAATATACAATTTATAAAAAGTACATACTTATATCGTACTACGATACTACTCATCAAATAGAACTGGATATCACTGAACTGTTAGGGTTGGTGCTTTGAGCGCCAATTTCTTATGTATTTCCCTGTAAATACTTTTGTAAATATTTTATTATTGAATAAAATAAATAGTTTCTATGATATAAATTCTTTTATTATATGGTAAAGACGTAAATGACCATAGAGTGATTGGTTACGATACAGTTGCAAAAGCGTCGCAACTGAAATTGAGCAGTAACATAACAGTCTCATTCTTTAACTGTTCTTGGTCAAGGTTTACAATTACTTGGTCAGTAAGTAAACCCGCTGAGACCGGTACGTGTCGTATATTGGAATGTTGGATTCTAATGGTTTCTCAATGAACCATGAGTCTCAGGAGACTCGTATAGATACGTAGGTGTTTATATCGAATAAACATTGAACGACTCATTGAAGATTCTTAATAGATGGTACACCAACGTCAATAAGAATCTTCTCGGGTTGAGTGAGCATAGTGATCCTTCAAATTGAGATACCAATGTGGATGTATGAGGTATCCTCCACACTTTGATGGCAGTCACGTCACTGATCTATTTAGATCAGACCTCCGTCTGTTCATTGGGTGTGGAATGATCCTCAGGATATCCTGTGTGTATCAAGATAAGATCCGTCAGTTCTGTGTACAAAGCATAGATATCCATTATGGAATTAACAATCTGTTAAATCCATTATAGAATCATCGACGGGATTATACCTATAGAGATTTGACGTTTATATCTATATCTTTGGGATAATCCGAATACTTGTGACGGAAGGATTATACGTATGCAGTGACCTCGACCTGTATGGTTAAGTGATTTTATCTGTGTTCGTCATAATTTACAGGTGGGTAGATTATGGACACGAAATTGGATTTCGTGACAGATATGCCTGAACCTAGAGAGTCTCATTAATGAGATATACTCTTAGGGCACTAGGGAAACTTTTATAAATAATATTGATTATTTATAGATCGTTTAACGATTAAACTAAAATACATGCATTTGAGATCATTCGGCCATTTATTAAATGTTGAATTGTGATATTTGACATTGATTATTAATATATATATTTTGATTATTTAATGTAAATATAATACATATATTTGAGATATTTGTATTTAATTATTTGATTATTCAAATATTGAATAATTAAATTAATTAAATAATTAATATCTAGTTTACTATAATAAAGTAACCTAAATGGCTATTTTTGATTGGATTTTTTGGTCAATTTTGATTGGTTTTAAATGGCTAGATTTTATTGGTTTATTTGTGATAAACATCAAATTATTTGATGATTTATTACCACAAATTTTCATTAAATCTTTTTCCATTTATTTAATGAAATAAAATTAAAACATATGACTTGTATTTTTTCCTTTATTTTCGACAATTTAGGGAAAATATATAAATCCTTGATTTCTTTTTGTTTCATAATCTAAGAACCCTAAAAATCAAACACAAAGAGATAAAGAGAGGAAAAAGAGAAAGAAAGAAGAAAAATCTTGGATTATTGGAAATTTGGTAAGTTTTTTTACTTTCTTCTTTATGAAAATTGTTTCTAAGATCCTAGGCTTCAATATGTGTAGCTTAGTTTTTCATCTACTTTCTTGTGGATTTATTTTGATGATTGGGAACTTGATTGAAAGATGGAAGCATGTATATTAATTAAGAATGCTTGAAATTATTTCTTAAGTTTTCTTTTAACCATTTGATGGTGAGTTGCCATTCTAGAATTACTTAGCCACTCATAAATGACCTATAATTATTCTTGAGTTGTTTCATGATGGTTAGACTTGTTTGCTGCTGTGGGAATTGAATTAACATGTTGAATTTAATTAATCAGGTGTTAATTTGTCAATTTGTTGAAATTGTAAAATTAGGATTCATAAACCACTCCAAATTTAGGGATTTTAATATATGTGATTTAATTTGATGTATATGTGTTGTATATTAAATTTGGGAATTTTTGGATTTGATCTTGACATGTTTTGAACAAAAAGGACGAAATTGTAAATTCTTAAAAATAGGGGGACCATTCAGAAATTTTTGGAAAATCAGTTTTCTTGGATTGTAAATTGTATTTTCATGTATTAGACATGTATAAATCATTTTAGAATTTATTTGGAATAAATTAGAATTGTATTTGACAATTTAGGACTAAAATGACAAAAATATAAAGTTTTGGGGCTAAACGGTAATTACTGAAGAATCTGATTTTTGGGTAAGAATTTCAGTTTTTAAGTATTGGGTATTAATTACCCAAGAAAAATTATTGAAATCAGAAAATTTTGATTTTCCGCGTTCCGCTGCGTTTACCCGAATTGTGTTGGGTTCTCTAAGAACTAGCCAAGAATCTAATAAGCATATAAGATGTGTGAATACGCAAAGAAGTAGCGGAAATACTTACATTGAACGGATTGGATGTAGGTGGTAAGTTCAAAACTTTTGCGCCTTTGAAGTTGCTCCAAGCTTCTCTTTGAAGATTGGTGTAGCTCCAAGCCTTGAAGTTTGATTCCAAACTCAATGGGAGAAGTTTCCCTATCACATTTGTATGATTCTTTAAGTGCTAGCTAAGGAAGAAAATTGCAACAAAATTCTTCCCTTTGTGTTCTTATTGTTCTCGGCAAAAGCAAGAAAAATGAGAGGGAGAGTCACGGTGAATGAGAGGAGAAGAGAGTAAAATGTGTTACCTAATTTGATTTTCTAAAATCAAAATGCCATATACCAAAATCAAATTAGGTAAAGGTCAATCACACATCAATAAAATTAGCTTGTGTAATTTACAAGCAACCAAAATTACCACCAACTTCTATCAACCAAAAGTTGATAAAGATGACTAGGTGAGGTGACTTGTGTGGGCCTCACTTTAATTCAAAATCCGAGTGGGCCCGCAAACACATTCCGGGCTCGGGTTCGTTAATTCCGAATTAACGAATTTGCCGTTGCGACTTAATTAAATCAAATTTAATTAAATAATTATGTCTAGTAAAATTACTATTAAAGTAGCTCGCGAATTAATTCTAAATTAATCCGTTCGCCCGAATTAAAATCCAATTTTAATTCCATTATGAAATCTAATTTCATTTAATATATCGAATATATTATTTAATCGATTAATTCCAAATTAATCGTTCTCTCTCTATTAATTCAATTTTATCCCAGATAAATTCTCACCGTAATTAATCCTAGATTAATTTTCTCTCTCTTCTAATTAATCACAGATTAATTATGTTCGAGTCATACGTCATCAGTGATTCTTCGGGAAGCGACCTATGAGATCTCTGGATATGTTGGCAGTAAATCCGGTCGTCGGACTATCCGAACACGTGTGTACCCGGTACCACGTTCTTACCGATTTACAAGACATGGTTGGCTTCTAGCAAAGCACCGTGCCTACCCAATTCTCCAGAAATATTCTTTAAGGAATATATAATCTTTGTCAGGCGTAGTATACGTAGTATTGCATATTGCGATCCAGTATCAAATGTCACATGCTAGGCCTAGGGCTGGAATTGTGTCTGCCCCGTACGAAGCATATATCAGATCTCTGGTAACTAGTCTCTATAATCGGATAATCATGACCTAGTCATATTATCCCGATGACTGCAGTACATAAGAGTACCAGTTCCGTATCCTACGTGATTATCATCTCCATATGACTGGAGTGATACTTCCATCTTGACATCACACATAATACACTACGACTCTTAGTATACCCAGAAGAGGCGTACATAAAACCTGTTAAAGCTCCAGAGGACCAAAACCAATGTATATTGATTGTCGCAAGTATTAGCGGTGCAAGTATCAGATTAAGACCAAATACACCTACCCTTATTCGGATTCCCATAGACACATAGTCATACTACCAATGGGACTTCGAAGGGTCTATCCAGAGCGAAGCTATTTCCGTACCATCGGTAAACAGAACCTTATATTACACTTGCATAAGTATCCAATACCCAAATATATGAGAACTATGCCGTTACACTTCCATAACATGCACAAGTGTAATACTAGCCTATTCCGCATTATCGATGTTCAATCTCGATAATACAACGACTAGGGATATTTAATGATTAAACCTTACGTGGATTAATACTGTCTCATATCTTATTAATCTGGTACTAATCATATGGACTTTTATCATTTATATATCTTGGTAATCTAATTACAAATGATAAAAGAGCAATTTCCTTTGTCACATAGTTTATTTGTACAACAACACCATGTTTTGTACAAATAGTGATGCTATGGGTCATAATTATCCAACAATCTCCCACTTGGCCTATAGCCAATCACTCAAGTGTCCTACACCTGAACTATGTACTGGTCGCTCAAACTTCTGCTGAGAAACAGCTTTCGTCAGCGGATTTGCAAGGTTATCATCTGATGCATTTTTATTCGATCATCACATCGCCACGATGTATGATCTTACGAATCAGATGAAATGGTTGAAGTACATACTTGGATCGTTGATGAGACTATGATTCCTTAGCCTGTGCTGTAGCCTAGCTCATCTACTAACAGAACTACTCCTAATCTAATTAGGAATTTTATAGATCCAAAATACTTCTTTTGCTGCCTCAGCTGCAGCAATATTCCGCTTTTGTTGTTTATTCGGCAACAATATCTTGCTTGGAAGATTTCCAGCTCACTATTCCGTTATTCAAACTATATAGTACCCTTATTCCGACTTAAAGTCGTCTTTGTCGGTTTGGAAACTTGCAGTGGTGAACCTAGTCACTTCAAGTTCTCATTCTCCATAACTTAAGAAAGCATTCTTAGTTCGTCCAAGATACTCAAGGATGTTCTCTACATCAATCCAGTGACCATCACATGGATTGGCCTTATAGCGTCTACATATGCTCAAAGCATATGAGACATCAGGTCACATACATTTCAAAAACGTACGAACTCTGGGAGAGTTGTCAGCAGTTTTCTAGATCTATCCCAATAGATCTTTATTCCTAGAATAAAGCCT
Organism: Zanthoxylum bungeanum; assembly: GCA_019454045.1. Lineage (NCBI taxonomy): Eukaryota > Viridiplantae > Streptophyta > Magnoliopsida > Sapindales > Rutaceae > Zanthoxylum > Zanthoxylum bungeanum. The sequence continues at coordinate 198,358 of SKCR01053856.1, forward strand.
GCTTCTCCCAGGTTTACCATGGAGAATTTTCATGAAAGCCAACCTTTCACCGATGATATTATGGGAATGTTATTGCTTAAAAGCAATACATCATCAACTTATAGGACATTTATTGTCAGTGCTCTCCTACTAACCTTCTTATATACACAAGAATCATATTCGTTTTGAATTAAATCATATACCATTATGATCTAGTCAAAACATTGGTTCCAATAACACAATGCTTGCTTCAATCCATAAATGGATCAATTTAACTTGCAAACCTTGTTTGCATGTTTTTGGTACAACAAAACCGTCAGGATGTTGTAAACATCCTCCAAAAGGTTTCCGTGAAGGAAAGCGGTTTTGACGTCCATATGCCATATTTCATAAATGAAATATGCAGCATTAGCAAGCATTATCCGAATGGATTTATTCTTGGCAACAGGTGAAAAAGTTTCGTCATTGTCGACACTATGTCGTTGACGATACCCTTTCTGTACAAGCCTAGCTGTGTACATTTGTATTTTGCCATCCATGTATGTCTTCCTTGAAGACTTATTTAGTACCAATAGGCACAATGTCTTCTGGTACATCAACCAGTGTCCAAACTTAGTTGGTATACATGGAATCCATTTCGAACTTCATGGCTCTTTGCCATAAAAGGAGTCGATACCTTGTATCACTTCCTCATACGTAGCCGGTTCATATTCCTCAATAAGATTGATATCTACATGAGGTGAGATCAGAAACCCATATCTCCCAGGTTGTTTTCTGACTCTCTCCAACCTACGTGGTTCTTGTGTATTCGAAGATTATTGGTACAGTTTCATCTCTGATGAACTGTTGGTGTTCCGTGAGGACTCGGTGCCTGGAACAGTATTACTCCGATTTTCATCGAGTTTTACCTTCCTCCCACTTACCACTGCATATAAGAATTCCTCTTAGGAAAATCGCATGGAGATCAACAATTACATTGTTCTTTTGTGAGTTGTATAAGTACTATACTTTGGTTTCCCTAGGACAACCTATAAATAGGCATTTATCCGATTTGGGTTCTAGTTTGGTATCATCCAAACATATGCCCAGCATTCCCAAATCTTCAGGAGTGAGAAACTCAGTTTCTTTCCTGTTCATATCTAATATAAAGTATGTCTAACAGATTTTTATGGAACCTTATTCAAAATAAGTATTGCACTGTATAGTGTGTATCCTCAAAAGGAAATTGGTAGCTCAGAGCGACTCATCATTAACCTTACCATGTCCAACAAAGTTCGGTTTCTCTTATCGGACACACCGTCAATTTGAGGTGTCCCGGGAGGAGTCTACTGTGAAAGAATACCATACTCTTTCTGGTAATCTTGAAACTCATATGTTTAAGTATTTTACACTATGGTCTGACCATAATGTTTTTAATACTTTTACCGGTCTGTTTTCTTACTTCGTGTCGAAACTCTTTGAATTATTCAAAAGTTCCCGACTTGTGTTTCATTCGATACACATAACCGTAACGCGATGCCACATTCGTAAAGGTTACGAAGTATTCATATCCACCTCTAGCCTAGCTAGACATGGGCCCACTACGTCACAATGAACGAGGGCTAACAGATAGGTGGCACTTGAACTTTTACCAAGTAAAAGGTGTTTTAGGCACTTTGCCTAATAAACTAGATTCGTAGACATCATTTGAATTAGAATCAAGTCCGTCCTAGTATCCACTCTTCGAAAGTGTGGATATACGAGTCTTGTTAATGTGTCCCAAACAAAATGCCACTTGTAAGTCTCAACAGATTTATAAAGTTTGAGCTTTTGTTTGTCATATTATATGTTTGAGATTTATTTATATTCTAAATATAAATTCTGTTATTCACATCTAATGTGCTTATCTCAATATCATATTTATAAACAAAACACTTAGTGTTCTAGAATATAAAGGTACACCCGCAACAGGTTAAACTAGATACAGAGATAATGTTCCTAGTCAAACTAGATACATTATAACAGTCTCCTAATTTAAGTACATGCCCAAAAGGGCAATTCCAAAAATTAGGTTTCTACGGCCAAAACAACGGCTCATGTCTTGTTTCGACTCATAGGTCGATCTCAACTGAAGCCAGTCTCATGCTAATCAGCAGATCCCGCACATCATTACAAATGTTTATGTACCACATCCAGTATCTAAAATCCAATTTTAAAACCAGCAGTGGACATGTTTATAAAAAACAAACCTGAAGTCGGAGCCTTGCTCGTCTTCACTTCCTTTATGTCTGCCTTTGTCCATGCAGCAATCACACTTCCAATGACTCTGTTTGCCACAGTTTAGGCAGAAATCTTGAGATATGTCATTTGTCTTCCTAGAAGACTGTGATGATTTAGCCTTAGCCCTTTTTCCATATCCCTAGAAGCCTTCGGCCAAGCCTTGACCTTCTGGGATGTTGAAGTAAGATGCGACTTGCGCTTCTTGCCTTTTTGGAAACTCTGGTTGTGCTTCCTTGAGCATAACCATTAACACTCCAAAAGTTATCTTTTGCAATTAGTACTTCTAAGATCTAAGAATAGATCTATGAAGATCCTTCAATTTCAATATCATACTAGAAGGATCTAATCCTTAGTTCTGACGAAGAAATTAAGGAGTCATTGCGGCAAGCATAACAGATCTAATCCATGTATTCACACAAAGCATGTTATTCAATCAATCTAATCCAATTAATTAATCTTTGAATTAATGATCATCCAATGTTCAAACAACGATTTGATTTGCGCGAGTCCAACTCGTTTAAGAATAAGTACTCAAAGTGCATATTCTTGAATTATATCGAACTAAAATTTTAAATCCAATTTAATTTGTATTCAATACTAATTCATATTTAATTCCAAATTAAATAATTACACTTAATTATTTGCCTTTTAGACTTAGATTCTAAATCCAATCTAAATGGGTCTCAAAGCCCAATTAACATCCAATGTCAATTTAATTAAAGTCCAATGGGCTTTCAATTAATTTCTTAAGGCATGGGCTTTGGCCAATATGGGTCAAACCCAAATGCCAAGGCCCAATAAAGGAATCACCCTATTTTCCATAAAATTAATTTCGGCCCATTAGGCCCAATAAAATTTAAAAGGCCCATTAATTACATTTGAACCTTATGGAATGGTTTTAGGCCTAATTTGGATCCAATCCAATTGTCCTAAACCAACTTGGCCCAACCAAGCCCATAAGGTCCAAATATAACATCAATAGCCCAATTCCAAATTAAAGACTAATTTATTAAATTACAATATTCCAAATATCATAATTTTTAATTAAAATGTATAGCCATAATTAATTAGTTAAATTAACATTTCCAAAACACCAATTTAATTAATTAATCATGCTTAATCATTTTCAATACATGTCCAACATTATTGAAGCAAAATCAATCCCAACATGCTTCCAATAGCTCACTGCAATATAAGATATTTTTTCATCAATTTTGATTTCAATCCAATTAAATCACAAATCAATATATCCAAGCATTTTAAACACATCTAATGGTCTAAAAAACAAAATCACCATGAGTTTAGGGTTCATCACATTTTCGGCCAAGCATATGGAATTAAAGGAAAATTTATCCAATTCATTTTCTCAATTCTTAAGATGCACAAATCTAATTTAACATCATCCAAGCTCAACCAAATCATCAATTTGGAAAAATCATGCTCAAATCACAAAAATCCCAAATTAAAATATATAAACCCTAAGTCCATTTCATGCTTAATTTAGGCTCTGATACCATTTTTGGGTTCTCTAAGAACTAGCCAAGAATCTAATAAGCATAAAAGATGTGTGAATACGTAAAGAAGTAGCGAAAATACTTACATTGAACGGATTGGATGTAGCAAAACTTTTTCTCCTTTGAAGTTGCTCCAAGCTCCTCTTTGAAGATTGGTGTAGCTCCAAGCCTTGAAGTTTGATTCCAAACTCAATGGGAGACGTTTCCCTATCACCTTTGTATAATTCTTTAAGTGCTAGCTAAAGAAGAAAATTGCAACAAAATTCTTCCTTTTGTGTTCTTATTGTTCTCGGCAAAAGCAAGAAAAATGAGAGGGAGAGTCACGGTGAAGGAGAAGAGAAGAGAGTAAAATGTGTTACCTAATTTGATTTTCTAAAATCAAAATGCCATATACCAAAATCCAATTAGGTAAAGGTCAATCACACATCAATAAAATTAGCTTGTGTAATTTACAAGCAACCAAAATCCCCACCAACTTCTATCAACCAAAAGTTGATAAAGTTGACTAGGTGAGGTGACTTGTGTGGGCCCCACTTTAATTCAAAATCCGAGTGGGCCCGCAAACACATTCCGGGCTCGGGTTCATTAATTCCGAATTAACGAATTTTCCGTTCAGACTTAATTAAATCAAATTTAATTAAATAATTATGCCTAGCAAAATTACTATTAAAGTCGCTCACGAATTAATTCTAAATTAATTCGTTCGCTCGAATTAATATCCAATTTTAATTCCATTATGAAATCTAATTTCTTTTAATATATCGAATATATTATTTAATCGATTAATTCCAAATTAATCGTTCTCTCTCTATTAATTGAATTTTATCCCAGATAAATTCTCGTAGTAATTAATCATAGATTAATTTTCTCTCTCTTCTAATTAATCCCAGATTAATTATGTTCGAGTCATACGTCATCGGTGAATCTTCGGGAAGTGACCCATGTGATCTCTGGATGTGTTGTCAGTAAATCCGGTCGTCGAACTATCCGAACACGTGCGTACTCGGTACCACGTTCTTACCGATTTACACGGTGCTTTGCTAGAAGCCAACCATGTCTTGTAAATTCTTTAAGTGCAAGAATTATTCTTTAAGGAATATATAATCTTTGTCAAGCGTAGTATACGTAGTGTTGCATATTGAGATCCAGTATCGAATGTCACATGCTAGGCCTAGGGCTGGAATTCTGTCTGCCCCGTATGAAGCATATATCGGATCTCTGGTAACTAGTCTCTATAATCGGATAATCATGATCTAGTCATATTATCTCGATGACTGCAGTACATAAGAGTACCAGTTCCGTATCCTACGTGATCATCATCTCCATATGACTGGAGTGATACTTCTATCTTGACATCACACCTAATACACTACGACTCTTAGTATACCCAGAAGAGGCGTACACAAAACCTGTTAAAGCTTCGGATGACCAAAACCAAAGTATACTGATTGTCGCAAGTATTAGCGGTGCAAGTCTCAGGTTAAGACCAAATACACCTACCCTGATTTAGATTCCCATAGACACATAGTCATACTACCAATGAGACTCCGAGAGGTCTATCTAGAGCGAAGCTGTTTCCGTACCATCAGTAAACAGAACCTCCTATTACACTTGCATGAGTATCCAATACCCAAATATATGAGAACTATGCCGTTACGCTTCCATAACATACACAAGTGTAATATTAGCCTATTTCGCATTATTGATGTCCAGTCTCCATAATACTACGACTAGGGATATTTAATGATTAAACCTTACGTGGATTAATACTATCTCATATCTTATTAATCCGGTACTAATCATATGGACTTTAATCATTTATATATCTTGGTAATCTAATTACAAATGATAAAAGAGCAATTTCCTTTGTCACATAGTTTATTTGTACAACAACACCATGTTCTGTACAAATAGTGATGCTATGGGTCATAATTGTCCAACAAATTACCACCCAAAAACTCCAACAAGAATGGTATCAGAGCAGGTCTGAACCTGATCACATGATATGAATATGCCTTTAAATTCAATGTTTAATTATGTTCTTACTTTATACATGCTTGTATTTATTTAATTTGATTAAATTAAATACATTTCATCTTTGCGGAATATCCCTAATTAATAAGGTTTTAAAAGTAATATGTATTGGATGCATATTTCTTGATCCGTCTTGTCAATACGGTTTGTGGATATATGTTCTATGGCTACATCCGAGATCGTGCCAAAGTAGTGATGGTGTAGTTGATAGAAATTTATCCATACCGGATGTATATGTGATACTAGATAAGTTAAAGCAAAAGCGGAAATCCTGAACGTGCCAAAGCTGTCAGGACTACACAAGTATCTTGAATTTATCATTGACAAGTTTAACCTTGGTACGCCTCCTTGTGAACGTGTCAAAGCTGTCACAATGAGAAACGACCAGGACCGGAACCCAGGAGTGTCTATTGAGTGATTGACAATGAGTTATCTACCTAATGAATATACTATTGTGGATTACAGTATTGCATGTAATAGTGGGAGAGGCATTTTTAGATTAAAATTACATGATCTATTTGTGATTTGTTTATTTTATATTATGTGAAACTGTTTAGTCTGCTAACCATTTTTTTACTATCTATATGATAGATTTGCGATGGCGGCACCTGCTTCTAATCCTTTTGCTCGTATACTTGATACGAACAAGCTTAAAGGTGCCGAAAACTTTGCAGATTGGGACTTGGATCTGAGAATTATTCTTAGATATGAGCAGATAGAATATGTGTTAGAAGGTCCGTTTCCATTTTCCATAGCAGATGATGCTACACAAAAGGAACATGAGACTCTCAAAAAGTGTAGAGATGATGATAGGAGGGTCAAATCATATATTCTCAGTTCCTTGGCACCGGAGCTTAAGAGGCAATATTTTGGATTGCCTGACGCATATACTATGATGATGCTCCTACGAGAATCCTTTATGAACCAAGAACAAGTCTCGGTTCATAAAATTACAATGGAATTGTTCCATGCAAAACTTGAAAAGGCACAGGCTGTAAGCCCTCATGTTCTACATCTGATTGATTTGATTGAACAGTTGAGGCGCTATAATTTCCCTCTGAATGACACTTTAGGACGAAGTGTCATACTTGGATCTCTCCCACCATCATATCGCCAATTTGTGATGTATTTCAATATGAATGGGATTAACTGTTCTTACCAGGAGCTGCATAAGATGTTGTAAACTGCGGAGGAAGATTTAAGGAAGGGAATACCGACTCGCCCTCCTAAACCCAATGCTCTTCCTGCTTCCTCCTAATCTAAACAGAAAGGGAAGAAGAAAGGTAAGAAAAAGAAGGGTTTGAACCTTCCACAGCAGGGTAAAATAGCTAAATCGAAGAGAGCTGCTGAAGATAAATGCCACCACTGCAGCAAGATCGGCCATTGGAAGAGGAACTATCCTGATTACCTGGCCCATATCAGAAAGGAAAGAGCATCTACTTCAGGTACTTTTATTTTTCCCATGATTGATATCTCATTAGCTTGTGAAGCTATGTCGTCCAGTTGGATTTTGGATTATGCTTGTCCAATTCACATTTGCAATTCGTTGCAGGTGCTGATGGAAAGTAGACGGCTAAAATCTGGGGAGATACAGTTACGTTTCGAGAGTGGTGACTCTCTGGATGCAGTTACTGTGGGCTTATGCGAGATTCCCTTACCTAGTGGGAGCCTCTTGTTGCATGACTGCTTTTTTATATCGGGGTGTGTTGCAAACATTGTGTCACTTTTTGTATTAGATACTGAAGGATATAATGTAAATATTAAGAATCGTTCTTTATATTTATATGATAGATATCATGTTAAGATCATAAATTGTCCAAATGAGCATGGTCATTACATTTTACATACCTCACAAGATATCTTTAATGTTGGAATTAATAAACGTAAAATATCTGATATAAATAATACTGAACTGTGGCATATGAGGTTGGGTTATATAGCCGTGAAACACCTAACCCAGTTGGTTAGGAATGGTTTGGTACAAGATCTTACCATTGAACCTTATCCAACTTGTGAATCTTGTATTATGGGTAAAATGACCAAAACCCCATTTTCGGGTGTAGGACACTGAGCCACTGACTTATTGGAACTAATACATTCTGATGTATGTGGTCCCATGAGTTACACTAATCACAGTGTTTTTTCGTACTTCGTTACCTTTACCAATGATCTGTCATGATATGGTTATGTTTATTTGATGAAACAGAAATCAGAAACCTTTGAAAAGTTCAAAGAATTCTGAAATGAAGTAGAAAAATAGACTGGTAAATATATTAAATGTCTTCGATCTGATCGAGGTGGTGAATATATGAATGGTGAGTTCACCGATTATTTAAAGGAGAATGAGATTCTCGCTCAATATAGTCCTCCGGGTACTCCACAGCACAATGAAGTGTCCAAAAGGAGAAATCAGACTTTATTGGATATGGTTCGATCGATGTTGAGTTTTATAGATTTGCCTTATTACTTATGGGGATATGCTCTTTTAACTGCTGCTCATCTTTTGAATAAGATTCCTTCAAAGGCTGTTCCTACGACTCCGTATCAGATATGGACCGGTAGGAAACCAAATCTTAATTATGTTAAGATTTGGGGTTGTCCTGCCTATGTCAGGATGGCTCACCAAGATAAGCTTTCGCCTCGAGGGAAAAAAAATTAGGTTTGTTGGATATCCTTCAAATATGAAAGGATATTTGTTCTTTGATACCGATCATCGAAATGTGTTCGTAGCTCGCTTCGCAAAATTTCTAGAGGTAGAATTTCTGTCTAAAGGAGATTGTCATAGACAGGTTGAACTTGATGAAGTACAACTTGGAACCAACGAACCATTAGAGGAACCTGAAGTTCAAATAGATGAAGAGCCTTCAACACACACACTCCGTAGGTCCCAAAGGGTGTCTAGACCTCCTGAACGCTTGTATTTGATAGAAAAGAGTCTAGATGTTCTCTTAGTCGAAGAGACTGACCCTTATACCTATAGAGAAGCGATGTTGGACATCGACTCCGCAAAGTAGCAAGAGGCCATGAAATCAGAGTTAGACTATATGCATCAGAATCAAGTTTGGGACTTGGTTCCGCTTCCTGAAGGAATTATTCCTATCGGTAGTAAATGGGTTTATAGAATGAATCATGGGCCTGATGGAAAGGTTGAAATCTTTAAGGTCAGACTGGTAGATAAATGTTACACGCATCGACCTGGTGTCGACTACGATGAAACTTTTTTGCCAGTTGAGATGTTAAAGTCTATAAGATTTTATTGTCTATTGCTACTTACCATGATTATGAGATTTGACAAATAGATGTCAAAATAGCTTTTCTAAATGAGTTTCTTGATGAATAAATCTATATGGAATAGCCAGAGGGTTTTGTATCCAGCGAAACCTCAAACATGGTTTGTAAGCTTAAGAAGTCCATTTATGGACTTAAGCAAGCTTCGTGAAGTTGGAATCTTCGATTCGACGAGATTATTAGATTGTCTGATTTTCTCAAGAATATTGAAGAATCCTGTGTATACCAGAAGGCCTGTGGGAGTATGATAGTATTTTTGGTTCTCTATGTCGATGACATCCTAATCATTGGGAATGATATATGAATGATGCAAGACGTCAAACCTTACCTCTGTAAGAATTTCTTTATGAAAGACCTGGGTGAAGCTTCTTATATCTTGGTGTAGGCACTGTATTTTTGCATATAAGTCCCGATGATGAGTCTCGTATGGAGACACTACCTCTTTGATTGTGAAAGCCGCGGGAAACGGACGTTGGAAGGGTAAAGTTGGAAATTAGCATTTGGTCGGATTTAACTCACTTGTTTAGCTTCGGGTTCGCTTGTTGGACCTTCGTTTTAAAACTTAACCTTAGCCCAAGCCCATTAAATCACATCCAATAATAATTAAAACATTTAAAATATATGTCACAAATTAAACTAAAATAAATTAAAACTAATTAAATTAAATTAAAATAAATTAAATGAAATCTAAATTAAATTAAATTAAAACCAATTAAAACCAATTAAATCAAAACCAATTAAATTGAAATTAAATTAAACTTAAATTAAATTAAATTAAATCACATTCTAAATTTAAATAATCCCCTCCTAAATTACATAATTTCTTTCCTTAAATAATTAAATCAAATCCCTCCCTTTTAACATGATTTGTTTCCTTTCAAAACCATGCACAAACCATAACCCTACCCCCTCACTATATAAACAACAACAAAACCCTAAACACGGGGGGAACTCTCGCCACAACCCTCCTCTCTCTCGGCAAAACACAAATGAAACCCTAATTCATGCCACAAACAACATCCCTCACTGCCCCTTGACGCCTTGCAAACCGAAGCAACACCACCTTGTGAACCCAACAACCGATCACAAAACCAGTCACGGCATGCATACATAAACCCACATCGAAGCCAGTAACCTTAAGCCAAAAACGACGTCAAACAAAGAATAAACCCTAGCCAAACCAGCTCGCCCACCTCTCTCGACAGTCTTCTCTCTCTTGGTCACACACTCAGACTTCACACAGTCCTCACGCCCTCCTTCACACTTCAACGAAGCCACTTCACACTTCAACGAAGCCACCAGCCCCTTCCTACACGCATAACCCTCCACAATCCACTGCCCATCTCACGACTAAACTACCCTCACATCACCCCACCAAAATAACCGACTAAACTACCCTCACCTGACCCCACTCAACAAACGGCACTCAGACCTTCTCTCCAACACCCTTCACGTGTCCAGGCAGCCACCTCAAGACACTCACGACGCTCAACTAGCTTATCACTCTCGGCCCCTTCTCCCTGACTTCAAACCTCACCTCACGCAATTGCCCTTCCAGCAACCCACCATACTCACACAAGTCCCTCACGCATCAACGCCCATTACCCATTCAACAAGCCACCACCTACTTCACGTAACAGCAAACACCCTACGCATAAGCCCCTTGCCCTCAACCAAGCACACATGCGTCTCTCTTTCACACAGCCACACGCTTTCTAGGAACAAACACACACGACAATGGAAGAGCAGTGAAGAGACACACGGCACAGTTCAACACATACTCACACACTCGCCACCTTTCACACAGCCTTCACTACCCTTGCGTTGCCTCCACGAAGCCAGCCAATTCATAATAACCGGCCCTCTCCACCTTATAAACAACAAGCCACTATAAGCCCTTGACGGACGCAAACAAAAAAAAACAATAACCCTTGCTTCAAACAGCCCACTAACCAAACTGCTCCACTATCGTCCAATTCAACGCAAGCCTCTCAATCTACAATTGCCATCACATTGCCCAGCAGCCACACGTCCCACATCGATTAATCTTTCACACATTAGCCTCAGCTCACCCACCTGACAACTCACGCCAATTGCAACTTAGACCTTTCACAGCCCTAAAGTCACACCCAAACAACCCTAAATACAGCCCCAAAGTCACCCCATAACAGCCCTAAACACAACCCCACTGCACGCCCAAAAGACAAACCCCAAACACCCACTGCACTGCTTCATAAACTGCCGCACATCACAGCCCTATTCTGTCCAGTTTTACCGCAAGTTAGACCCTCAAAACAGTCCATAAATCACCCCAAAACTGCACTAAAAAACTGCACAAAAACCCCCCCTGAAAAATCATCAAAAACAGCAGCCCTTTAGCCCTTAAAAACGCCCAAAACAGTCCCTTAAACAACTAAAAACAGTAGCCTAAAAACAACAACAAAACAGCAGCGAAACGGAGTAAAAACAGCAGCCCGAACAACAAAACAGCGGGAAAGATGTTGAGTTGGTGAACCAAAAGAGTTGCGGATCATCACCCTTCCAACAGACGTATAACGCCATTTCGTGAGACGACAAAAGAGGTTAGACCTGAGGGCACCTTTTTATTTATTATCTTTCGTTTATTTTATTTATTTTAGAAATATTATCGCATGAGAGTCGTTTGAGGCATGATGTGATTGTTGGATGGGCGAAATGTGTGTTCCCTTTTGTGGTATATAGGATGGAAACCCGGACGTAAATTTTGTAGCCGAATCCGAATGGACGGTAGTGCGGTTTGTACTCGGGATACAACGCCACGTATCACTTAAGAGGCACATATTTCGTTCCATCCAAACTTGTATTTGAGCATGATGTAGTTTGTATGTTATTTATTTGCTATTTAAAGTATGAGTTAACTTAGTTTGTTATTTATTTTCAAAACATGATTATGTTACTTTAAACATGATATTTTGTTTAGTTTATGTTTATGTTTGAATAGTCGTTTGTTTACTTTGGTTTAATGGTTCAATATGCTCGTGGTGTTATATTGTGTGTTTTCCGTTTAAAGACTTACTTTCAAGCATGCAAACTTAGATTAAGAGTTATCTTGATGAATGCGTATTAGATCTAGGTTGTCTTTGAGCATATATATGTTGAATAGATTCGGTTAGTTTATTGCACAAATCATATCATCACAAGTGACATAAGTAAGGGACCATTCCGAACCCAACGGTTTGAGGTCTTCCATTGCGAGGGGTGAGTGCGGCCTTAAATCTTTGTCCCGGTTCACAACGGGTGGCGACTCCATGTTATTTCGTACTCCCACTAGGCCGCGAGCCTAGAACTGCGTCGCCCAGTTCCTGTGTCCTACACTTGGGTATAAAGCTTTATAGAGATAGAGAAAAGAAGCTTATTAGGTTATCCCAATCAACGTACATAGATAAGATCTTAGAATGGTATAATTTTGCTAACTGTAAGACAACAAATATACCGTTCAGACATGGCATTAAACTTTCGAAGAAGATGTGTCCGCAAATAGAAGATGAGAAGATTAGAATGTCTAATCAGCCTTATGCTTCATGTTTGGGTAGCATTCTGTATGCCATGTTATGTACGAGGCCTGATATTAGCTACGCGGTTAGTGTAACCAGTTTATATTAGTCCAATCCAGGAAATGACCATTGGATGGCCGTTAAATATATCTTGAAGTATCTTAAGGGTACTAAGGATAAGTTTATCATATATGGAGGAAACGAAATGTAGGTTAAAGGTTATACAGATTCTGATTTCCAATCGGATCGCGATGATAGAAAGTCTACATCAGGATTTGTATTTACCCTTAACAGAGGTGCAGTTTGTTGGAAAAGTTCCAAATAGGGTTCTACAGCTGATTCCACCACAGAGGCAGAATATATTGCTGCTTCAGAAGCTCCAAAAGAAGCTGTTTGGCTTAAGAAGTTTATCACAAAATTGGGAGTTGTCCCAAGTATCGAGAATCTGATTCCGTTATACTGTGATAATACTGGTGCCATTTCGCAAGCAAAGGAACCGATGGCACATCAAAAATCGAAGCATGTGGAACAAAAGTACCACATCATTCGAGAGATTGTGTCACGAGGTGACATTGTTGTGTGAAAAGTTCCCAGTGAAGATAATGTAGCAGACCCGCTCACGAAGGCCATACCTCCGAAGTTATTTGATAAGCATGTGGAGTTGATGGGTATTAGATATAATCGATATTGGCACTAGAGCAAGTGGAAGATTTTGTTATGGTTGGTGCTCTGAGCGCCAATTTCTTGTGTATTTCCCTGTAAATACTTTTGAAAATATTTTATTATTGAATAAAATAAACAGTTTCTATAATATAAATTCTTCTATTATATGGTAAAAACGTAAATGACCATAGAGTGACTGGTTATGATACAGTTGTAAAAGCGTCGCTACTGACATTGAGCAGTATCATAATAGTATCATTCTTTAACTGTTCCTGGTCAAGGTTTACAATTACTTGGTCAGTAAGTAAACCCGCTGAGACCGGTACGTGTCGTATATTGGAATGTTATATTCTAATGGTTTCTCAATAAACCATGAGTCTCAGGAAACTCGTATAGACACGTAGATGTTTATATCGGATAAACATTGAAAGACTCACTAAAGATTCTTAATAGATGGTACACCATCGTCAATAAGAATCTTCTCGGGTTGAGTGAGCATAATGATCCTTCAACTTGAGATACCAATGTGGATGTATGAGGTATCCTCCACACTTTGATGGCAGTCACGTCACCGATCTATTTAGATCAGACCTCTGCCTGTTCGTTGGGTGTGGAATGATCCTCATGATATCCTGTGTGTATCAAGATAGGATTCGTCAGTTCTGTGTACAGAGCAAAGATATCCATTATGGAATTAGCAATCTGTTAAATCCATTATAGAATCGTCGACGAGATTATACCTATAGATATTTGACATTTATATCTATATCTCTGGGATAATCCGGATACCTGTGACGGAAGGATTATACGTATGCAGTGACCTCGACCTGTATGGTTCAGTGATTTTATCCGTGTTCGTCATAATTTACGGGTTGGTAGATTATGGACACGAAATTGGATTTCGTGACGGATATGCCTAAATCTAGAGAGTCTCACTAATTAGATATACTCGTAGGGCACTAGGGAAACTTTTATAAATAATATTGATTATTTATAGATTGTTTAATGGTTAAACGAAAATAAATGCATTTGAGATCTTTCGGCCATTTATTCAATGTCGAATTGTGATATTCAACATTTATTATTAATATATGTATTTTTATTATTTAATGTAAATATAATACATATATTTTAGATATTTGTATTTAATTATTTGATTATTCAAATATTGAATAATTAAATTAATTAAATAATTAATATCTAGTTTACTTTAATAAAGTAACCTAAATGGCTATTTTTGATTAGATATTTTGACCAATTTTGATTGGTTTTAAATGGCTAGAATTTATTGGTTTATTTGTGTTAAACATCAAATTGTTTGATAATTTATTACCACAAATTTTCATTAAATCCTTTTCCATTTATTTAATGAAATAAAATTAAAACATATGGCTTGTATTTTTTACAAAATTTTCGGTGATTTAGGGAAAATATATAAAGCGTTGTTTTCTTTTTGTTTCATAATCTAAGAACCCTAAAAATCAAATACAAAGAGAGAAAGAGAGGAAAAAGAGAAAGAAAGAAGAAAAGCTTGGATTTTTGGAAATTTGGTAACTTTTTTCTTTATGACAATTATTTCTAAGATCCTAGGCTTCAATATATATAGCTTAGTTTTCCCTCTACTTTCTTGTGGATGTATTTTGATGATTGGGAACTTGATTGAAAGATGGAAGCATGTATATTAATTAAGAATGCTTGAAATTGTTTCGTAAGCTTTCTTACCATTTGATGGTGAGTTGCCATTCTAGAGTTACTTAGCCACTAATAAATGACCTAGAATTGCTCTTGAATTATTTATGATGGTGAGACTTGTTTGGTGTTGTGGGAATTGAATTAAAGTGTTGGATTTAATTAATTTGGTGTTAATTTGTCAATTTATTGAAATTGTAAAATTAGGGTTCATAACCCATTCCAAATTTGGGGATTTTCATATATGTGATGTATATTAAATTTGGGTATTTTTGGATTTGATCTTGACATGTTTTGAATAAAAAAGGACCAAATTGCAAATTCTTGAAAATATGGGGACCATTCGACAATTTCTTGAAAATCAGTTTTCTTGGGTTGCAAATTGTATTTTCATGTATTAGACATGTATAAAATATTTTGGGATTGATTTGGAATCAATTAGAATTGTATTTGACAATTTAGGACTAAAATGACAAAAATACAAAGTTTTGGGGCTAAACGGTAATTACTGAAGAATATGATTTTTGGGTAAAAATTTCAGTTCTTAAGTATTGAGTAATTAAAATAAACCCGATAAAAATTATTGAAATCGAAAAATTTTGATTTTCCGTGTTCCGCTGCGTTTACCCGAATTGCCACCCAAAAACCCCAACATGAACTTCCATTTCAAAAAAAATATCTTAAGAATGCCAATCATTCTGAAAATTCTTTTTGTTGTCTGAAAACAATTCTCTTCCTTTGAAATTTTTATGAAAATTCTTTTATGTCTGTAAAACTTTGAGATTTTCTTAAAACTATTTCTCTTGAAAACTCGTTTATAAACCATCATTTTCTGTAAACCTGCCTCTGAAAATCCATTTCTGAAAATATGTTTCTGAAAAATCTGTATCTGAAAGATCTATTCTGAAAACTATCTCTGACACTGATCTCTATCTCTGAAAACCTGACGTATGGGGCATTACGTATCGCCGTCCCCTCATACGCCTAACTAGAGCCAATAATGCAAACCCATGACTTTGGGGCATATCGTCGTCCCCCAAAGCATGCCACTTCTGTCCCTGAAACTAGTGGTCTTGGGGCGTTACGTATCGCCGTCCCCCAAGCCACTGAACTAGAATTGGGGGTGCGGATCTATGCTACCCTCCAAGCTCTGAATTTAGGATCTAGGGGCATATGTCATCCTTAGTCCTGAACTAGGATATGGGGACGTTACATATCACCGTCCCCCAATCCTCTACATGTGCACATGTCCTCTCCATCAATTCCAATATCTGTGATAAGTTACATATTGAGGTGAGTTTTTCCCTCATGCCTCGAAAAATCACAAAACTCATGCCTTTTTAAAATCAAGTCTTTCTTAAGCATACTTTCCTTTAAAGTAACTGAAAATAAATCTGTCTACGCCCTATGTGCGAAAACATAAGTCTTTACATAAAACAATATAAAAGGAAAGAAAAATCAACTATAAAGAAAATGCCCTATCACTATAACTAGGATCCAGGGGCGTTACGCATCGCCGTCCCCCTGGTCATGGGTCTGTATCTGTCAATGTGCACCGTGTCTCCCTCCGGGTATGCAAAATGCATATGCATCATTATAACAACCATATGATCATGTAAGTCATGCAATGAAATGCAATGTCATTACCCATATACACAACAACAAGTCGACCACACTCAATTACGAGCTGGTGACATCTCACTCATCCAATACATACAAAATGGGCTCGTACCCCATTTCAACAAACTCAACTATATGAAAAATACGTGCACGTGTAATTAAACATATCAACATATTTCATACACTGGTTCCACACTCAGACCAAATCTAAACTGAAGTCTGGAAATTTAGTTAAAACTCTTTACAAAATTTTTACATCTCTCGTACTGAAAACGTGTTCTACTAGGAGACATGCTTAACTATGTAAATGTAACGACAGCTTGTGCTAAACTTTGCATGCTGATACTAGCTTGCTATCTAGAAACCTGACACTATGCATACTTTCAGAAAATCTGTTTCTATACGTGCTCTTTTACGAATCTCCTTGACAGTACCTCTGACAGCTCTCAGTTCATACTTTCTAGGAATCTATAACTACTGCTACATATTTCTGCGAATATGAAATCTACACTCATATCTATATACATATTTATAAGTATATAATCAACTATCATACCTTATCTACCTAAGACAAGATCACAATGAGGTACTTACCTGGGGTCCATGCTATTCTTTCTCTCTCTTCCTCCACATGTAACACAAAATACGGACGGTTAAGGTCGTTAATCATAGAAACTTACTTCGAACATAAACTCCTATACTTTCCGAGAAAACCCAAATTATATCTGTTTCCAATGATTTCAGTTTCATTTCTCATAATACATCCAATACTCATATAACATCATTATATATTATTCTATGTCAATCATGTAGCTCAAATATGTAAATTACGCATTTTCAATAAGTCTTCTGAAAAGTTTCCGAAAATTTTACGGAATGATCCTAGCCCTCCAAACCTTTCTGGAATTACTCAAATACTATTGTTTCATCATAATTAAGTCATATCCTTAATTACGTTCATCAAAGCACAGATACATGCGAAACCCGACTTTATCGAAAACTCACTTTACTTATCGGATCGATCATATTCGCTCTGATTTCTCTCGGATTTTATCCTATACACATATTCAATATACTTATGCTCAAACAACTCAATTTATATCATTCCACTACTCTACGAAACTACTAGATACAGCCGAACATTTAACTATAAATTTGAAATTTGTGGATTTTTATCGAGATGTCTTACCGAGATTTCGAGGGCATATACGGACTCCAAACGATCCCACGAATGCACTGGAATCGACAGAATTCCTATCGAAGCAACTGTTAATTCGACATTACTGTTCACCACCGTTTCTTCTCCTTATTTTGCGTGCAACCGAGCACGGATCGAAAAATCCTCACCGCCATCTTGTAATACCCTTCGAGAGCTTCAATTTGGCGAGTGGCTCAGGTCGTGAAACGAAACGACGAGCCGGGATCATGAAACCCACTACCGCACGTGTCATCTTCACTTTCTCCCTGTTCACCAGCGTTCTGGGCTACCTTCGGCCACCACAAGGCGGTGGGGTGGCCGGCGCACCCCTCTGGCTGGTCGCGCCGGCCGGTATTGGCCGACAGGCCGCCGGTGCGACCAGGGGCACTCAAGTTGGTTTTTGGGGATGAGGGGGTCGGGTGGAGGGATTGAGAAGCTTATGTCGTTTTTACAATTTCTGAAAACTTCATGGTATTTATAGAAATATTTTTGGAAATTACGTTTTGACCCTACGAAATTACAATTACGTCCTTAACCTTGTCATTCTTCGGAAATATGAATATTATTCAAAAATCAGCTCAAACAGAGTTTGTTTGCTATCTTTAGAGCTGAAACAAAAAACTTTCCCCGTATAGCGTAAGTGATTCTTTCATGTCACTCGATTTCTAAAAAATCAAATCTCTATTTTAAAATATTCCGAGCTATATTTCAACACTTAAACTCTTTTTCTCAGATATAGTCTCATTTGAGACCCGATCTGTAACACAAAATTCTTCCGGAAGAGTTTCCAAATTTCTAGATGTTACAGATTTGGCATGTGGCTCAGGCCGTGAAACGAAACAAGGAGCCGGAATCGACAAACCCATTTCCGTATGTTTTTACCTCATTTCCGCCGTTTTCCGGTGACCTGGGGGCTGCCACCGGCCACCACAAGATGGAGGGGTGGCCAGCGCACCCCCTGGCCCGTCGCGTCTATCGGTAATGCCCGACAGGCCGCCGGCGCGACTGGCTGTTGGCAAGGGATGACTTTGTGGGGGTGGGGGGGTCGAGTGGAGAGAGTGGAGAGCTTATGTCATTTTTGTGATTTCAGAATATCTTGGGTATTTATAGAAAAGTTTCTGAAATTTACGTTCAGACCCCCAAAAATTACAATAAGGCCCATGTCATAGGGCTTTCTAAAAAATTTATATTTTAAGCCTTTATGATGCAAATTTTGAAAAGTATTCAACACGAAAATTGTTCGTCTCGGAAAAATGAGTCTGATGGTTCAAGAATCAGCTCAATCAGAATTCGTTGGAATTTTTATAGCCGAAACAAGAAACCTTTACGCATATAACGATATAATCAGAAATCCCGTAACCAATTCTCGAAACCATAAGTTTTCCAACGCGACGACGCTTCACTTTAAAATATTCCGAACTATTTTCCAACACAAAAACTCTAATTTTTGATTACCATCCCGTTCCAAATCCTTAACTTTAATTTGGAAATCTTTTAGAAATTCTCCGAAAAATTCGGGATATTACATGTCTATAGAGAATCAAGTTTTCCACAACAAGAAAAGTATAAAAATTAAATAAGTAATAACGCAAATTTATGGGGTTCAATTATTATCTATGTCAGTCAATATGGATCCACGACGGTGGATCTAAGGACTATATACAGAGAGTTAAGACTCCTGTAGGCATTGCATTTTTGCATATAAGTCCCGATGATGAGTCTCGTATGGAGGCACTACTCTTTAAGTTGCGGAAGTCGCGGGAAACGGACGTCGGAAGGGAAATCAATACCTTGTTGGATTTAATTCATTTGCTTAGCTTCGGGTTCGTTTGTTGGATCTCTGTTTTAAAATTCATCATTGGCGCAAAACCCCCACAACCTACACTAAACCACACACCCAAGCCCACACACCACCAACCACACGCCCTAGCCCACCAACTAGCCATCCTACATGCCCATAAGCCTCCAAGCCCATTAGATCACATTCAAAAATATTCAAACACATTAAACACATGTTAAAATCCAATCAAATCTCATTCCTAAATTAAATAAAATCAAATCAAATCCCATAAATCACCTTCCTAATTAAATTAAATCACATGCCTAAACTAAATAAAATCAAATCAAATCCCATAAATCACATTCCTAATTAAATTAAATCACATGCCTAAACTAAATAAAATCAAATCAAATCCCATGAATCCCTTTCCTAAACTAAAACAAATCACTTCCCCAATTAAATATATCATTTCCTTATGACACACCAAATAAATATCCCATCATAATTACACAATCTTGGTTTTTCCTACCCGTATAAGGTAAACCTCAACCCTCTCCTATAAAAGGAGGCACAAACCAAACCCTTAGGACCCCTGGCTGATTCTCACGAAAACACAAAGAAAATAACCCGGAGCTTCACCCTTTCTTCTATCTTCTCTCAAACAGCATCCTCAAGCCTCTAACACAAATCCACGAAATTTCCCTCAACCGACACAACCGACTGCACCCCTTCACCAACCCCACTCACATCCAGCCACTCACAGCACTAAACAATCCAAAGCCATCTGCTCACCAACGCACAGCCTCCTTTCACCCTCACCTAATGTGGCAACTGCCCACTTCACCAAAAGCCATTAATGAACACTGACACGCTAAACATTCACGCACTCAGCACCCAAACAAGACTCACGTCCACTCACGATAAACTGCCCCTCCAAACCATACACACAGCAGCCTTTAATTGCCGCAACATAGCCCCTGAAACCAGTCCTCACATTACCGCAAATTGCCTCCTAAAACTGCATAAAAACTGCCCATTTTGATCACTGAAACCACCCAAAAACTGCACTGTTTTCATCACCGAAATTTTCCTGAAACTACCGAAAATCAGCCCAAAAACTGCCTAAATAACCGCACAAACAGCAGCCCCAATACACCTATATTACCGCAAAACAGTAAGCCTAAACTGTCCCCAATTACCGCAAAAATAGTGACCAGAAAATAGCAGCGAAACAGAGTAAAACAGTAGCCCAAAACAACGAGGCAACGAAGGAAAATAATAAACCAGTAAATCGGAAAAGTTACGGAGCATCAACCCTTCCGACAACCGCGTAACGCACTTCCAAGAGACGACTTAAGAAGTTAGACCTGAGGGCACCCTTTTCATTTATTCACTCACTTTCTTTCCGTTAGTTATTGTTATTACTTCGCATGCGTATGATAGATTCATGTATGTTGTGGCCATGGGATGAATGAAATATGTGTTATCTCTTGCGGTACATCAGATGGAAACCCGAACGTAAATTCGGTAGCCGAATTCTAACGAACGGTAGTGCGGTCTGCACTCGGGATACAATTCCACGTACCGCTTGAGAGACACACATATTTCGTTTCACCCAATCTTGTGTTTATCTATCGTTTGGTTGTTTAGTATGTTATTTTTATGCATGATTAGGTTGTTTAGTATGTTATTTTTATCCATGATTTAGTTGATTATTTCCAAGCATGATTTAGTTATTTCTTTTGCATTAGGAACTTAATTATGTCTCTTCTATGTTTATGTTTAGATTGTTATTTATTTACATTGCCATGCTTATCGATTTAATGTATTCATGAGATTGTGTGCTTGCCGTTATTCCGACTTACTTTTATGCATGCAAACTTAGATATAGGCTATATGCAAACTTAGATATAGGTCATATGCGAACTTAGATGTAGGTTATTCTTGCTTAGACTCGGTTATATTATTACATAAATCCGTTCATTACAAGTGGCATAAGTAAGGGACCATTCTGAACCCAACGGTTTGAGGTATTCCCCTGCGAGGGGTGAGTACGACCTTAAATCATTTCCCAGTTCACACTGGGTGGCGACTCCATTTTATTTCTCCGATTTAGTCCCTCGCGGGCTACTCCGTATTCCCGACCGGGCCGCGAGCCTGGAACATCGTCGTCGATTTCTGTGTCCTACAATTCCCACATAAATAGGAAATTAAAAAAAATATTAATTGGATAACACAATTTATATTTATAACATAAGTAAAAATTATTTATATTTTTATACCAAGATCTTTACCATTTTGCCCAGCTAGATATAAATTAGTTATTCATGATATGAATAAAAACACACATAATTTTATTAATTAAAGTGAAAAAAATTAAAATACAAATTTGGAAAATAAACACACAAGAGCATTGACTCTCCACAAATTCTTAAGAGAGAAAAATGGAGAAGTTTAATAATTGAGGTGCTGAGCACCTCTATTTAGAGGGGGTGCTCAGCACCCCTTCAACATAATTACATGCAATTTGCAAAAGTTGCATGCAATTATGTGCTTGCAAATGGTGAATTAATTTTATTTTATTTTATTTTTTAATGAATATTATCTTTTATGGTTTGTTCCACGATAAGTTCATCCAAAACGAATCAAACATGCTCAATATTTTTTGTATCCTATTCAAACTCATTTTTCATGATTCTTTGGATTTATGTATCTTCGAAATTCAGATTTTATATCCATTTTTCTGTTAAGCATCCAAAACAGTATTTTGCCTACATAAGAAATAAAAATCACAATAAAAATAGATAAAACATAAATTTAATTATTATTTCATAAATGTGTTAGTTAAGAGTATTAATGAAATTATAAATATAAAATGATTAATTTCTCTTTTATTAAATATACATTTTTAATGTCCATCACACCACAACTAGCTTATTACCAGTCCCTAGTAATTTAAGCGAAAACTTAAAAGACATATTCTTATCCAAGTTAGTAATTGTTCTCTTTCTTTCTAAATTATCAAATAAGTAAATTCTCCTGTACTTTTTACCCTTCTTCCATACACACAAGAAACAAAGTATTAATCAATTCATTATGCCCATAATATTTTTGGGTCTTGTTAAAAGAAGAATAATATTTTTATCCTAAAATTTTATTAGAGTTCACACTATTTTGTTGGGGTTATACGTGGCAGAAGTGTGGTTCGAGTGAAATCATAACTTTAAAATTTTTAAATTTACCGAATAAATTATTCAATATCTTACATGAATAATTCATTCATATTTCACCAAAATATTTTATTCGATATTGTTTGCGCAATTTTTATGCGTGAAGAAAGAAGAGCGTGTAAGGTTCAAACCTCCTGAGACAAAGTCCCAGCAAGAGGTGTTTGATTGAGTGAATAAGCCTCCAAGGGGCGCAAGCACACAAGTTACAGTCCTAAGGTTACAATCTAAGAAATGAAAAATAAAAATATGCTCATTTGAGTCTTCATTTGATCGGGCTTTTTATCTTGGTGTAGATAGGCTTTTATAGTGGCGATTGTCAACCGTTTTAGGTGGTTCCAGTATCTTTCTGCAGTTGCAGGATCGTGCCTGTAACCACTGAGCTGCATGTCTCAACTGTTTGGTTGTGGAGGGAAAACTGTCCAACTGCTACGATCGTGGAAGTAACCGCATTATAGGTTTTCGTCCTAACCGCTGGTCCGGTCGCCCTAAGCTCTTCGTCGCTTTTTGGTCCATCGGCCTTTTTTCCTTCGTTCTTTCTTTCGTCCCAGGGCGATTTCGTCCTATGGTGGAGATTTTCGTCTGTCAACAATTGTCCCCCAAATTCACCTTGATTGAACTGGAAGTGAAGATCGAGGTGAATTTTTTCAGTCTTCCATCTTGGTTCATTCTTTCCTGGTTTCAAAGAAGACCACTACGCCAATCGAGGGTTGGTCTGGCGGACATTCCCTTTCGCCCTCAGCTAGCCCATTTTGATCGAAGAAGACAAATGGGCGTATAAATTGGAATGAGAAAAACTTGTATGATCATCCCTTTCCACCTTCGACCGGCCCATCATTCGGCTAATCCCTCAGTCTATAGAATCTCCCCCAGTCGATAGAATCTGAGGAGCGAATTTTCGATCGGAGAAGACGAAACGGCGTATGTATTGGAGTGATAGAAACTTGTATGATCACCCATTTCTGCCTTCGACCGGCCCATCATTCAGCCAATCCCCAGTCTATAGAATCCGAGGTCCCAGGTAAGCAGCATGCTCCGCATAGAGAAGCTCAGGCCAACTATTGTTAATGAGCGTAACCCATTCGCAACTCGGGAGGTGCAGTACCTTCCACACAGAGGACCCCGGACAATTTATCGCTAACGGACGCAGCCCATCCACAACCTTACATTTCATTTCACACCTTACGCCGTGTGGATGGCCGTTAGCGAGTCTTCTTACATTCCATTTCACACCTTACTAAAGAGAAGCTTCCACCTCTGGTGGCCTATGTTTCATGCAGAGCTTTTCCTTTTTCCAACTCTGCTCTGCCTCTTCCGATCTTTTCCTTCTCATTTTCGGGACTCTGTTTGACTATGGAGAGTCTGGTTAGTAAGGTTGGCCTTTAAATAGGTGGTTATGAGACCTTGCAAAATTACCTTTTCATTTTCCCCCTTTTATATACTCCAAAGCCATGGTACTGTTGTCACGTGAAAGGTTTTTCCACGTGCTGTCTGATCGATTGGATTTCCCCCTTTTATATACACCCAAGCCATGGTACTGTTGTCACGTGAAGGGTTTTTCCACGTGCTATCTGATCGATTGGAGGGGCTCCCTGCCCAAAATATGGTCCTCTGCCAAAGTAAGCGCGTGGCCTGATGGTTTTGTCATATCAGTCTTCACTACTTGTGTTAATAATGGAGAAAGCTTGGGCGACGCCTCTGGAAAGTGTAGTGTTGACACTTGTTCTTGGCCGATTCTGAAGACCGATGCTAAGATTTTGAGGCTCGGCCGATCTGCTGGAGGCCGAAGTAGTGAGGTCGAGCGAAGTAAATTCGGGGTTAGACTCTTCGCCCTGTAGTTTGTCGGGCCGTCCTTTAGAGTTCTACGTGAACCCATCATATCTGCAATAAATATGCGGCCCTTTCCTATACGTTTCATCATGAGGCCCATTTAAAAGCCATTTTTTACGTCAGTTCCGTGTTTCCTTCCGTCGCACGTCACTTGTGCAGCGAGTTGCATTCGAACACCTGTCTAGGGCAACTTTCTATCCTTTTCCATTTTCCCGCCGCTTTCACTCCTCAACGATTCATGTTGCGACACATGTCCCGGGTTAAACCCTTCGTCTGTTCATAAGGCTTCATCCCCCTCTGTTTCTCACTCTACCCTCAACTCTTTCTGCAAACTCGCTTTTACTGCTTTCTTGATCTTTTGTCATCAATGGCTTCTTCTTCCTCTTTTCCCAAAACTAGCGACTCAACTTTCGCTGATTATAAGTTGGCGTTGGAAGATTCTTCTATGGGCGTCTTTGGCCTTCACACTCTCAATGAGGATTTCGGCCAATGCGCTCTTGGCCCCATCTTCATTGATGATAACACTATCGCAACGGTCCCGTTGGCTCATCAATTTCCCTCTTCTTCTAGCCCCCCATTTTTTGAACCACTCAACATTTCTATCCTTGCTCAGTCCAATCCGATTCGCACCTGGCCCAAGCTTGATACAGAATTCGAATCCTGGTATCAACGTATGCTGTTACATGCGGATACCCGTACCTTTTTAGACAAACACCATCTTCTTCCTCTCATTGAGCTTTCCTTGTCCCTGTCGGCTTTTGATCGCAACTTGTTTCCCATGTCCTTACTCGTTTGGTCTTCCGAGTACAATGTATTCATTTTTCCGGTCGGGCCCTTTACTATCACCCTTCGTGATGTTGGTGCTCTTACTGGTCTGACCCCTCTTGGAGCAACCATTTCGGCCTCCACAAACTTTCATTTTCCCCCTCCTTCAATGGGCCCTTCCTTTTTTTCGTCCTACTCTTCTCTTCTTCCTTCATTACTAGCTGTGCAAATATATCATTTGTGCACCCAGCCAAAAACCTGTGGTAGGCTACCTCCCCATTTCTTCTGATCTCGCCCATGGCCGTCATTTAGACATGGCCTATTTTCTTCTTGCCGCCATGTATCGGGGGCTGGCCATCATCCAAAAGCAACTTCGGTCGGGGTCATCACCCATTGCTTCTGGTCCCTTGTGGGTCGTCCAACTTGGTTGAGAGCTTACTTTCCTATTTTTGGTACAATTGATTCGACTCACCCTTACTATTGTGCCGGCCTTCTTTCCTTCCTCGTGCCACCTTTGATTATTTTTATACTCTTCATCGGGTTCCCTCTTTTTTCCCTTTTACTGTGTCGAACAGTCCGTCTTTCGTCCATGACCTTCCTCATTCGGAAGAGGACGAATCAGGTCTTCGCATATGGCGTAAGTTTTTATGCAGCCGTGACCTGGTTCATGACATCTTGACTGGGGCCAATGGTAAGGCTGGAGTGGAGGTGTACTCGCCCAACTTCGTCGCCCGTCAATTTGGCCTCATCCAAGGGTGGCCCCTTGCTTTCTTTCATTTGTATTCTGCGTCGCTAGACCGTTTTAAGGTTTTTTCGGTCTCTGAAGTTGAGGATTCTGTGGCAGAAACACGATCTTTGATTTCTTCTTTTGTAATTGCTTCCTTTGCTCATTGTACGTCCGTTCATCCCTCTTTTGATCGTTTTTGGCCATCCATCCGCGAACGAATTTTTTCTCTACCTTATGCGAGAGTTGTTTCTTCTATTCCTTTATCCCTCAAGTCTTCTGAGCCGTCGGGGTCGACGAAGGCAGCTGAGGCGTCTAAGCCCAAGAGAATGAAGCTTGCTAAAAGGAAGCAGCCTTCTCCCAGCCGAAGCTCTGATTCGGACGTTCCGCTCGTCCGTCGCTCCAAGGTATGAGTTTGAGACAACCTTTCTTTTGCATTCATACAGGTTTGAGGTCACAACTGTGTATTTTTGGTGCAGGCTCTTAAGATTGATCCGTCCTCTGCAGTTCCTGAAACGGTGCGAATTCCGGAGGCCGAAGCTCCTGTGGGCGGAGGCGAGGGAGCGAGACCTGTAGGGATGCCGGTTGTTCAATTTCCCTCTGATGAGGACGACGCGGCTGAAGGTCCCGTCATGGAGCAATTTCCAGGAGAGGAAGTTGCAATTGGAGCCGACCCCCAAGGTACAGAGCCATCTGTTGAATCTGGCCGTTCGCGTCCAAGAGTTGAGGAAATTCCTGGTGATCATCCTTTATTTGAGCGCTTCTCTTCGGATGGTTCTGTACCAATCGTGCAGGATCCGGATGATGAGGCTGAAGTGCCAGAGCCTATTTGGCCGACTGGGGCTCTGTGGCATTACCTTAAGCAGCTCTTCCCTTTAGTACGCATGATGTCTGCCTAAGGACTTAAAGGGAGTTATAGAGACGTGGACGACCTTTATAGTTTGACCGAATTGGAGTCATTAGAAGAGGCTCGGTCTATGTATAAAGACGAAGTACTTCGTCACATTTACGAAGAAGATGAAATCATTTATATTTCTGATTCATCCGACTCCGATTCTCTTGCAGATGTTCGACCGACTACTGCGCCACAACCTTCAACGTCAGAAGTGGTGTCCCCCAGCACTTCTGCGCGTCTGGCTTTGGCCTTAGCACAACCATCGTCTTCGGCTCCTCTGTCTTCTTCTTCTCAAGTGGAGTTTCTTGAGCCTGAGCAGCCGTCATCTTCGGCTCTCATGATTGCTTCTTCCGCAGCTCTTACTCAAACAGTCCAAGTGCCGGCCGCTCCTGAGCAACCGTTGCCCCCTCGGGCTGAGTCTCATATTTTGCCAGTGAGTTCTCCTACTCAGCCGTCTTCTTCTCAGGCCGTACCGCCGTCGACTCTTGTCCCCCAGCATTCATCATCCCCAGGGCCTTCATCTCATCAAGAGCTAACGCAGCCCGCAGCTGAAGCATTCGAGGCACTGGTGGATCAGCCTTCTAGTTCTGGTTCTGGGATGGTAAGTCTTTTCTTCTTTTCTAGTTCGTCCTGACCTTGGCTTATATTCGCTAATTTCTTCTTTGTATACAGGCATCCGACCCATTGTTGCAAACAATCCAGGATATTTTGGATGACTTTCCTCTGCTTCTTTTCGGCCTCCTTTGCCTTTGGTCAACATTAGTGTAGACCTAGAAGTCATTCAGGAGGTCCTTGGCCAATACGCTTCCTTTGCTGCACTGGAAATTAGTCAGGCCGCACGGCCAGAGAACGTCCTTCAATTGGACAAAAGCTCCTCCGAGTTGAGCCGGATATTGGCCCTCCCTGCCTTGCCCATATCGGTTGATGATCGGATTTTCCTCCAAGAAATGCAAGACGACATAACAGCCCTTCTCTCTCGGTATCGCAATACGCACAGCTAGAGGGTTGGACTTCGCTCTTCTGTATTGAGGAAAGAAACGCTCCGTGGCTCTCTGGATGACCTTCATCAGGCCTTGAGGGAGACTACTGAAGAGATGATGACTGAGGAGTCGGTCTTCCTAGACCTGGAGCGGCAGTTACAAGAGCTTCAGCGTCTTGTTGAGGAAAGCCGTATGAGGAAATAGGCTAAAAGAAGGACCATTGCTTCTCAAGTAGCTGAGATGGGTCGGTCTATGATGGAGTATGAAGGTTTGGCCCGCATCAATTTCAAAAAAAACCTAGCCGACTTGGATGCTGTGGGTATGGAAATACATGACGAATGGCGCCTGAGGAGGGAGACACTATCGGCCATTAAGGAGCTGCCTGGGGATTTTCAGCGGTCTTTGGGCCAAAAGTAATACTTTTTGTAAGACGTTGTATCATCCATCCCTTGTACTCTTAGGACGTCTTCGTCCATGTTTAATGGGAACTTATTATTGTTTCAGTGCATTTTGTACGTTTTCGTGCTCCCATATTGAGGGCACATATTTCTTTAAGTATTTTCCATTTATCGCTCTTGCATGCACTCTTCCATTTAAGTCTTGTAGATGATAGGCTCCATTTGGCAACACGTTTTTTACAACGAATTGGCCTTCCTAATTGGGCGACCATTTGCCATACGCCGGGTCCTTAGAACCAAGTGGCAATACAGTCTTCCACACTAATTCGCCCTCTCTGAACGATTTAGCCATTACTCTGAGGTTGTATTCCTTGGCTATCCTTCGTTTTTTTACTTCTAGATGATTTAGCGCATCATATCTGATGTCGTCCAATTCCAACAAGTTCTGGATCATTGCCTCGTCGTAGTCCTCCCGTGTCAGTTTTTCTTGCAGTATCACCCTGGTAGACTCAATATTCATTTCCACTGGAAGCACGGCCTCTTGACCATACACTAATTGGAACGACGTCACCGAAGTACTTGTTCGCGGCGACGTTCTATAGGCCCATAAAGCTTGACTCAAATATTCACCCATCGTCTGGCGTTGTCTCTCACCATCTTCCGAATCAATCCTTTAAGGGTCTTGTTGGTCGATTCTGCTTGACCATTTGACTGAGGGTAATAGGGCGTAGTGTTCACTAGTCGGACTCCGTATTCGCCCAGGAAGTATTTTACCTTTTCACCGATTAATGAAGTACCATGATCTACCATTATTGTCTGTGTTATACCAAATCGGTGAATTATATGTTCCTTTATGAACTTGATGATCTGCTCTTGGGAGATTTCTACAACTGGGATAACTTCCACCCATTTGGTGAAGAAGTCGGTGGCAACGACGATGAAAGTATGCCTCTTACTCGATGCAGGGTAAATCTTCCCTATCAAGTCTATCGCCCATCCCATAAACGGCCACGGTTTAATGACTGGGATCATCTCGGTTGCTGGAGCCCTCTGAATAGGCCCGTACTTCTGACAAGCAATGCATCCTTTGGCATACAAGATGCACGATTCTCCCATCTTCGGCCAATAATAGCTGCTTCGTATAATCAACCATCTCATCTTTACCCCAGCTTGGTGAGCCCCACAAATGCCTTCATACACTTCGGCCATGATACTTTTGGATTCGGATGGCCCTATATATTTCAACAACAACCCATCTTGTCGTTTCTTAT
Organism: Zanthoxylum bungeanum; assembly: GCA_019454045.1. Lineage (NCBI taxonomy): Eukaryota > Viridiplantae > Streptophyta > Magnoliopsida > Sapindales > Rutaceae > Zanthoxylum > Zanthoxylum bungeanum. Next base: position 228,005 of record SKCR01053856.1, read on the forward strand.
ATAGCACATTTCCTGATACTATATAGTTCAAAGCTTTAAGTTTTAACCTTTGATCCTTCCCTTCTTCGGGCTGCTTTAGGAATGTCTTGATTTCATTTCTCCAATCGTCGTTCATTTCGGATTCGATGACCATGGCGTCCGTATATTTAGCTCGCCTCATGAGGGCTGGCTCAACCTCTTCGCTCCTGTATACCCCACCTATGTTTGTCTGTTTATATTCGGAGGCTGCTTGGGCTAAGCTATTGGCCAATTCGTTCTTCGCCCTTGGAACGTATTCTAATTCAGCGTGATCAAATCGTTCTACCAATTCTTTGGCCACGTCCAATAATACCATGACTGATGGGCTTTGACATTTAAAAGCTCCTATCACTTATTGAATTACCAGCTGCGAATCTCCCTTGATGGACGCATGAGTTACTCCTATATTGAGGAGCATCTCTAGCCCAAGTATCAAGGCTTCGTATTCGGCCTGGTTATTGGTGCAGTATTCGTTCAACTTGACTAGGAATCGGAAAGATTCTCCCAACGGGCTGACCAGGACTAATCATATTCCATCTCCCTTCATTGTGCTGGATCCGTCGAAATACATCGTCCATGGTTTCAGACTACATTCGTCCAAATCCATTTATATTTCCCTGATCGTGCTCAAACATGGATGGTCGGCCAAAAAATCGTCCAAGGCTTGATTTTTAACGGCCCTCTGGGGTTCATGCCGTATATCAAATTCTGAAAGTGATAGTGACCAAAACCCGACTCTTTGATGCAAGATGGGACGAGAAAACATGTACTTTATTATATTAATTCTTGTAATCAAATACACTATATTCGGCCTAAGGTAGGCTCGTAATTTAGTACATGTGAAGTACAAAGCCAAACATAATTTCTCCATGGGAAAATAGTTACATTCATAATTCAGCAATTGTCTGCTGATATAGTAAATGGCTCTCTCAATGTTCATGTCGTAATCTTGCGCGATCATCCCAGCTATGGACTGCTCTTCAGTCACTATGTACAACTTTACTAGCTTTCCTGACACTGGAGGTACCATCACCGACGACTGTGACATGTATTTCTTCAGGCTGTCAAATGCTCGTTGATGTTCCTCGGTCCAGACGAATCGCCTTTCAGCTTCAATAAGGAGGAGAACATTTTTGTTTTCCCTGCATAGTTGGAGATGAATCGCCTTAAGAAGTTAATTTGCCATAAAAACCTCTGCAACTCTTTTTTATTTCGGGGTGGCATAGCTTCGGTGATCGCCTGAGACTTATTGGTGTCGATCTCAATTCCCCGTTGGTGCACTGGAAACCCTAGGAAATTTCCTGCGCACACCCCGAAAGCGCACTTGGCAGGGTTCATTCTTAGTTTGAACTTTCTCATTCGTTCGAAGGCCGTTGCTAAATGGCCAAAATGTTCATCCGTAGTCACGGATTTAGCCACTATATCGTCCATATAGACTTCTACGAATTTGCCAATCATGTCATGAAAGATCAAGTTCATGGCCCGCTGATAAGTGGCACCAGTATTTTTCAGGCCGAATGGCATGACCGCCCACTCATAACACCCTAGAGAGCCTGGGCATCTAAAGGCCATCTTGTGTACATCATCTTCGATGATGTAAATCTGATTATAGCCCGCATACCCATCCATAAACGAGTATACTTGATACCCCGCCGTGGAATCCACTAGGGAATCTACTGTCGGCATTGGGTATTGATCTTTTGGTGTTGCTAGGTTTAAATTTCTGAAGTCTATACAGATCCTTATCTTTCCATTCTTTTTCCTAACTGGGACAATATTTGACAACCATTCCACATATCTGGTAGTCCTAATGAATTTTGCCTCTAACAATCGTTCAACTTCTTTCTTAATATCATGCATGACATTAGGCGCAAACCTCCGGGGAGGCTGCCTATGAGGCCTATGGCTTGGAATGATTGGCAACCTATGCTCCACCAATGTCCTATATAAGCCAGACATTTCATTGTAGTCCCATGCAAAACAATCTTTGTATTCTTGCAACAAAAAATTAAATTTTCACGTACCTGGGGCTCCAATTCTTTACCGACGTAAGTTATGCGCCTATCGTGCTCATTCCCCAGATTTACCTCGTCCAAAGCATCTTGTCCTCTTGAGATGTTTGTCTTGCGTCGTCCATTCATGGCGTACTCTTCTTCCTTTGATTCTCCTCCTTCCATCAAGCAGTCCACTCCACATAGTTCTTTTATTTTGTCCTTCGTCTGGTGTGCCAGCAATTTGCCTCTTAAGGCCGAAATAGCGGCCTGTTCTTCATCCTCACTTCTTCGCTCCATTACATAGGCCAATAAATTGGCCTTGGAGGCCGCAAGAGCGGCTTGCTCCTTATTCTGGCCGTACTTCATTCGAACCACTGTGTGTTGGTTCTCCAAAGACCATTGTGGTTGGTCTCGTCTGTGCGAACAAATCGTCCAGTAACCCAGCGGGGTAAGACTCGTCATTCTGAGCCATAATGGTCGGGCTTTCCCCTGTATTCAAAACTCTGGTCGACCCATAGTTCCCTTCGTACATGAAGTACTCAGCCGAGTTTGTCTCCGCAGCGAAAGGCTTATTGTCGGCATGCACTATCTCCACTTCGTCCCTTTGGTTCCAGAAAACCAGGCATTGATGAAGGGATGAAATGATGCATCGGCTGCCGTGAATCCAGTCTCGTCCCAGGAGCATATTGTATGTGGTTGGCCCATCTATGACGAAAAATACTACAGTCTTCGTAGTACTTCCCACTTGCAGGTCCAATGGAATAACTCATTTTACTGTCGTCGCCCCTCCATTAAAGCCGGTAAGCACCACTTCCGTAGGGAGGAGGTATTCTTCGGACTTTGCCAAACGTCCTAACATCCTAACTGGTATTGCATTAATGGCCGCCCTGTTATCAATTAGCACTTTGGTGACATGTATCCCATTAGCCTTTGCCTTCACATACAACGGCCACAGACGCTTCGTCATTTGTGTTGGTGGCTTCGGGAAAATCACTCTCCTTGATAGACCTATTTACAATGCTTGATCGCCCTCATCATTAACTTGAGGCGATTCCTCTTCCATGTCCCATCTGGAAGGTGGCAACGTGGCTGGTGTATCCTGGGAGACATGATTGACAATCAATCTCCATTTTTCGGCTCTGGTGAGGGTCCGTTTTATCTTAGGCGTCCCATACAAAATGAGGAATGGATATCGTCCCAAATCTTCTCCCAATGTTCCGATTGCAGGATTGCCGGCTTCATATAATTCTCTGAGAAGCCGATTCTGTGAAATTCCCCTTCTCCTTGATTCAGTCTTGATGTCTATTTCTTCTTCTACATCGGTCATCTCCTCATCTTCAACTTCCCTGTCTGTGATTGAGAGCGCTGCAAATTTAGTTTCGTCACCCTCATAAACGTCCTCACTTGTTCCGGCTTCCCCATTGTTATCTCTCCTAAATTTCCCAGGTAATAGGTAATGATTAGCCACAACTGGCGGTATACTACCGAACTGAATGACGTTAAACGGCTCTTCATCGTCTGTTTTGTCCCGCTTCTATCTGCCGAATTTAGTACGTTCATCGCAACTTGTCACCGTTCCTTCTTTGTTGTCACCCCCTTTTTGGTTTACTTCTGTTTTCTCTGTGGTGCGAGGGCTACGGCCTGTGGTGGCCTTTGCTTCACCTTGTCGACGCATCAAAGAGCCATAATTCTTTTGGTGTCGCCTTAACTGCGTCCTTGTCATTTCGTCTACAGGGGGATAGTTCCTGCCTGGCCGCTGGCCCGAGTGTGGCTTTTGGTACGAATGCCAAACATTGGGCTGATTAATCTTTGGCCTGAACGTCCTTACATTTTGGACGAAATTTGAATTCTCCCCATAGAACCTTGGGGCGAAGGTCCGGGGCTGCCATGATGATGACTTTCTCTTTGCAGGCCTTTCGCAAGTGTCTTCTAACTCTTTCATCCATTCCATGTCGTTCTTGCATCGAATACAAATGTTCTGCTGGTCTCCTTGCTCTGAAGGTGCCTTAATCCTTTCCAGAGCGGTTGGATGATGACGATGCTGTCCTTCGTCTAGCACTAATTTGACTTTCGGCAGATTCATCTTGGCAAGGTCTGGATTGATTATGTTCAACCCCACCGATTTTGGAAACGAGTCGCTGTCAACTGCCATCTTTTTCTCGAACGTGATTCGTCCAGATTCTATGGCATCCTGTAAGACATTACGAAAAACAAGAGTTGTATGAGACCATGCATTGTGCCACTCATAATATTTTTTACTACCGATTTGCTCGGCTGTTGGCAACGTGTGTCGGTCGCTTAAGCTAATTTGCTTGTCCTTATATAACTGGTCAAATATAGCATCGACTTTAGTAATATCAAAGGAGAAGTTCCTGCTCTTTTTATCATTCGTTTCACTCGCTTGGGGTTCCGCCCACGTCTTGCAAACGTAAGGTTTCCCTTTAACCAACTCGGCCAAACATAAATCGGCCGACTCGGTGTCTACTTCGCCCATTTCATAGTCGATATTCCTGTAATATGTCCATTTGCTCGAATTCTTCATTTGCTCATTTTCTCGTAATAATCATTCATAACGCACCAAACTAGTGGTGAGTTGGGGAAGGTCCCAAAACTCGCGATCCTGAAACTTCTTTTTTAGATCGAGATTTAAGCAACCTTGAGCGATCCTTACAAATTCTTTTTCGGGCAAAGGCACGTAACATCGGCCTCAGGCTACCTTAAACCGTTGTAAAAATGTTTCGGTACACTCTCCTGGCAATTGTCTTAGGTTTGCCAATTCGGCTAAGGCCACTTCAGATTCAGCCTTGTAAAATTACGCATGAAACAGTTGCTCCATTTGCTGCCAACTTTCTGCCGAATTGGCCAACAGACTGACATACTGTAGGCACTGTATTTTTGCATATAAGTCCCTATGATGAGTCTCATTTGGAGGTACTACCTTTTAAGTCACGGAAGTCGCGAGAAACGGACGTCGGAGAGGGAAATTCAGAATAAGTATGTCATAAGGTTCATTTCACAAGTTCATTGTTTTCGTTCGTTCTCCATTCGTTGTTCGTTCGAACGTCAAACAGATTGCGGGCGTTCGTGTGGCGTTCGAAGAGGCGTTCGAATGGTGCCGGTATTTCTGGTTTTACTGCTAGCCTCACACCCAAGCCCAATTAGCCCACCAAAGCCCATAAGACACATCCCAATTAATAAAACACATATTTAACACATGGTGAAATTAAAACAAATCTAAAAATCACATACCAAATTAAAATCAATCAACAAATATTATATACCAAACTAAAAATATTATATGCCTAAACAAAATAAATCACATCCCAAACAAGCCAAAATTTGTCCCCCCTCAATCCATTGATTTCTTTATCCAACACCAAATCAAATCCCTTATTTTCCTTGTCTAACACCAAATCATATCTCTATTTAATACCAAATATCTTTTCCTTGTGAGACAAAGGGAAACCCTAGCCCTTCTCTATATAAACAACCCCTTAACCAAGACATGCATTCCCCTAGCTCATACACACAACTCACACGCAAATCACAACAAGAAACCCTAGACATTACACGCAAATCACAAGAAAAATAGCAAACAATTCTCTTCATCCCCACCCTCGCATTACCAAAAATACAGCAGCCATTTACAGCCCCTACAACCATCAAAACAGTCCCTAATTACCACCGAAAACCAGCCCCATAAACCCCCACACATCACCAAAAATTACCCCAAAAACAGCAGCCATTCATGCCAAAACAGTGACCTGAACAGTGAGTAAAAAATACAGAGGAAACATTAGTGAATCGGAGTTAAAACAGTTGCTTGAGCAGTGGAACAGTGAGGAAAGGCGCGAACCTGTGAATCAGAAGAGTTGCGGAGCATCCCCTCTTCCGAAGATCATGTACCGTACATCCGAGAGGTGATTTAAAAGGTTAGACCTGAGGGTACTTTTTCTATTTATTGTCATTCGTTTTTTTTTTATTGTTTTATTCGCATGAGAGTCGTTTGTGAATGCATGTTGTGGCTTTGAATAAAATGAAAGATGTGTCAACTCTCGCGGTATATCGGATGGAAACCCGGACATAAATTTCATAGCCGATTCTGAATGGACGGTAGTATGATCTATACTCGGGATACAACTCCACGTACCGCTTGAGTAAACAACACTTTCTTTTGTTTTATGTTGCTTTGATTTATTTATTATTCGTCATTTAAATTCCGCATGTTACTTGTTTATGCATGATGCGATCGAGCGCATGGGCTTAGTAAGTTGGATTAAAGGTCCCTTATTTGGAGGGGTTAAAACCCTTTACCACGATGCTTTGTCGCGCCGGTTGATGTGTGTTCGGTTGAATGTAAGAAATGTTCAATCGGGCATACTAAGTTTGATATTATTGTCTTTATTCTTTGTATGCATGATGTGATTGAGCGCATGGGCTTAGTAAGTTGGATTAAAGGTCCCATATTCTGAGGGGTTAAAATCCTTTACCACGATGCTTTGTCGCGCCGATTAGTGTATATTCGATTGGATGCCAGATGAATTCAATCGGATACGTGAGGTCCCACATTGTGGATTTGTTTGTCTACGAACCTAGTTTCATCATGCATCAGGTCTCGTTCCGTTCGAACACGTTCTCGAACGCTATATGAACGCGAACCTTCTGTTTACCATTCGAACGCGTTCTCGAACGTTATGCGAATGCGCACACATTTTCCTAGTTTCATCATGCATCAGGTCTGGTTCCGTTCGAACGCGTTCTCGAACGCTATACGAACGCGAACCTTCTGTTTACCGTTCGAACGCGTTCTCAAACGCTACGCGAACGCGCACGTATTTTCTTAGTGTTTCATGCATCAGGTCTGGCTCCATTCGAACACGTTCTCGAATGCTATACGAACGCGAACCTTCTGTTTACCGTTCGAACGCGTTTACAAACGCTACACGAACGCGAATACACTGAACTGGGTCATTTTCACCACACGACATGCATAATCGTTTCTTAGGGGATTTCTCTTGTATCATGTAATCAATCATATTATTTGAATTCCTGCATTTATTTATTTGATGTGTTCATGAGATGGTATTCAAGCATGATTAGTCCTTTATTTTACGTTTGGAATTTGCATTATGTTTAGGTTGTTCTTTGTTTTTCGCATTATATGATCGAAACATGTTCATGAGATTGCCGTGTGCTATTGCTTGTTTGTTGTTATGATGATTACTTTCATGCATGTGAACTTAGAAGAATGATACTCTTGGAAATAAGTGTTACTTAAGCTTGATTAAATTATTACACAAATCCTTTCATTACAAGTGACATAAGTAAGAGACCATTCCGAACCCAACGGTTTGAGGTCTTCCCTTGCGAGGGGTGAGTGCGGCCTTAAATCTCATTTTCCCGGTTCACACCGGGTGGCGACTCCATTATTCTCCGGTTTAGTCCCCTGTGGCTACTCCGTACTCCCGACTAGGCCGCGAGCCTAGAACAGCATGCGTCTCCCAGTTTCCTGTGTTCCCACACTGGGGATAGAGAATCGGCCCCGAAATATTGTCTTGTAATGTTGGGATTTATGTTCTAATTGACCGTGTCTATAGTGGATAAAATGGGGGTTTAATCAAAGGCATTTTGAGGCTAGGTAATGGTTTGGTGTCTTCCTTCATTCACTACCTTTCTAGAAGGAAAAGCTGTGAAGGCACCTATATAGCCATCTACCCGTAGCCTATTGTGATGGACTAATTTGGAGGACTCGTTGTTTATTCCTGTCACCAAGCGATAATAGCCTAAGAGGCTAGGGTACTTAAGAGAGTCTCGCTCCACCCTCCCTCTGGGGAATCTACAACGGGAAATCCATTTGACAGTCAGTCACACACCATAGCTCATTGGCACGTACCTTAGTGTATAAAAAAGGGTGCGCTCACTTGGCCGCTCGAACCCTTGATTAGGGAGACCTAGTTGTGGGCCATCCTTTGCCGGTGAGAGCCTTTGTCTACACTCTTGCGAACCCACCCATAGACCGGGGTTATATGGTCAAAGTAACAATTATTTCCTTGAGTATGTGCTTGTGGACCATCCTCATTTGGATGCAGTTGGACTTTTGTCAGAAATGCGAACTTGCTGGGCCATTTAAACTGACGCGAGTTCGTACCTTATGACCATTAGACCCAAAGCTTCTGAAATGTTGATGGGCCATTCTGTAGAAATTATTGTTTTATGTTCGCATTATCTTCCTTTTATGCTTGTGTTTGGGAACATCGTCGTTTGGATTCATTTGGACCATTTGTCATGGGATATGGGCTTGTTGGGCCATTTAAACTGGGACAAGAACGTATTTTATGACGATTGGGCCAAAGGCTTCTAAGTGTTGATGGGCCACTTTGTGCTTGTGTTCGGAACATTACCATTTGGATTTAGTTGGGCTGCTTGCCATGAGATGTGAACTCATTGGGCCATTTAAACTGGGAAGAGTTCACTCCTATGATAGTTAGCCCAAAAGCTTCTAAAATGATGATGGGCCGATTTGTGTGAAAATTTAATGTGTTGATATATTTCTTATATCGCATGCATCTCATGCATCACATGCACCTCATGCATACATGCACCATGTTAACCCTATTTTGTCTTGAAAGACATCATAGATACCGTTTGGGTTAGAGAAGGGACAAGACTCACTAAAAGAACAGTAACAGGTATGAGTACATCCGATAACGAGGTATCCCAGATAGATCAGTTGGAAAATGGTTTCGCCAAGATTACCGAACAATTGCAAGCCTTGACTACTGCCATGGCAAATATGGCTGTGCCCCGTGCTGGGGGAAATTATGAGAATGTGAGGCGTGAGGAGCCTCCGAATGGGTTGGGGGATGGTGGCAGAATATGCGACCGAAAAAATAATTGGGTCTCAGGCCGAAATACAGAAACTCCGTTACCAGGTAGAGTCTATTACCCGTAAGATGAAGGGTAAGGACAAAGACTTACTAGACTATGAGGCGATGACCTTTGAAGAACAACTACCAGCTCAGTTCAAAATGCCTGATATGGCCAAGTTCAATGGGAATGGGAACCCGAGGGTCCATCTCCGACAATATGTGTCAGTTATGAGTTCAGTGGGTCTGACACAGCGCCAAGCTCAGAAGATGTTTGGGATGTCACTCGAGGGGGCACCCGTAGTGTGGTATCACAATCTTGAGAAAAAAAGGTTAAGGAAGAATGGAGGGAATTGGCAGATGCATTTCTGAAATACTATGTTACAGACTTGGAGATTGATTTGTCACTCCGAGATTTGGAGAACACCAAGCAGAAGCCGGAAGAAAGCTTCAAGGAGTATGTAGACCGCTGGAGAAGCCAGCTTCTGAAAATGCAGACTCGGCCCTCTGAGAATGACCAGATTAAAATGATCATAAAGGGCACCAAGCCCTCAATTTATGGCAAGTTGAGAAGGATGACCTCCATGATTGCAGATTTTCGACAGTTGAGGGAAACTGTCATGGATATAGAAGAAGAATAAGCTGAGAACAGAAAGTTTTATGGCCAGAATAGAAGAACTTTTGGGGGGCCTTCTGAGACCAAGCCCGCTACTGCCGAAGTCGCTGCCATCAGAAACAGGCAATTCTCCAACCTTGGTAGACCTTTGTCGAAGGTATTTGAAAAGTTACAGGGACAAGGACTCTTGAAACCCTTAGAAGGAAAACCACTTCCACACCCCCCACCGCCACACATAAATGTGAACCTTTATTGTCACTTCCACCAGCTACATGGCCATGACACCGACAACTGCACCCGCCTCAGGCATGAAATTCAAGATCTCATAGATTCCTATAAAATAACCAACCCAGGAAAAGAACAGCCAAGCACACACACCAACCCTCTACCAAACTACCACTCCGTTCCACCACACACCTACATGATCAACTCTGGATTGCCCGAAACTTTTGTCCTCCAAACCCTCAACCACCAAGCTTCTTACATGGATGACAGTAAAGAACCATAGGCCGAGGAAGAAGGCAGTGCTGTGGATGATGGAGCTGTTCCTCCTAGTCTATTTGATCCAGTTTTTTTTAAAGACATTGATTTTGTTACTTGTTCGAACTCTTTTTCTCAACGATAATAAAGACGTTCATTTCGCTGAATCTCTTCTGCAATATGAGTATATTTGAGAAAATCATTCAACCTTGGTACTATGAAATTCAGTGATGTTTAGAACACGGGGAATCCTCGAAATAAGAAAGCAGAAAGGACAGGATATCCATTCAGAAATTGGGAAATGGAGCAGTGAGACTATCAGACTTGGAAGGGAATTAGTTCACCGAGCCGATCAACATAGACAGATTGAAGCAGTGGTTTGCCTGAGGAAAAGAAGACTGAGTAGTCACCAAGAGAATTGACGGAAGACCTAACCCGACGGGATAGGAACATTCATGCATGCACACACGTAACACATTTTGCATCATTTCGTGTTTGTTCTGTTTTGTAATAACAGGTTTCAAAGGAGAAAAAGAGAAAGCATCAAATGCAAGCCAACCAGAAGCAGCAACCGTACAATGTCAGCAGTCTTCAGGAATGAATCACAAGGGTGAGGCCCATATCAGCAGTATCAGTCTAGGGGCGAGGCCCACATTATCATCAATTTCAGAAATGAATCCCAAGGGGCGAGGACCGTATTATTAGCAGTTTTCGAGAATAAATCCCACAGGGTCGAGGCCCACATCAGCACCAGTTTTGGGGATGAGTCCCAGGTCGAGGCCCACATCAGTATCAGTTATGGGGATGAGTCCCAGGGTCGAGGCCCACATCAGCAGCAGTTTTGGGGATGAGTCCCAGGGCCGAGGCCCATACATCAGTATCAGTTTTGGGGATGCGTCCCAGGGTCAAGGCCCACATCAGTAGCAGTTTTGGGGATGAATCCCAGGGTTGAGGCCCACACATCATCAGAAAGCCGGGAATGGTACTCCGAGAATGGAGCACAGTTCGAGAATGAACAAGCCGGGAATGGCACTCCGAGAATGGAGCACAGTTCGAGAATGAACAAGCCCGGAATGGCACTCCGAGAATGGAGCACAGTTCGAGAATGAACAAGCCGGGAATGGCACTCCAAGAATGGAAACACAGTTCGGGAATGAACAAGCCGGGAATGGCACTCCAAGAACGGAAACACAGTTCGGGAATGAACAAGCCGGGAATAGCACACCAAGAATGGAACACAGTTCGGGAATGAACAAGCCGAGAATGGCAATCCAAGAATGGAGCAAGGTTCGAGAATGAACAAGTTGAGAATGGTAATCCGAGAATGGAACAAATTTCGAGAATGAATAATCTGATAATGGTAATCCGAGAATGGAGCAAGGTTCGGGAATGAACAAACCAAGAATGACACTCCGAGAATGGAGCACGGTTTGGGAATGGACCACCTCACAGTAACAGTTCGAGAATGGACATCTCACGGTAACGGTTCGGGAATGGACCACGTCACAGCACGGTTCGGGAATGAACCAGGGGTCGCAGCACCTCACCACCTAATCAACTCAACTCAACACATGGCAAGTCAAGTGACAGCTAGCGAGCCAGGTAAGTAAAAATGCATTGCATAACTTTGATAGGATTGTCACTATTGCACATTACACCAATCCCATCAAAGTGGGGGCGACTGTAGGCATTGCATTTTTGCATATAAGTCCCTATAATGAGTCTCATTTGGAGGCACTACCTTTTAAGTCACGGAAGTCGCGGGAAACGGACGTCGGAGGGGGAAATTCAGAATAAGTATGTCATAAGGTTCATTTCACAAGTTCACTATTTTCGTTCGTTCTGCGTTCGTTGTTCGTTCGAACGTCAAACAGATTGCGGGCGTTCGAACGGTGTCGGTATTTCTGGTTTTGCTTCTAGCCTCACACCCAAGCCCAATTAGCCCACCAAAGCCCATAAGACACATCCCAATTAATAAAACACATATTTAACACATGGTGAAATTAAAATAAATCTAAAAATCACATACCAAATTAAAATCAATCAACAAATATTATATACCAAACTAAACAAATTATATGCCTAAACAAAATAAATCACATCCCAAACAAGCCAAAATTTGTCCCCCCTCAATCCATTGATTTCCTTATCCAACACCAAATCAAATCCCTTACTTTACTTGTCTAACACCAAATCATATCTCTCTTTAATACCAAATATATCTTCCTTGTGAGACAAGGGGATACCCTAGCCCTTCTCTATATAAACAACCTCTAACCAAGACATGCATTCCCCTAGCTCATACACACAACTCACACGCAAATCACAACAAGAAACCCTAGACATTACACGCAAATCACAAGAAAAATAGCAAACAATTCTCTTCATCCCCACCCTCGCATTACCGAAAATACAGCAGCCATTTAGAGCCCCTACAACCATCAAAACAGTCTCTAATTACCACCGAAAACCAGCCCCATAAACCCCCACACATCACCGAAAATTACCCCAAAAACAGCAGCCATTCACGCCAAAACAGTGACCTGAACAGTGAGTAAAGCAATACAGAGGAAACAGTAGTGAATCGGAGTCAAAACAGTTGCTTGAGCAGTGGAACAACGAGGAAAGGCGCGAACCTATGAACCGGAAGAGTTGCGGAGCATCCCCCATTCCGAAGATCGTGTACCGTACATCCGAGATGTGATTTAAAAGGTTAGACCTGAGGGTACTTTTTCTATTTATTGTCATTCGTTTTTTTTTATTGTTTTATTCACATGAGAGTCATTTGTGAATGCATGTTGTGGCTTTGAATAAAATGAAAGATGTGTCAACTCTCAAGGTATATCGGATGGAAACCCGGACATAAATTTCATAGCCGATTCCGAATGGACGGTAGTATGATCTGTACTCGGGATACAACTCCACGTACCGCTTGAATAGACGACACTTTCTTTTGTTTTATGTTGCTTTGATTTATTTATTATTCGCCATTTAAATTCCGCATGTTACTTGTTTATGCATGATGCGATCGAGCGCATGGGCTTAGTAAGTCATATTAAAGGTCCCCTATTTGGAGGGGTTAAAACCCTTTACCACGATGCTTTGCCGTGCCGGTTGATATGTGTTCTGTTGAATGTAAGAAATGTTTAATCGGGCATACTAAGTTTGATATTATTGTCTTTATTCTTTGTATGCATGATGTGATTAAGCGCATGGGCTTAGTAAGTTGGATCAAAGGTCCCCTATTCTGAGGGGTTAAAATCCTTTACCACGATGCTTTGTCGCGCCGATTAGTGTATATTCGATTGGATGCGAGATGAGTTCCATCGGATACGTGAGGTCCCACATTGTGGATTTTTTTGTCTATGAACCTAGTTTCATCATGCATCAGGTCTGGTTCCGTTCGAACGCGTTCTCGAACGCTATACGAACGTGAACCTTCTGTTTACCGTTCGAACGCATTCTCAAATGCTACGCGAACGCGCACGCATTTTCTTAGTGTTTCATGCATCAGGTATGGCTCTGTTCGAACGCATTCTCGAACGCTATATTAAACGCGAACCTTCTGTTTACTGTTCGAACGCGTTTACGAACGCTACATGAACGCGAATACACTGAACTGAGTCATTTTCACCACACGACATGCATAATCGTTTCTTAGGGGATTTCTCTTGTATCATGTAATCAATCATATTATTTGAATTCCTGCATTTATTTATTTGATGTGTTCATGAGATGGTATTCAAGCATGATTAGTCCTTTATTTTACGTTTGGAATTTGCATTATTTTTAGGTTGTTCTTTGTTTTCCGCATTATATGATCGAAACATGTTCATGAGATTACCGTGTGCTATTGCATGTTTTCTGTTATGATGATTACTTTCATGCATGTGAACTTAGAAGCATGATACTCTTGGAAATAAGTGTTACTTAAGCTTGATTAAATTATTACACAAATCCTTTCATTACAAGTGACATAAGTAAAGGACCATTCCGAACCCAACGGTTTGAGGTCTTCCCTTGCGAGGGGTGAGTGCGGCCTTAAATCTCATTTTCCCGGTTCACACCGGGTGGCGACTCCATTATTCTCTGGTTTAGTCCCCTATGGCTACTCCGTACTCCCGACTAGGCCGCCAGCCTAGAACAGCATGCGTCGCCCAGTTTCCTGTGTTCCCACACATACGAGAAGAAAACTACCCCTGACAGTGAGCCGTGAAATAACCTCAGTTTGTGGAAATCAATGACTTCCCCACACTGAAGGGTAAATCGCCTTACGTGTTCCATGGTAGAAACTTCCCCAGACCCCGTAAAGAGGGAAAAATCTGGTATCTTGTAGTTTCTAGGCCATGGATAGGCCACATCGACCCAATCAGGATACGGCTTCCGATATCTTGGCCGTATACCTAGACCAAATTGGTTTTGAAGGATCTCGGTCATTTGCTCCCTTAGTATATCATTGCCATTAAATGGCACATCTATGGGCGGTGGCTGCGGTCATCTCAAAAGTGGGACATAATCAAGATTCTGCCCCTGAGAAACCTGGACACCCTGAGGCAACACCATTTCATTTTGTGCCATATTTGGCCCTAATTGTGGGCCATTGCCTCCAGGACTTATTCCTCCCCTGAGAACCGTAGGGATGTTGGTCCCATGTGGAGGAACATTACTAGGACCAGCCTCCTGACTATTTATCGCAGGGAGGGGCGTAGTCCACGGCAGCGCCGTCCCGCCGTTTACACATTTGGCCATTAATTCATTCACCGAGCTTAGATGTTTAGCCATGTTTTCATAATGCGAATTGGTAGTTGATACGAATTTATCTATGACATGCGCATTTTGAAGCCTAACCTGTTTGACAACATCCTGTGTGAATTCACCGAACAACGCGCGCACCGCGTTAGGGCTGAGCTCTCTCATAGATTCGTACCGATTAGCATCTGCCAGACCCTCAAATTAACCCACTATGGCTGGAACGTTGGGCTGGTTGGTTTGCTCCAGTCCTCCTTCCTCCGCAGTTGAGCCAGTTTGAGCGTTTCTTTTCGGAGACATCTCCACTCTTTACACCAATCCTCCAACTGTGGTCGCCAAAAACTGTTTGCGAAATTTTTATGCGTGAAGAAAGAAGAGCGTGTAAGGTTCAAACCTCCTGAGACAAAGTCCCAGTAAGGGGCGTTTGATTGAGTGAATAAGCCTCCAAGGGGCGCAAGCACACAAGTTACAGTCCTAAGGTTACAATCTAAGAAATGAAAAATAAAAATATGCTCATTTAAGTCTTCATTTGATCAGGCTTTTTCTCTTGGTGTAGATATGCTTTTATAGTGGCGATTGTCAACCGTTTTAGGCGGTTCCAGTATCTTCCTGCAGTTGCAGGATCGTGCCTGTAACCGCTGAGCTGCGTGTCTCAACTGCTTGGTTGTGGGGGGAAAACCGTCCAACTGCTACGATCGTGGAAGTAACCGCATTATAGGTTTTCGTCCTAACCGCTGGTCCGGTCGCCCTAAACTCTTCGTCGCTTTTCGGTCCATCGGCCTTCTTTCCTTTGTTCTTTCTTTCGTCCCAGGGCGATTTTGTCCTATAGTGGAGATTTTCGTCTGTCAACAGATATCAATACAACATAATCAATTTAGAAAACACCGCAAAACTTTTATGTTGTTAGATTTCGTCATAACTAAGTTTGAGTCTTAAGATTCCTTAAATTTGTAATCGAGCCGAAATGACCGCATATTTACACCCTTGTGATATTTTATTAATGAAATCTTTTATTATCCTTTAAAAAAAAACTAACATTACTGATATTTTTTTGTAAGTGTCATTAATCTAGTGTTAATGAAGTTAATTTTTAGCATTAATTTTTAGCATAAAGTTAGTTTTGACATTCAGCTATGGATTAATTATTGTAACCTCAAATATTTTGACTAATTTTAACCTATCTTTAACATCAACCCTTCCCTATTTCTTTTCAAAAAAAAAAAAAAAAAAAAAAAAACCCTTCCCTATTTATCAATTAAATGGTACAGTAAAATAAGGATGTCGTTGATGAAAATATATATCAAATGATTTATCTTGTCAACAAAACATCTAATAGTAAAAGGAAATTAACCCTTCAGGAATCATGTGCAAATTAAGAAGAGGTGGGATACAAGCTGCTGTGACCAAATTTTAGCAGGAAAAATCAAATCTACAAATTGTGTGCAGCCTTCCAAGAAACTCCATTCTATATGGTCACAAGTTTTTCTGTTGTCTAATTTTAAAGTCACCAAAATCCTGCTTCTTCATCTTCTTTTTTCATCTAATTAATTTTATAATAATTTTTTTTTTTTTTGTAAACAACAATAATGTTATATGTGATCAACTATTGACAACTGTCTACGGAGAAGACCAAAAAACATCCTCATTTTGAGAGATGATTTGGTTCAAGAAATGTTTAATTATGTTCGCTTAAACTTTGGAAATTATTTTGAAAATCTACATTATACATCTTATTTCCTTGTGAAATTATTTTCAATACCATAACTGAAATGTGAGATGATAGAAAATTAAATAAAGTGAAAAAAAAAAACGTCTGTTTACAGCATTCAAGTTTTTTTCCTCTAAAGTTTTTATTGTTTGAATCATCTCTATAAAAGGATGAGATGATTCAAAATGTATTCTTCTCTAAAGTTTTTTTTTAGTAGATGCTAATTGATTTAATTGATAAAATCTTTTAAATGTAAATAATTTCCCATGTTCCTTCTATTTCAAGGAGTGTGTGTTTGTGGAGGAATGAATTTGACATTTGATATTTTCCCTACTTAATTTATTATTTTTCTATTTGAAAATAATAATTTTCTGCTTAATTTAAAAATGGGATTTCAATAACTGACCGTGGGTTGTTTTTGGACTTAAATTATTTTTTGTGCAAACATATATCTTTACTATTTTGGTCATTATCACTCTTCGTGAAGCTTGTTTCCTCTTAATAATATTTATCCCCACTTAAAAAAAAACACTCTTTACCATTTTACATAGAAAGTATTGGGCTATCTTTTTATATCATTTTCCCAGTGGATATACCTAAAATATGTAACTGAATTTAGAATTATAATTAGGGGTGAGAATTTGGGTTATGATTCGTTTATTCGTTCGATTTGATTCGCTTTAAAGCGAATACGAGTTTGAAAAAATGGATTCGTTTAATAAATTGGTCAATTCTCTATTCAATTCGTTTATTAAATGAGTCGAATACAGATTTAAGCTCATTGATTCATTTATTTGTTTATGATTCGTTTTATTATTTTCTTTTACTAGTTACTATTATTTGTCAATTAAGATTCGAGAAATTATGGCTAATTACCATAGAAAAAATAATATTTTTAATATTTGATGAGATATTTTTAGTAAATATATTAATTACATATTTCATATGTATATATTTATGAAAAATTAATGTAAATAAATTATGGTAAATTATGTTATTGAATAATATCATGATTAAACGAATATTCGTATTCGATTCGTTTATTCAACGAATCGAATACGAATCATGATATTAGGATTCGTTTAATAAACGAATCGAATGCGAATCCATCACATTTTGATTCGATTCGTTGATTCGTTTTACCACCCCTAATTATAATTATCTTTTTGTCCTTACCATCATTGTAGTGCTTATCTTTTGATTAAGGTTCACACCACATATAATTATAAATATCTCTTAAAAAAGCATCATCAAACCGCACAATAATTCAGGCCTTATAATAACCATAAACACAATTCTTAAAAGAAAATGACTACCTTGTTACATTTTCTTCTATTTGTTTTAATTACTTCATTATGTTTCAAAATCGGCAACACTACTGATGTAATTAGTAAAGATCAAGTTGCCCAAGTTCACGTTGTGAACGCATTGCCAAAGGACTCAGCACCAATGGTGATTCGTTGCAATTCTAGGGCTTCAAATCTTGATGCAAAAGAGCTCAAATCCGGAGACGATTACAGTTGGGGTATTGAAGAAATTGCCACATATTTTTGTCAAGCCCTTTGTGGCAACAAATTTGCTTCTTGGCATGGGTTTCAGCCCCGAAGGGATTTAACTCAAAAGACAGTATTTTGGCTTGTGAAAGAAAATGGATTCTTTCTTAGCTGGGATAACTCTACCTGGGTGAAAAAATCTATTTGGGAAACTGAATGATTTTTCCTTAAGGTTGCATTTGTAATCTTAATTAATTGAAACGATTTGCGTACTGTTTAATCTGTTGTTGATTATGAATAAAAGTTGGGATTGTTTAAAAATCCTCCTGATCCGATTTTTTGCTGAATTCAACCCTGGAAAAACTTCCATATTGGTAATATGTTTGTGCCAGAATGTAGGATTTAATTTTTATTTTTTCAATTATGATATTGTTGACGGTCAAAAATTACAAAGGCTAGATGCTGTCGGTGAAACATACAATGGTAGAATCGTTCAATCAAAACAAGTGTGTGACACAATAATGCTTAGGAGAAACTCGTTGAGATGAGAGAAGCAATGAGAACGCTCAGACAACCGAATCGTTCAATTGATCAGGCAACCGAATCACCCAGTGTGGACTCCGGAATTCGCCAAGGGTCCTCAATCAGAATTTGTAAGTTGGGCACTAGCAATCCTGCAAAAAACAAAGTAGAGTGGACGAGAGTAGGCTACCACCGGTGTGGTGGATACCGGGTATACTCCGACGCCCAAGTCAGTGACACGAAATAAATTTGTAAAGTGGGAAAGCAAGGTTGAATATTACCTCTACTTCCTTTGTTTGGCCGTGAGGGCCGTGTAATATATGAGGGGATCAATGATTGAGAGCATGAAGTATTAGGGTGAGAGAAATGAGACTTGAATGAATTCTTCCCGTATTCTTTTCATATTTATAGATAAAACATGATCTGATGTTGGTGTATTTGGTAATGGTTTTTGGAGTAAGTGAGGATTAGTGCTAGAATTAGGTTAAGTGGAGTGGTGGGGTTTAGTGCTAGAATTAGGTTAAGTGGAGTGGTGGGTGAGTAATGCTAGATTTAAGTTAAGTGGAGTGGTCATTAGTTTATGATTTAACTGTAATCAAATAATACATAATTCTTTGGGCTTTGGTCCTTATTTTCGGGCCTAACATGCTGATGGGCTTAAGATGAAAGACAGCTTTACCCTTGGACCAAATTTGGCCCATACAGTTTGTCCCTTACTCTCTAAGTCAAAGAATTTTTGTTTTAGAGAGTATATTTATCCGTGTCGTATGTGAAAAAAGAGTGTAAAAGTGTATTACCTTCTGCCAAATGTCGTACCAAAATATATACAAAAACGTGGGTTTCTGTTTGCATGCATCTGATTTATCTAGGGTCATATAGAGTACGTGTTTTTGACCGAATTGAAATAGAGTTTCAAGAGTTCATGAGTCCAAGGGAATGTTCGTTGTCGACTGAACCAAACGGCAGTTCAGGAGTATGCTTTGACTCGACATGAGTCTAGGGGAATGTTCGTTATCGACTGAACCAAACGGCAGTTCAGGAGTATGCTTTGACTCGACATGAGTCCAGGGGAATGTCCATTGTCGACTGAACCAAAACGGTGGTTCAGGAGTTTACTTGACTCGACATGAGTCCAGGGCAATGTCCCTTGTCGACTGAACCAAACGGCAGTTCAGGAGTATGCTTTGACTCGACATGAGTCTAGGGGAATGTCCCTTGTCGACTGAACCAAACTGTGGTTCAGGAATTTCCTTGACTCGACATACATGAGTCTAGGGGAATGTCCCTTGTCGACTGAACCAAACGGTGGTTCAGGAGTTTACTTGACTCGACATGAGTCTAGGGGAATGTCCCTTGTCGACTGAACCAAACTGTGGTTCAGGATTTCCTTGACTCGACATACATGAGTCTAGGGGAATGTCCCTTGTCGACTGAACCAAACGGTGGTTCAGGGATTTAATTGACTCGATATGAGTCCAGGGGATGTCCCTTGTCGACTGAACCAAAACGGTGATTC
The DNA here is from genome assembly GCA_019454045.1 of Zanthoxylum bungeanum. Lineage (NCBI taxonomy): Eukaryota > Viridiplantae > Streptophyta > Magnoliopsida > Sapindales > Rutaceae > Zanthoxylum > Zanthoxylum bungeanum. The sequence goes on from SKCR01053856.1 coordinate 247,967, forward strand.
AGGAGTTTACTTGACTCGACATGAGTCATGGGAATGTCCCTTGTCGACTGAACCAAACGGTGGTTCAGGAGATTACTTGACTCGACATGAGTCCAGGGGAATGTCCCTTGTCGACTGAACCAAACGGTGGTTCAGGAGTTTACCTGACTCGACATGAGTCCATGGGAATGTCCCTTGTCGACTGAACCAAAACGGTGTTTCAGGAGTTTATTTTGACTCGACATGAGTCTAGGGGAATGTCCCTTGTCGACTGAACCAAAACGGTGGTTCAGGAGTTTATTTGACTCGACATGAGTCTAGGGGAATGTCCCTTGTCGACTGAACCAAACGGTGGTTCAGGAGTTTACTTGACTCGACATGAGTCCAGGGGAATGTCCCTTGTCGACTGAACCAAACGGTGGTTCAGGAGTTTACTTGACTCGACATGAGTCCAGGGGAATGTCCCTTGTCGACTGAATCAAACGGTGGTTCAGGATTTTACTTGACTCGACGTGAGTCCAGGGGAATGTCCCTTGTCGACTGAACCAAATGGTGGTTCAGGAGTTTATTTGACTCGACATGAGTCCATGGGAATGTCCCTTGTCGACTGAACCAAACGGTGGTTCAGGAGATTACTTGACTCGACATGAGTCCAGGGGAATGTCCCTTGTCGACTGAACCAAACGGTGGTTCAGGAGTTTATTTGACTCGACATGAGTCCAGGGGAATGTCCCTTGTCGACTGAACCAAAACGGTGGTTCAGGAGTTTATTTGACTCGACATGAGTCTGGGGGAATGTCCCTTGTCGACTGAACCAAACGGTGGTTCAGGAGTTTACTTGACTCGACATGAGTCCAGGGGAATGTCCCTTGTCGACTGAATCAAACGGTGGTTCATGATTTTACTTTACTCGACGTGAGTCCAGGGGAATGTCCCTTGTCGACTGAACCAAACGGTGGTCCAGGAGTTTACTTGACTCGACATGAGTCCAGGGGAATGTCCTTGTCGACTGAACCAAACGGTGGTTCAGGAGTTTACTTGACTCGACATGAGTCCAGGGGAATGTCCCTTGTCGACTGAACCAATCGGTGGTTCAGGAGTTTACTTGACTCGAAATGAGTCAGGGGAATGTCCTTGTCGACTGAACCAATCGGTGGTTCAGGAGTATACTTGACTCGACATGAGTCCAGGGGAATGTCCCTTGTCGACTGAACCAAACGGTGGTTCAGGAGATTACTTGACTCGACATGAGTCCAGGGGAATGTCCCTTGTCGACTGAACCAAACGGTGGTTCAGGAGTTCTTGACTCGACATGAGTCTAGGGGAATGTCCCTTGTCGACTGAACCAAACGGTGGTTCAGGAGTTTACTTGACTCGACATGAGTCCAGGGGAATGTCCCTGTCGACTGAACCAAAACGGTGGTTCAGGAGTTTACTTGACTCGACATGAGTCATGGGATTGTCCCTTGTCGACTGAACCAAACACTGATTCAGTTATGCCCAATTATCATTTGTCGAATGATTATAAGGCATGCACGGGGATTGCTCAATTAATTTTTCTTGAATGAATGCGTTCTAATGATGTCGTGTCAAATGGTGTGAAGGCAGTCATGAAGAGAATTTTGTTGAGAGCAAGTGGTGTAAGAATTCATCAAAAAATTTTATATTTTCTAGATCTTCCACGTGTCGCTTCACGAAATAAAACCTAACGCAAATAACGAGGAGTCTTTGGCGGGAATTGAACCGCCAAAAGAAGTAGTATAAGAGTGGCTTGATGGGTTCATTTGTTTCATTCACAAGATCTACGATTTGGAGAGAGAACTTCAAGGCTTCAAGGTACTTCTTCAAAACTCTCTTCGCGTTCTTCATTTCTTTGAATATTCATAGAGTAGCTTCAATCTGTTCTAAGCTAAATTAGGTTGTTTGATCTTTAGAATCATACGTTATTTGGTGGATTTGTGTTTGGAGATAGGAGTAGGATTTGATCTTTAAGGAACCCAAATCTTAGAAATTATTGTTTGTAGACTCGTTGATTAGAATATGTCGAGTGGAGACTCTTTAGAAAGTTTAGGAGAACAGATCGATACATTCGTAGGATCATCATCGAGTGAATCGACAGAAGAAAAATCATTAAGGGAATGGTCGCGTCAAGAGTTATTCGAGAAAGGACCTGTAACCGTTTGTCGGATGAAATCCCGTTGCAGGCAATTCCTATTAGATCATTGGCAGCAGTCGAGGAATTTAGTGGAGGGGTGAGCACAAGTGAGCCTACCAACATACTAACCAAGAACCCAGCTAGTCGAATGACGGCTAGTTTGCTGATAGAAATTAGGATTAAGTATAGATTTCCTAGATCAATGGAACTGAGGGTGCCCTTGCCGTCTGAAAGGATCGATTATAAAATTCCCGGATGGATTGGTTTTTTGTAGTACCGTTTTCTAATGGGCTTAGATTCCCTATTCCGAGGTTAGCTTGGGAAATTTTGGATCATTATGGGATTGCTCCTTCTCAACTAATGCCGAATGCTTGGAGGATTTTAATGTCGATTGAATGCTTAGCATTCGAACAAGGGTTATTGTTTGAGGTGAAGGACATTTTATATTCATACTACCTTAAAGAGCACCTAACTGAAAAAGGGAGATATACTTTGTACCTTCGTCGTAAGAGGGAACAAATAGTTATGGGGCTTCCAACAAACGATAGGGGTAATTGGCAGTCGGACTATTTCTTTGTGAAAAATGAGGGTATCTTTGGGTCGACTGGAATGGGTCGAGTTTCAGAATACTGGAGTGTATTTAGTGAGTATCAACTTCTTCTATTTATTGATAATTTATCAATGTTATTGTCGTATGATACTAATATATGGATTGTTTATTATACAGGTCCTTTTCGAAACAGTTTATTCGACAAAACACCTCTTATTTTGTCGAACACAAAAGCTCTTCTTGATCTTCCCGTCGAACAAAGAGATTGGAGGATAATCTTGGTAGAGCAGAGATTAAGAGCAACTTTACAGTGGAAAGAAATCTTCGAATCAGAAGGTATATCTACCCCTTTGGCACTTTCTAAAAACGTATTGGAAGTCATCTACTGTACTCGGTCGATTCGAGCTCGTACGGAAAGGTGTTGTTTATAAAGACATTAACTCCAAAAGAAATTTTATGCGCAGAGGACATGGCGTCGAGGCAAATAAAAGTAGCATCAATTGATGAGTTGATGAGCCGAAAAAAGGCTAGGAAGCTAAAGATAAAGGAGCCAGAAGTGGAGGTTCCAGAACCACAATTGGTATCGTCGACTGGAATTCCAAAGCATAAGGGGAAGTCGACCGAAATAGTTGTCAAAGGGGGGAAAAGGAAGGCGGATGAAATCGAAGAAATCGATAATATAGTTGTCAGGATTCCATCAGGGTCGACTGCAATTTCTGACCCATCAAGCCTTGACCCTTTTATTAAGAAGCTTCTGCTGGAAGAGGATGAACAGAGGCTATCCAAGATTGGTCCGGTCGAGTCGATGAAAAAGGCTGCGGCTTTAAATTACCAAGTAAGAAAGTAAATAGAAATTTCATAGGAATTTGTAAAATGGATTCTAATCAAATCCTTTTTTCCAGGCAATGGAGTGCAGCTTACATATGCAGCAATATGTCGAATCGACTCTTAAGAAACAGAGAGAGATGGAAAAATCATTTGCGGCTATGAAAAAGGAAGTGGTCCAAAAGAAGTCGCTTGAAAAAAGAAATGCTGAATTGGAGAAGGAGTTGAAGGAAGTGAAGGCAACACTTCAGATGGAAAAGGAGACTTCTGTGGTTACAATTGAAGGCTATAAGGATGCGTTCGAGAATGTGAAGAAGGAGAATGAAGAATTACTTGAGAATCTTGAAGGGATTGCTCTTGAGTCTATGATGAAAGAACGCAGTCATCTGATGAAGGATTTCCTTGATGGGAAGACAGGAGTTTGGGAGCCAGAGAAATGGATTCAACAGTATGACCAACTATTGGCAGGAATTTCCTTTTCAAACGAGGGTGATGTGGAAGAGAAAGGTGAAGAGGTCGACTCGAAAGTGGTTGAGAGAGAAGTGATTGAAGGCGAGGAAGCGGCTGAAGTTCAAGAAATGGATAAGAAGAGTGAAGAACTTAGTCGAATGGAAATCGAGCCGACTATTCAAGTTCAAGATATTCCTGCACCGAAGTTGCTGCTGAACGCATTCAGGAAGAAGCACTCCAGAAATTTGAATCTCTTTTGTAATTTTAATTTTTATTTTATCGCCTTTGTAAAACAATTTAATGACTTAATGATATTTTGGGATAATATTTCAAACGGGTCTTGTTATTAAGTCGAATCGCAATACATAAAGCAGTAAAACACTTTGAACTTTCAAATTTAAATAAATGCACGTATAAATTACCGATAAATTGCTTAAGGTGAATTGCATTCCAACTGTTGTGAATTTGCCTCCCCTCGGTTGTTTGTAATTTGTAGGCTCCGTGCCCAATAACTTTAGTGATGACGTATGGACCTTCCCAGTTTGGCCCCAATTTCCCATCTCCAATTTCCTTGGTATTTGTAAAACTTTTCGTAGTACCCAATCTCCTTCTTGAAAAGTTCTACTCCTCACATTCTTGTTAAAATATCTCGCCATTCTTTGTCGATGAGATGCAAGTCGTATGGTTGCCTTTTCTCGTTTTTCGTCGATTGTGTCTAGATTCATAAACATCAACTGTTGATTTGCCTCATCTCCAGCGTACTGGTAGCGTAGAGAAGGAATGGTTTCTTCGATTGGAAATACTGCCTCTGTTCCAAATGCCAAAGAGAAAGGAGTTTCTCCAGTGGAAGAACGGATGGTCGTTCTGTAGTAGGACCATAATACTCCAGGAAGCTCGTCTGCCCATGATCCTTTCGCCTTCTCCAATCTTTTCTTCAAAGTATTCAAAAGTGTCTTGTTAGAAGACTCGGCTTGCCCATTAGCTTGTGGAAAGCGTGGGGAGAAAAACTTAACTTGATCCCCCAATTTTTACAAAAGTCTTGAAAATGTCGGCTAATAAACTGGGAGCCATTATCTGTTACAATCTCCTTGGGAATGCCGAAACGACATATGATGTTTTTCCAGACAAATGTTTGAACTTCTTTATCTCGTATTTTGGCAAAGGAGTCTGCTTCAATCCACTTTGAAAAATAATTTGTCAAGACTAGCATGTAGACTCGTTGTCCAGGGGCGGTTGGTAGCTTCCCTACAATATCCATCCCCCACTTCATGAACGGCCATGGGGATAGGATATGATTCAGCTTTTCTGGTGGAAGATGTAGAATAGGAGCGAATCTCTGACACTTTTCACACTTCTTCGTGTAATTGACTGAATCAATTCTCATAGTTGGCCAATAATACCCAGTCGAATGGGCGCGTGAGGCAAGGCTTCGTCCTCCAGAATGATTTCCGCATTCTCCTTCGTGCAATTCTGATAGTACATGTTGTGCTTGATCATGAGTAAGGACATTTCAAGTAGGGTCCAGAGAATGACCTTTTCAATAGTTGTCCATTAAATATGGTGAATCTTGCTGCCTGCCTTTGAATCTTTCTTGCTTCATTTCTATCTTCGGGAAGCAGTCCATCTTGCAAATATTTTATGATTGGTGTCATCCACGAGTCGTCTGAAGTGATGGTGCTGATCTCCTTGTTCTCCTTCCAAATTGATGGCCAATTTAAATACACTACTGGAATTGATTGTAGTTTGTCTCCATGCATCGTCGACCCAAGGGTAGCCAATGCGTCCGCCTGAGTGTTTTCACTTCTTGAAACCTGAGTTATGTTGAATTCTTGAAATGTCGCCTGGACTTCTTTAACTTTCTGCAAGTAGGATAACATTTGAGGATCTCGTGCCTGATATGAACCTTGGAGCTGATTCACTATCAATTGGGAGTCTGATTTCACTTCGATTCTTCTTCCCCCAAGCTCTTTGACCAAGCTGATTCCTGCTATCAAAGCTTCATATTCTGCTTCATTGTTTGTAACTCGGAATCCACATTTAATTGCTTGTTGTAGTATATCCCCATCAGGAGTAGTGATCACTATGCCAAGGCCGCACCCTTTCTTATTGCTAGAACCGTCGACTGAAAGTTTCCCAAGTGAATCAGATTGGATTGAATTGACTCGGTACCTTCCAAGAGATCCTGAGTTGGACTGAAATCAGCTACAAAGTCAGCCAAGGCTTGAGATTTGATTGCTGTTCTGGGCTGGTATGTGATGTCGTGTTCTCCTAATTCGACAGCCCATTTTGTTAATCTTCCAGTCAACTCTGGCTTGTGTAGTATGCTCCTCAAGGGGTACTCCGAGTAAACTGTGATAGGATGCCCTTGAAAGTATGGTCGTAGCTTCCTGGTAGACATTACCAAGGCTAGTACCAATTTCTCCAAATGCAAATATCGTGACTCCGCATCAAGTAATGCTTTGCTTACATAGTAGACTGGGAGTGGGGTGCCGTTCTCTTCTCGAATCAAAACAGCGCTCACTGCTTGGTCTGACACTCCCAAATACAAGAATAACCTTTCATTGTCGAGTGGTTTTGACAACAATGGTGGTGGGTGATGTTAAGTACTGCTTTAGCTCTTTCAGAGCTTGTTCGCAGGCTGGAGTCCATTCAAAGTTTTTTGTCTTTTTAATGGCTGAAAAGAACATGAAACTTTTGTCTGTCGACTTGGAGATGAATCTGTTCAACGCAGCAATTCTCCCTGCTAGTCGCATAACTTCCTTTGGGCAGGTTGGAGAAGGAATTTCAAGTATGGACCTGATTTGATCTGGATTTGCCTCAATCCCTCGTTGTGTAACGACATATCCCAAGAATTTCCCGGAAGCAACTCCAAACACACATTTTGTTGGATTCAATTTCATCCCATACCTATTCATCACCTTGAATGCTTCTTCCAGGTGTTGCAGATGCTGATCAGATTTCGATGATTTCACCAACATGTCGTCTACATACACCTCCATTGTTTTCCAATTTGTTGCGAGAACATTTTATTGACCATTCTCTGATATGTAGCCCTGCATTTTTGAGACCAAAGGGCATTACCTTGTAACAGAAATGCCCCTATTGGTCATGAAAGCTGTTTTCTCTTGGTCGTTTGGATGCATAAGGATTTGATTGTACCCAGAATATGCATCCATAAAACTTAGAAATTCGTGTCCAGCTGTAGCATCAACCATTTGATCAATATGAGGCAATGGGAATGAATCTTTTGGGCATGCTTTGTTCAAATCTGTGAAGTCGATACAAACTCTCCATTTTCCATTCTTCTTTCGTACCACCACCACATTGGCTAACCAGGCTGGAAATTGAACTTCTTTAATGGCACCATTTTGTAACAATTTTTGGATTTCTTCATCAATGATCTGTTTCTTCTTTCTGGGGCAAACTTCCTTCTTTTCTGTCTGATTGGAGGGTAGTCTGGATCCACATGGAGTTGATGAGTAATCAAGCTGGGGTCAATCCCAGTCATGTCTTCATGCGACCAAGCGAACTGATCATGCCGTTTTCGCAAAAATTCACTTAAGTCTGCTCGTAGTCTGGGATCTAGATTTGCTCCAATTTGAGTTTTATGGTCTGCATATTTGTCATGGATTTGAACCTCATCCAATTCTTCAATATTTGGAAGTGTGGGCTCCTGCGAGTGAGGTTCGTTCTGTAATTGCTATGCTGAATGGACCTTTTGCCTCATTGTTGTTTGGTAGCATCCTCTGGAAGCAACTCTATCTCCCCTTATCTCTTGAATCCCCCACTTTGTAGGAAACTTTAGAGTTTGATGATAGGTGGACGATACTGCCCTCATTTCATGAATCCATGGCCTCCCAATAATTAGATTGTAGGCTGAAGGACAATCCAGGACTAGGAAGGTTGTCATTTTGTTGATTCCCCCTGCGTAGACTGGAAGGCTTATTTCTCCCAAAGTAAATTTTTGTTCACCACTGAATCCAATCAACACAGTCGTCCTTTTGTTAACATTCTCTAATTCAGCTCCCATGTCTGCCAAGGCTGTTGTAAAGATGATGTTGGCTGAGGATCCTGTATCTATCAGAACTCGTTTGATCATGAAATTTGCCACCTGTAGAGAGATTACTAAGGCATCATGATGAGGGTTCATGCTACCAGAGTTGATGTCGTCTGGAAACTCCATTATTAGGTTTGTAAACATTTTTTCTAAAGACGTCATGGAATGTTCAAGGCTTGACACAATCTCTCTGGAATGTCGTTTGGCTGCTGAATATGATACTCCACTAATCTCTGATCCTCCTGAAATGAAATTCACGGTGTTATCAATTGGTGGAGGTTGAATTGGTGCTTCCCCATGTCCATCCTTCTCGTTCCTCTGAGCTAAAGTAGCTTGCCCCTTCTCCGTAAGTAGATCCCTTAAAAACCCTTTGTTCAACAACTCAAGTACTTCCAACCTCAACGCCACACATTCAGCTGTGGTATGGCCGTAGTCTCGATGGAACTCACACCATTGTTTGTGTCTTTATTTTTGAAACTTTCTCTGTTGCGTGGTGGCCACTTTACTTCATTTCCCATCTTTTTAAGTACCAAGACTAACTCTCCCGGAGATATAGAAAAATTGTAGTCTGGGAGTCTGGGTTTTTCCATCTGAATTGTTTCCCGAGCTCTGTATGGTGGAGGTTTTTGATCAAAACCTTTTTGGAGGGGCTGTGATGTTCTTTCTTGGGTGGTTCCATTTCTCCGAATGACGCTTAGGCATCATATGTAAATTCTTTATGTCGTTTGGTAGAATGGGCTGTTCTTTCGCTTTGCATGTTGGAGGAAATGTCTTTCCGTTTATTCCTTTTATCTTCTTCCCACCTGATTTCGACTTGGGCTCGAGCCATAACCTGGTCCATCGTGTAGCACCGGAATTTGGTCAGCTTTTTGTAGAGTCCACTTTCACAAAGTAACCCGTTCCTGAAAGCCTCCACAGCTGTTGGTTGATGAAGGTCTGGAATTGTTATTCTTTCTTTGTTAAATCGAGCAACATAGCTTCGCAATGATTCTCCCCTCCGTTGTAGGATGGCACTAAGATCATCAGTAGTTTTTTCAAGTTTGCAAGAGCTGGCGAAATGTTCAACAAATTTGTCTGCTAATTGTTGATAAGATTTGATGGATCTGTATGGTAGTGTTGATGAACCATGTAAGAGCTGGACCACCCAAAGTTTCTCCAAATCCTCTGCACATTCCAGCTTCCCATTGATGAGGAGCTAAGCCTGTTGACATCATTTTGTATTTATAATGAATGACATGGTCGTCTGGGTCAGTGGATCCATCGTATAACTTCATGTCTGGTGGGCTGAACTTCCGTGGTAGCTCAACAGATGTTATCGCCTCAATGAAAGGGGTATCTGAAATGGTTCCAAGCTCTACTTTTCATTGGGAGTTTCACCCCTGGTAGACTGGACATAATAGCTTCTTTAAATTCTTTCATTTCCTTTCTCATTGTGATGACAATTTGCTGGGCTTGATTGACTGGTGAACTTGGTAAGTTCCTCTGGTTCTCACCATTTGATGGACATCGTCTGTTGTTTCGTCAAATGCTCCTTGAGGTTAGCTGTGAGTGATCCGGTGTTGTGTTGTTCTGATGTATTGTGAAGCTGTGTGGGTGATGAAAGTAGTTCCAATTGTTTTGGAGGGTTATGTTGGAACTACGAAACGTAAAATTCTCTTCTTCCAAAGCTTTCAATCTGTCTGTAGTATGGCCAATTGTGATGCCACTGGATCAGGTGTTTGTTCATTGCTTGAAGTCATGATTGACTAAGCAGTGAGAGTTTGTAGGGTGGAAAGCCTTTGTCTGCAAATTATTGCTAGGGCCCCACGGTGGGCGCCAAATTGTGGACTCCGGAATTCGCCAAGGGTCCTCAATCAGAATTTGTAAGTTGGGCACTAGCAATCCTGCAAAAAACAAAGTAGAGTGGACGAGAGTAGGCTACCGTGTGTGGTGGATACCGGGTATACTCCGACGCCCAAGTCAGTGGACACGAAATAAATTTGTAAAGTGGGAAAGCAAGGTTGAATATTACCTCTACTTCCTTTGTTTGGCCGTGAGGCCGTGTAATATATGAGGGGATCAATGATTGAGAGCATGAAGTATTAGGGTGAGAGAAATGAGACTTGAATGAATTCTTCCCGTATTCTTTTCATATTTATAGATAAAACATGATCTGATGTTGGTGTATTTGGTAATGGTTTTTGGAGTAAGTGAGGATTAGTGCTAGAATTAGGTTAAGTGGAGTGGTGGGGTTTAGTGCTAGAATTAGGTTAAGTGGAGTGGTGTAAGTGAGTTAATGGCGTGAGATTTAGAGTTAAGTGGAGTGGTCATTAGTTTATGATTTAACTGTAATCAAATAATACATAATTCTTTGGGCTTTGGTCCTTATTTTCGGGCCTAACATGCTGATGGGCTTAAGATGAAAGACAGCTTTACCCTTGGACCAAATTTGGCCCATACACCCAGTCGGTCAAATAATTGAATCGCCCAATCGGCCAGGCGATAATCAACTAAAGGAGCAGTTGCGTAAACGTGGTTGCAATCAAACAGTTGAAGGCGAGTAAAACATGGAGGATCTGGGCCACATTCATAGCATTTATTACAAATGACAGGTCAACATGAAGCATGATTATAACAGTTATCACATATGACAGATGAAGAAACAATGAGTTACAGAACGTGGGATAAACCGCCTTGGCCGTTATCATACTGTAATCCTCACTACTATATAAGCTCAAAGTCAAGTCCAAAAGACTCGTAAAAGCAAATAAAATTTTCTTTTCTTAGTTAACTGATTATGATTGTGTGCTTGCGTCCCTTAGAGACATTTCTCAATCAAATCAAACACCCAATTTTGAGACTTTGTTCCAAGAGATTTGAACCTTACACGATCTCTATCTGCAACCAAATTATTTGCGAATAATTTTTGGCGACCACAATGGGAGAATTGGTGAAAGGAATTGGGATGCCTCCGAAAAAGAATACTCAAACTAGATCAAGTACATAGGAAGTGAGAGTGGAGCAAACCAACCAAAACCGCATCCTTATTGCAGTGAAACACTTTGAGGGCTTGGTAGAAAGAAGTCGCTATGAGATCATGAACGAGCTGAACCCTAAAGTGATGCGGTATTTGCTTGGTGATTTCACTCAAGATGGGATTAAACAAGTTAGTTTTTAAAATAATCATAATATGGATAATTTTATTTCAACCAGTAACTTGCATTATGAAAATATAGCCAAACACATGAGTGCGTTAAATAACCTGATGGCAAAATATATGGTTATTAGAGCCTTCCGAAAAGGAAGTCATGTGCCTCCTAGCATGTTAATTTTGGAGGTAATAATGACCAAAATCTTTAATGTGCGATTAGTGATTGAGGTTCAGAATGCTGGGCCAAGTAATAGCATGTCGTCATGAGGGACACTTGTCTTAGGGGCTTCTTATGTAGGGATTCCTCCTACTAGTAATAGTCAAAGTTAGGACCAAATGGAGGGAATCCACCAGGTAACATGGTTTAACATAAATGAGTGTTGGCTCAAGGTCCACAAGGCAAGGCCAATATAATGGTCCACCCATCTATAGGCCACAACCATTAACAGAACTGTCATTTGATGGCAACGCTATATTAAGGAACAAATGACTGAGATTCTCCAAAACCAATTTGGTTTCGGAGTGAGACCGATACGACTTAGATATAGAAAACCATACTTTAATTAGATTTATAGGGCCTACCATTGGCCAAAGAATTATAAGATACCTGAATTTTTCTTATTCACTAGATTAAGAGAGTTTTCCACTATTGAACATATATGGAGTTTCACTCTCTAATGAGGTGAGGTAAATGATTTTCATAAGGCTATTCCATAATTCCTTATCAGGAATATATTTCTTTTGGTTTATCAAGTTACCACCTAACTCGGTAGAAAATTGGTATAAAATGAAACAACTTTTCCATGCCCAGATTTACAAGACTGAGTCAGATGTTATCCCGGTCGATTTAGCAAACTTGAGGCAGTTACCGAATTACTAAACCGAAACTGTCATTGAAAGGTCCAAAACGGTTAAGAGCAAATGCTTCACACCTTTACCAGAAAAGGATTTTGTGAAGTTTGCCCAAAGTTGCCTAAGCTTTAATTTAAAAAAGAAATTTTAAGATAGGGAGTTCCCGGACCTCTTTCAGCTTACCACCAACGTAGTTAGATATGAACGACTATTGAGAGAAGAAGAATAATTGAAAAATTCAAGTAGGGCACTTACTACAAGGATGTCAATTATAAGCTGAGTGATATTGAGGATATAACTAAACCCGGCCAAGGTTCCGGTTCGGAACCGGAACCGAACCGGAACCGAACCGGTTCGGTTAGGGTTCCTCCCCTAGCCGAACCGGTTGGAACCGTTCGGTTCCAACGGTTCCAACCGGAACCGTACGGTTCCGGTTGGAACCGGTTTGTATATATATAATAATATATTTTTTTAATTTTTTAATTAAGATTTTAATTTGTAATTTAGTGTAATTATGTAATGTAATTTAACTTAATTTGTAATTTACATAATTTTATTTGTAATTATGTAATTTTATTTGTAATTATTTTCAAAAATAATAATTTAATATATTATTTGTAATTTGAGTTTTATTTTCAAAAAGTTAAAAAAAAAAAAACCGAATGGAACCGGACCGGATGGTTCGGTTCCGGTTCGGAACCGAACCGAACCGCCGGCCCGGTCTAGATATAACGAATCAATCCGAACTAGTCGAAATGAAGTCTTATATATGTAGGGCTTTACCTGAACCATGGACGAGAGTTGAAAATGACAATTTAGCTAATGAAAGTAAGAAAGTTAGGACATTCTCATTCGATGTGACCAAAACAGACGTTATATTTGACCAGTTATCTAAAGATAAGAAAATTAGGTTGAGCGACAGACATAGATTGCCAAATCCTAAACAGATCAATGGTAAAAAAATATTATATGGAAAAATACATGGTCTCACTTAACTAACAATTGTCTTGTATTTGGAAACGTGTTGTAGGATGCTATAGAGTCCGGATGAATTATGTTTGAAAGTAAAGATAAAATGGTTGTGGATGATAATCCTTTCTCCAAGCTAGTAGAGATGAATATGATTAATTAAAACTTAACCAAAATGAGCCTGCCAAAATTCAAATTGGTACTAGATGAATGTCAGGACAATCCATGCCCTAATGTCTTTGGGTGGCTAGATTCCAACAGAGAAGGAAAAAGGCAAGAGGGGTTATGTGTCAGTTGCCAGAATATGCTAGAATAGATGAGAGAGTTGGAAGAAACTTGTGAAACGAGGCCCCAACCAAATAGGCCGCCAAGAGCATGGAAGTCGATAATATTTACTCCAAGTTTTTATGGAGAACATTCGAAATTCATCCAGAGTGTTAGAATCTTCATACCACAGTTACATAGGTCTAACATATGACATAACAAAGAAAATATGTGGTCTATTCCCATTGATGAGATGACGAGGACACAACTTAGAAGTCAAGAGAAATTATGGCAGAATATTACATCAAAACCATGGAGTGATTCGTTCTAAAGACCAAAACGAGCAAAAGGTCTCTATTAGTGAAATTGCTAAATATGGCACAAATCAGTTAAGAAAAGACCTGAAGACATCATCATGGAAACAAAGATAGTCTTAGAATATAATGAACGAACAATCTTCGATCGCTAGGGAAGGGATGGCGGAGAATACGATGGAAAGCCTTCTATCATCATCTAGTTTGGTAGCATGCCTCTTATCATGGCTAACCATTACCCATTACAAGAAAAGTTTGAGCGGAAAGGAGTTGGAGCCCAGAAATAGAGGACAACATTTATAGCGTTGAAGAAACGGAAGCAACAACCTTCACATGGGAAGAAACTGAGGAATTTTAAGAGGATGAGATGATTGAAATTTAAGAGGAGATTGATTTGCTTGCCGAAACACCTAGGAGGAAAATATCCCACAACTGGATTTAGGGCGTTCTCAATAATATGTGCTTTACGAAAAATCCAACTTAAAATGGAGAGTGCCACATTCAAAAAATGAACGGTATCATCCAACAATGTGGAAAATTGAGCTTAATCCAGTTGCATACACCCACATTCGGGTTGAGAGTCAGATGAACCCAAGCTAGAGACAGAAGAAGTCTTGAAAATTCAGGCTAAGGAATATCAAGAAACAGATGATAGCATTGGTAAGCAAAAAATAAAGATAAAGTCAGTAAAGAAGGTGATATTTTAAAAGCATCCACAACAAATGAAACACCCCAGGATATTGTATGTGAAAGCAACAGTAAATGGAGTGCATGTAGCCAAGGTACTAATTAACAATAGAGCAGCCGTCAATGTAATATCCCGTCGAATGCATGATACTACCGGCAAGAGACAAGAATTACCCATCTCTCTGATCCTCAAATCTAATGAAAAACAGACATGACGCACCTTAAAAATTGGAAAACTTAGATAAGAGTCCAGCACCAAAACGTGACCTGCAATAGATAATAAATATACAATATGAACTCAAGTCTAAACCCATGAAAATATAATACAAATCATCAATATTCAGAGGCTCTTTGCCCAAAATTATACTTACAAATCAAAACTTTTATTTACATATATACAAAACAGCGTGCACAACACGCATATAACATAATCATCATAACTCCTAGACTTCTATGATATTTCTTGGGACTCTAGAGTGGGTTACTACAAGTTGGGTGATCCGATATCTCGAGCATGACTTTCCAAAACTTGAATGGTTGACCGATCATGTTGCCAACCTATAAAACTAACAAACTGAGGTGGTATGAGTTATGAAACTCGATAAATAACCACACACATCACGAAAAGCAAGAATGAATTTCAATTATATATATATATATATATATATATAATATATATATATATAAACATACATATATATAAGTAATCGTTTGTCAAATAAATTTTAACTTCGTACCATTCTCTACACTCTTTAAACACATTCTTTCGATAGAACGTACCTAAAAATAGAATTCATGAAGTGTACTTGATGCGATCCGGAAACCTTATACGTAAACTTTTTTCGAACGTTCAAACCCCAAATTATATACAAATATATGTTGGGATATATGTCCTAAAGCTTCATGTAATTTGTAAACAGAACCTTTTGTTTAAAATAAAAGTTGTATTATTCATTTATCAATTGTTTTGATTTATTTAAATTGAATATTATAAATTATCTAGTTTATCCTTGGTTATTTATTTGCCTTCAGGCTTAGTGTATGAGTGTCATACACAAGAGGATTTAAGTCATAAGTTAGTAATCTAAAATAGTCCATAGAGAGCAAACAAAACAAGTACTTTATTTGTGGTTTATCTATAACTGTATTCCATTCTATAAATATATGGCGACCTTGATCCGGGATCATCCATGTGGTGATATGAGAATAGAGGCATCTCATATGATGTGATCATATAGGACTGGACTCAAATATAAATGAATTTATTATAATATCTGTTAAATAAAGAAATTAATTTCAATATATTAGATGGTCATGTAAGGATTAATCTGAATCCTGAGTGTACTACGAACTCCTGCATGACAGGCCATGTTTTTTTATTTACAAAGTTGAGGTTGGTATAGAAATCCCGACCAATAGCTACGTACTTTATGGAAATGGTTTGGTTTGTGACTGGGGATGTTTTACATAGACATGGAGTTCACTCATTCTTGCAAGAAGTAGAAGAGCATCTTCCTTAAGGGTTGATTCGGTACTTGAATAATTAGAGCGCTCAAGTCTCTATATTACGAATAGAAAGATTAATATTCATAATTTTTATGAATAAATCGTTCATTAGAGAATCTATGGTCCTTAAGGTAAAAATATTAGCGGGGTATCACATAATTTTTGACCGGCTCTAATTATGAGATACTCATGAAGCGTCAATCTGTATGAAGTGACTATATCGATGGAAACTGACATAGTTCGCCTTATATAATATCTACAACGACGAGAGTGCAACTTTAGGTTTTTAGTGGAATAACCTTAAGTTAATAATTTGAAATATTTAATTGAAGAGTTTGATTAATAATCCGGGATTATTGGAGCTCGGAGTTGTAGGTCTATTTGGTCCCCGTGCTAGCTCGATATACTGTAATAAATTAAATATAATTAGATGGTCTAATGTAAAATCCCCCTCCCGGAGATGCTACTGACAAAGAATATCTTTGTTCTATCCTCCTGAGCCTATGACTTATTGACTGTGAATATCACTACTAATCCATCTCAAATACAAACTCATGCATGGGGACCATTGCCTAACTCAACAACATAGAATGCATTTTACTACTCATAACTGTGTACTCAAATACACTTCTCTTTACAACTCTTTAATGGACACTTTTAACACATTACAATGACTTATTACACACATAATTTCTACTATACCAATGACTGATACAAGGCTTTACTTTGACTTTTAACGGACTATACTTCTGACTTGATCTGGTGAACCCAAACACCCTAGTGACTACCATTATTATCTATCCTCTCGGACTCGTCTTCCGGGTAAACCTTCAAAACAGAAACACTGGGAGTGAGGGGGTTAGATCGTTTGAAAGGCCTAGTGAATGGACAATTTAAAATGGAAAGTGAAATACTTTATGAAACATTCATGGTTCTGAAATTGAAAACATTTTTAGAAAACTGATTCTTTCTGAAAACTCTTTCTTATCTGAAACAATTATCTTTTTGTGAAACTTTTCTGGAAATTCTTTATCTCCATAAAAATCTGTGATCTTTCTGTAAAACTAAATCATTTTTCAAACTATTTCATAAAAAATGTTCTACCGAATCTCTGTTATAAAACTATTGTATCTGAAAACCATATATCTGAAGATCTATAGAAAACCTGACGTATGGGGGCGTTACGTATCGTCGTCCCCCCATACACTTAACTAATGGTCTTGGGGTTTTACGTATCGCCGTCCCCTAGTCCTGATCTATATGTGATCATGTTATATCTGTCAATTCCAATAACCGTAAATTCCATAAGTCACATATGAGGTGAGTTTTCCCCCATGCCTCCCAAAATCAATAAAATCATACTTTTAATCTCAAAACTTCTCAAAACATTCTCATTTATGAAATAACAAGAAATCATCTTGGCTAACGCCCTAATGCATTTAAAAGTAACTCTCGAATAAAAACAAATAAGTAAATCTCAACTTGAAAAGAAAAGGTCCACTCACAGATTTAGAATCTTACTGGTACTACTTCACTTTGTCGAAGAGAATTGCGGTTTCCGCCGATAATCTATAATCGATAACCTTAATTAGTACATAAGTTTAGAGATATGCTTCGGAACTAGATTAAGCTTTTCATTTCACTAACTATTATCCTACATGGTGTATTATGCTTGTGACATGACATAATATGTGTGTATGTGCCGATACGAAACCCCAAGGGTGGCCTCTATCATCCTAGGATTAAATTGGAATAGCTAAAATTGATCCTGAGAAAAAAGTACGCGTCGCGACGCCAGATGTTGTGCGTCATAACTGCCACTCGGTCAGACCTAAGGTAGAGGCATCTTCTTGTTACGCGTCGCGACGCCAAGGGTTGCACGTCGTGACTCCCACATGATCAGACCTGAGACAGAGGACACCCTCATGATCTGCGTCACGACGCCTACACGACCAGACCCGAGATATAAGGCATTTCCTTGCTTCACGTCATGACGCAAGCCCATTAGCGTTGCGACGCTCGCCCAATTTCAGGGCCAAGCACCAATTCTTCCATGACAATGCCCAAAGCAATCCCCAACACTATCATCCCAACTTCAAATCAACTTAACATAACTCATTTCATTTCATCAATCAAGCATAACCAATTATCTAGTATCATCAATCACAAAATATAATTCCCAATATATTCATACACATAAAGGCTTCATTCCATGCTTATACTATCATGATACTCTCCAAAATACATGCTAGAAACACTATCAATGCCGATTAAATAAATTCAAACCTTAGGGTATACAAGGTGTAAATTTGGGGTCTTCTTTTCCTTGCTCAAAACTGAAAAATAATGAAAGAAAGAGAGTTAGAAGCCTACTTTGAGACTTGAAAATCATAACCCTTTCCTTCAAAAATTTAGCTTGAGGAAGAAGAGGATTGGAAGAGCCCTCTTGAGTTGCTCACGTTTTTGGCTTGAGAGAGAGATGAGTGAATAGTGTCTTATTTATAGGAGACTAGCTGATTTTTTTTTTGTAATGAAATGAGTGGCTAGATTTTGTGCCACATCTCTCATTCTAGTCCTTTCTCGAAATTCACTGTAGCAGCCAGGATAATCACGATTTTGGACTTATTTCTGATCTGATTGTGAGAAAATACTCAACATGCAAGTTGTAGGTCTCGGTCTTAGCTTTCCGAAGATATACTATTCATAAAAATTGGAGATCATATGAAAAAATTACGGCCCAAAAATTAAGGATTATCTGGAGTAGAATAGAAAGTGAATTTCGTATCGAAACTGCAAAGAATTCACCGAATGTTCAGAAAATAATTCACGAGCATATACACACTTGAGCATGATTTATATAACGTATTATGCCACCTATAACATAGTAGTCGTCGGAATTTACCGGGTTGTTACATCTAATTATATACTCACATGTATTATTGATGAGATCAATAATTAAAGTCACACTTAATAACTATGTTAAATAAGTTAAAAATAAAATGTTCATTTAATGATCATTTAATTGAAATATTATTTTTGAAATTGATGAACTTTAAAATTTGATTTTATGACTTATAAATTCAAAAGGAGTTACAATTTTGAATTGTAACAAGTGGAAGTTAATTTTTTGTTTTGTAACTTACCAAAGTATTCAAAATACATTAAACCAAAAAATTGAATTTGGATGTTATAAGAATATGTATGGCCGATTTTTCCTAGAGATTTTGGGTTTTTTTTTTTATTTTTTTTTAATTTTAGTTTCAAATTAATCTAACATAAATCCATATAATGGAAATGTTGTTTTCATTTTTGGAAAATCTCATTTTGATGAAAACCTTAGCTTCCTAGTTCTTCTATTTTCTCTCAAGCGTTGAAAGAAAATTAAAAGGAAAAAGTAGTGTGTGACTTTTAATCTCTAAATTATTTAGAGAATAATTTTGTGAGCAAGCCCAATATCTTTTTTTGGTGACGAGTCATAGTACGAAAGACCTTTTGGAACTCAACACAAAATCATCTTCTTCTTTTTCTTGTTGCTCTCGGCAGTGAGCAGAGAAATCTGCTCACTGCAGTTCCTTATTGCTTCATTCGGGGCTCAGTTTGTGTTGCACTTGTTGGGGTTTTATAGGGAATATCTGGGTTAGCACAGTGGAACGCAGAAAATAAGAATTTTCCGATTTCAAAATTTTTTCTTGGATCAATTAAATAAACTTATTTATTTAATTACCCAATAGGTAAAATCTGAAATTTTAACCCATGAAATCAAATTTCCTATAATTGTCGATTTACCCCTAAACTTTACAATTTGATCATTTTGGTGCTTAAATTGTCAAATACATATTTAATTGATTCTAAATCAATCCCAAAATAATTTATACATGTCTAATACATGAAAATATAAATTACAACTAAAATTCATAATTTTCTGAAATTACTGAACAACCCCAGTAATTTTTAGGATTTACAATTTGGTCCTTTTTTGTTCAAAACATGTCAAGATCAAATCCAATCAATCCCAAATTTAATATACATCATATATACATCAAATTACATCGCATATATGAAAAGCCCCAAATTTGATAATGGTTATGAACCTTAATCTTACAATTTCCACAAATTGACAAATTAAACCAAATTAAACAAATTCAATACTTTAATCCAATTCTTTAATTCACCAAACAAGTCTCACCACTTGAAATAACTTAAGAACAATTCTAGGTTATAATTGAGTGGGATTAAAACTCTAGAATGACAACTTTGACTACTAATTAATCAAAATAAACTTAATCACTCATATTAAGCTTAAATAATAAACATACATGCAAAACACATTCAAACAATTTTCAATCACAATAATTCACGTAATTAAAGATTAGAGAAAATTCTAAACTACACAAGTTGAAGTATATAATCAAAGAAATAATTTCTTAGTTGAAGAAAATTGGAAATAACTTACTAAAACTCCAAGTTTCAAGCTTTTTCCTTTAGGTTCTTCACTTTTTCTCTCAATCTTTACTTAGTGAATTTTTAGAAACCTTGTCTTAGTATTGAAAAATGAAACAAAAAATATTTATATGTTATTTCTTGTTGTTTTCGTGAATAAAAATAATAATAAAATAAAGATTTTCAATTTGTTTCATTTTGATTGGAACAAGTTTACTTAATTAAAGATAACACTTATCTTATATCAAGTAAAACTACAAGTGTCACCAATAAAATCATGCCATTTTCAAAACTAAATCATGACAAAGATATTTAGTTTTTAATTAATTTAATTATTTAATAATTAAATAATTAAATACAAATATCTTAAATAAATTTATTATATTTACATTAAATATCTCAAATACATATATTAATGATATATATCAAATATCATAATTTGATAATTAATTAATGTGTATTAAATAATATTAAATATTAAATACAAATACACATTAATTAGGAAATGACCATTAGGTCCCGATCGCATGTATTTTTCGTTTAACCGTTAAACGAGTTATAAATAATCAGTATCATTCATAAAAGTTACCCTAGTGCTCTACGAGTATATTTCATTAGTGAGACTCTCTAAGTTCAGGCATATCCGTCACGAAATCTAATTTCGTGTCCATAATCTACCAACCCGTAAATTATGACGAACACGGATAAACTCTCTGAACTATACGGGTCGAGATCATAGCATACATATAATCCCTCTGTCACAGGTATCCGGATTATTCCAGAGATATAGATATAAACGTCAAATCTCTATAGATATAATCACATCGACGTTTCTATTAGGAATCCCTTAATAACACTTAGAACTAATTTCTACAATGTACCACAGGCCCATGGATTTAACAGATTGCTAATTCAATATTGAATACATATGCTCTGTACACAGAACTGACAGATCCTTTCTTGATACACACATGATATCTTGAGCATCAGTCCACACCCAACGAACAGACGGAGGTCTGATCTAAATAGATCGGTGACGTGACTGTCATCTAAGTGTGGAGGATAACTCATATATCTACAGTGGTATCTCAAGTCAAAGAATCACTATGCTCACTCAACCAGAGAAGATTCTTATTGACGTTGGTGTACCATCCTTTAAGAATCTTCGGTGAGTCGTTCAATGTTTATCCGCTATAAATACCTACACGTCTATACGAGTCTCCAAGACTCATGGTTCATTGAGAAACCATCGGAATCCAAGATTCCAATATACGACATGTACCACTCTCAATGGGTTTACTTTACTGACCAAGTAGTGTAAATCTTGATCAGGAACTGTATAAGAATGACAACGTCATGATAAAACTCAATGTCAGTTGCGACGCTTTTACAACAGTATCATAACTAATCATTCTAAGGTCTGTTACGTCTTTACTATATAAAAGAGGATGTTATATAAAAGAAACTATTTATTTTATTCATAATAAAATGTTACATTAGTATTTACAAGGAAATACATAATAAAATTGGCGCTCAGAACACCAACTCTAACAGCACTTTAGTGTATTTTTTGGGGAACATTAAGGGTTGTATTAAAGGTATTTTTGGGGCTATTTTAGGGAGAAAAATCAGACTTGAACTGCTATTCCATTTGCATAAAAACAATGAGCATTTTGGTGTGCACAATGAGCATTTTTGGTGTTGTAAAATTGAACTGTATTTGGACTACTTTGGTGTTGTTAAAATCATCGAAAACAACACAAAACAGTAGCATATAAGGCTGTACAGATTCAGCCAAGAGAGGAAATGAGTAGAAAATTTTTTCAAGTCGATCTCGGTGCCTAACATGTTTCTGTCACGTAGGAAATCATTTCCTACAACATATACAAGCTCAAAAGCATAACTTATACAGGTTTCCAAATCTTCTACTTAGCAAACACACCATACTCATCAATAACAAACTGTTCACATATACACACATCCAACATGAATATCGCAAAGTCAGTCTCATCCACACAATAGAAACATAAAACATAAAGTGATTCAAATTCAGTTAAATGACACACATTATCAAAAATAGAATATAATATAAATTCTTTACAGACAATCACATTCGTTATCGAAAACAGAAAATATATTATGGATTCTTTACTGACAATCACATTCATTATCATAAATGAAAAATCATACAACAGGCTCTATACAGTCATCTCATACATCATCAGAAATCAAAATACATGGTAATCGTCTTCAAAATCCAACTTATACAGAACAAATCTTTATGAAATTAGAAGTTTCCAAAACAAGAATTATCAAACTAATCAAGCGTCATTTACTCGCATTGCGCGTAAAGATCAACAATGTCCGAACAAGACCATTTCGGCAAAGGGTAGTGGGTTAGCCATTTTCTGATGGTCTACACCCCAGAACAGGTGCCACAAAGGCTTTAAAAATCCATAAAAATGTCATACAAGTACAGTGACGATCCACATCAGATCACATCCGAAAAAACATATAAAACAAGTATCCAAATTCTTTTCTTATAAACATTCGAAAAAATCATAAACCAAAAGTATCCTCGAAAGCATAAATCGAAAGTATCAGAAAAGCACATAAATAAGAAGTATCATAAAATCAAATGATCAAAACATCAAAATATCATAAATAGCAAAAACGAAAGTATCCACGGTATATCGTAAAAGTGATCAATGTGATTGACATCAAATTTCAAAGTCTATATTTCACAAAACCATAATAGACGTTAAGGAACCAACTCAATTGGATGAAAAGAAAACCAGACGTCCAATGTCTGAATCGCGCGTACTGACCAGACATTAACCGAAATAGAACCACGTCGACAGAGGATAACAGAGAGACCATAGTTAGATGGGCAGAGCCCATAAAACTTAGAATACACATTGTGGAGGAATCATCTTGTATCAAAAGTGGAATCAAAATATTTTATTCGTTTGCAAAATTGGCATGAAAATCACTCACTCCAAAAGATAAACAATCAAGGGCATCCATACACATATCGGGCTAATCACCAAACACGTATAAAATCCAATATCAATTAGCAAGAACTCACAATATGAAAACGTAAGCTGAACATAACTAATAATGTAACTGAAATACATCAACCGAAAATGTAAGCCGAAATAACGGGAGAATGCACATGGGTTTTAAAAATAGAAAACATATACTGACACATATATTGACATATGCATATAAGCTCGTACAGAGTCCATTACCTATTTTAGAATATGTGTGGAATGAATACCGTCTGAACGGAATCCTAACCAGTTCATCTAATTGGAACTCGCAAGCAAATTTCATGAATTGGAAACTCATAGGTCAGACATATCACCTATCACATTTCAAATCCATCAAATATTGACAAATGACTCATATATCAAGAAACACTATTATCAAAATACACATCAATAACATAATTCTAACTTACTATTTATTTATTTACACTCATATGATAAGATTTTGTGCATACTTATATCAAACCACCCAAACCCGTGGTTATAACCAACCCAAACTGGTGGTGGTTTAGTCAACTTAAGCTATAAATATTTCTATATAAATACATATATACATACACACATATATATCATATGAAACAATCATGCAATTAATTAACTATACTTCAAGAATTCACTGCATGGCATACTTATCTGGTTTCCCGAATACTATTGATCTTAGTCAAATGTGTCAAAGCAAATTACAAAACGCTGTTAGGATCACAGTTTTATGGAATTCCCGACTTACTATAACAAATTTCAGGACCTTCCTAGAACACCCAAAATAAGTCTGTTTTCAACTATTTCAGTTTCATTTTTCTCAAAATATTTAACTTTATAAATCTAACATATCAAATTCACTTTCTGGTCAAAAGTTTGAAATTCCTCCGAAAAGTCTGAAAGTGTTGCGAACAGATCCGAAATATTTCGGATCTTTATGATTTCTCCCAAAACCATTTAAATATCCATAATACATCATAATACAACGTTCAAAAACAACACATTAGCTCAAATCCATAAATCACGCGTTTTCAGAAAATCTTCTGAAAAAGTTTTTAAAAATGCTAAGAAAAAATCCCAAACCATCCGAACTTATCTGGATTCATTTAAACATCATTATATCATCATAATTAACTTGTATTTATCATTATGTACATCAAAACAAAGATACGAGTGAAATTCGATTTTATCGGAAACTCGCTTATCCTACCAGATCGATCTAATCCATTCCCATTTCACTTGGATTCTACCAATAACACAACTTCGATACATTCTAACTTATACAATTCAATACAAGTCAATAAATTACTCTACGACACTATTGAAACCATCTGAAAACAAAACAAGAAACTTGAAAATATCAAATTTTTACCATGAGGTCTTACCAAAATTCCGAGGGTGTCGATGGACTTCATACCCTCTTACGAACGCATAGGAATCGAGAAATTCGAATATAAGCTATTGTTCAAATGGATTCTACTCTTCACCATCTCGTTTTTCCTCATTTTATGTGCAACCAGACACGAATCGGAGAAATCAAGACCACCATCTTGTAATACTCTATTAGGGTTTCGATTTGGAAGGTGGCTCCACACGTAGATCGAAGCGATGATCCAGAATCAAAACTAGGATGTGTCACGTCTTCTTTTATGTTTTGCCAGAATTCGATAGCTACGAGTCCACCTTCGGCCACCAGTCAACGCATAGTGGCTTGGCGTACCAACCAGCACCATCGCACTGGCCACCGGTGGCCTGATCGTAGCTGTTGGCCACCACTCTTAATAACGACAGGGGGTGTGGGGTGAATGGAAACTTTGATTTTGTTTGCAATTTCTAGAAACTTGGGGTTTATATAGGAAATTTTATAAAAATTACAAAATGACCATCACGAAATTGCAGTTCGGCCACTATCATTGGGCTCTTTTGGAAATTCATAATTTTGAGGCCCTTTTGTTACAAATTTCAAAAATTGTTCCACATAAATGTTATTCATCTTCGAAAGCCCTTTCCAATGGATCAAAATTTAGCTTAATCCAAGTCTGTTTTCTATTTTTATAACCAAAATAATAATCTTTATTAGTATATAAGAATCACGTAACCAGTTCTTTTGAATTTTACGATTCCCAATGTAATGAGATTTCACTAAAAGATATTATGACCTGTTGTTTAATATTTAAACTTTTATTTCCTAATATCATCTCATTGTGAGACCTAAATTGAAATTCGAGAATATTTCTGTATTGTTCCAAAAATTTTGGGATATTATAATCAATGTCAATCTCAAAAGAATACTGAAGAAGTTTGTGAATGGAAAAATAATTTGTGTATTGAACAACTGTTTTCTTCATCATAGAAAGGCTGACCAGTTACAATGTGCTTCTAGGCCGAGATTGGATTCCTGTAAGTATGCATACCTTCATCCCTTCACCAGTGCTTGGTACTCTAGAATCAAAAGGATGAAGCTGAAGTAGTAAATGCAGATAGTCGACCATTCATAGTGGCAACAAATTATGTAGAAGACTTCATGTATGAAGGCAATTATGAACCAGCCTGAATGGTAAATGAAAGAGAAAATGCAACCGTAGTAGCGTAGAATAATGATTTATGTTCCATCGAATTCCTAATAGACTTATTCACATGAATGATGCCAAATATAGTGGCCTTTGAAGAGCCAATAATTGGCCAAAAATCTAATAAAATAAATGATGGAAACAAAGAAACTTGAGCAACACGATAATAGAAGCCAAATTTATTGCTTATCATCAAGAGAAAGAATCACAACTCTGTACGCAGGTCATGATTTCGGCCCTGAGAGAGAATTGGCATTGCATCATACAGAGCACCAATTGAAAGAAGAAGTTTGTAGGATTGATTGTCTCGAAGAAGGCAACTCTGGAGAATGCATCGCGTCTATAGTTTGAGGGTAAATAGGACGAATATCACGAGAGCTTAGGGGTAAACTAGACGAACATGAGAATATAGGCTTTGTGAAAGCTCAAGACCCTCTTAAAGAAGTCAACTTGGGGAATGAAGGGGAACAACATCCTACATACATCAGAAAAATACTAAACATTGATGTACACATGGAACTTATTTCCATTTTAAAAGAATATAAAGATTATTTTACATGGGAATATGAAGATATTTCTTGCTTTGAAGGGGATCTAGTAGAACATATACTACGGATTAAGTCGAATTATAAACCTCATAATCAACCATCGATAAGGTTTGCTCCTAATATTTTACCCGAAATAAAAAAGGAAATTGAACGTTTATTAGAAGTAAAATTCATTAGAACGTCCAAGTATGTAGAACGGTTATCCAACATCGTCCCAATTATTAAAATAATGGTAAGCTAAGAATATGTATTGACTTTAGGAATTTAAATTGGCAACACTCAAAGACGAGTATCCTATGCCTACTATAGATTCTTTGATTGATTCAACTGCAGGGTAAAAGATGTTTTCCTTTATGGATGGATACTCAGGGTATAATCAAATTTATATTTAAGAGGATTACATTCATAAAGCCTCATTTAGATGTCCGGGAGCTTTAAGGTTTTTTGAGTGGATATTTATGCCATTTGGCGTGAAAAAAACCCGAGCGGCATATCAAAGGGCCATGAACTTAATCTTCCATGACATGATCACAGACTTTATAGAGGTATATGTAGATGATATAGTGTTCAGATCAGTGAAAATAAAAGATCAATTTGACCATTTGAAACGTTCATTCGAACGAATGAGAAAGTTTAAACTTAAGCTGAATCCTTTTAGTGTGCCTTCGTAGTGAGCACATAGAATTTTCTTGGTTTCTTTGTACATCACAGAGGAATAGAAGTTGAAAAAAAAAATAAATCTATGTCCATTTTAAAATCTGACACACTCATAAAGTGGTTCTTTACTCTCAAGTATAATAGTGTCGAAGTTATAAAATAACCCGTTAAGTCCGAGGTCGACCCACAGGGAATAGATTTAGTAAAATAAAATAATAATTTGAGTGAAAAGAAAAAAAGCTGAATTGTTTGAAGTGATGGGTAATTTTAAATTGAATTGCAATAATAAATTAGAATACTGGGGCTATGAGATTCACTTTTAATATTTTAAATATAGAAAAATCTTTATTTTTATAATATATAAATTATCATTATTATCTAGTTAATTTACTTCAGGAAGTAATTATACAAAACATATAAAACCAGCCATAAAGGTGGTGATAATATCTTTCTATAACAAGTCCAGTTAGGTACTCAATTATGCCAAATAAATAAAACCAGCCATAAAGGAAGTAATAAAATTTGTCAATAATTAATCTAGATTAAAATTAAATATTAGTTTTCAGATTACAATTCATATACTATAATATAAGTAAGATTAATTTATGTTATCATATTTAGAGTTTCATCATTTGCCCCAATATGATGGAATTAACTAATGATTTGAATAAAAACTTGCACAATTTTGTTATTGAAAGAAAAAAGATTACAAGAAAAATAAAACACACAAGACACTTCTTTGTAACATCCCATTCCAGGAGATGCTACCGGCAGGGAATAGACTGATCTATCCCCCTGAGCCTCTGACTTTCTGACTGTGATCCACACTACTAAACTCATCTCAAACACAAAATCATACATGAGGACCATTGCCCAACTCAACAACATAGAATGCATTTCAACTACTCATAACTGTTTACTTAATAACAATACAGTTTGCAACTCTATTTATGGACACTTTTATTCATTACACGTACAATCTCTACTGAACGAATGTCTGAAACATGACTTTACTTTGAATCTGACTGTACTGCATCTCTGACTTGACATGGTGGATTCAACACCCTAGTGTCTGCCATCAGTATCCATCATCTCGAGCTCGTCCTCTGAGTAAACCAGCAAAACAGAAAACTGGGAGTGAGGGGGTTAGATCGTTTGAAAGACCTAGTGAGTGGATAGTTTAAACGAAAACTGAAATGTGTTATGAAAATTCAGGGTTTTAAAACCGAAATCGTTTCAAGAAAACTGTCCTTTTTGGAAACTCTTTCTCATATGAAAACACATATATTTATGCAAATCCTTTCTATAAACTCTGAGGTTTTCTGTAAAACTTATTTCTTTCTAAAACTATTTCATAAAACTGTGCTTTCTGAAAATCTTTCGTAATACTGTTTCTCTCTGAAAACCATGTCTTTGAAAATCATATTTATGAAAATTATGTTTCTAAAAATCTGTCTCTGGAAATCTGAAGAAAACCCGACGCATGGGGAGGTTACATATCATTGTCCCTCCATACGCCTAAACAAGTGGACTTGGGACGTGACGCATCGCCGTCCCATGCCACTAAACTAGATCCGGATGTGTTGATCAATACTATCATCTTGACCATGAATCTAGGATCTAGGGGCATTACGATTCGTCGTCCCCCTAGTCCTGAATCTAGAATCTAGGGGCACCATGTATCGTCGGCCCCCTAGTCTTTATCTATATGTGAATATGTTATCCGTTTCCATAAATTCTAATAGTCACATCTAAGGTGGGTTTTCCCCCATGCCTCCAAAAATCACAAAATCATACTTTTGAAATCAATCTTTCTAAAAACATTATAAATTTGTAAAACATCTGTAATCAAACTTGGTTAACACCCTATATGCTTTAAAAGTAAATCTCAGTTCAAAAAAATAAGTAAATAACAACTTGGCGAGAAAAATTCAATTCTACGCATATTCAATTCTAAGTTAATCAATGATTATTTTCTCTATATTAATAGTACACAAAAGTCATCATTACGAGCTATCTAACATCGACAATATACCCTCAGTCAATACTGCAGCAGAAGAAGATCACAGAAAACAACTTTACCAGTCACAACTGAGTTCGCAAATCACACATAGAAGAAGCATGACTGGATTTATATGGGAGTTGACAAAACACAATCTATGGGCTCAGAAATCGTAAGATAATAAAGAACAACAACCATCAATTGCATTAAACGTTAAAAATGTACTTTAATAATCAAAAACTTAAATATAGAAATTCAAATACAAGAGTTCATCCTTAGCTTTGCCTATGAGTTTAGTTCTCC
The DNA here is from genome assembly GCA_019454045.1 of Zanthoxylum bungeanum. Taxonomy (NCBI): domain Eukaryota; kingdom Viridiplantae; phylum Streptophyta; class Magnoliopsida; order Sapindales; family Rutaceae; genus Zanthoxylum; species Zanthoxylum bungeanum. The sequence goes on from SKCR01053856.1 coordinate 277,254, forward strand.
ATGTAGAGTAGAGAGATAACCTGAATAGATCGGATAGACAACATGTTCATCTTTGAAGCTCTTTATTATTCTCTCTCAATCTTGTGTTTGTGGCTCTTTGTGTGTGTTTCTCCTTTGTTTCTATCTGATTTTCTCCTCTATTTAGGGTTTGGATGAAGTTGGGTTTATATAGAAAAGTTTCGGAGTCATTATGCGCATAAAACACATCTAAATCAGGGTTTTGGTGTCTTCCGGGTTGCCGCAGCGCTCAATCCTCAGGAGTTTTGGCTAGAGTGTGTTTTCTGTGTGGGCGCCGCGACGCCAAGAAGTTTGGCACCGCGGCACCTGCTGCATGTTGTGGTCTTTTCCAGTTTCCATTTTTCCCGTGCGCGTCTGATGCTTCTGATGAGTCCGATACGCTCCGAAACACATGTAATTGCTTCATTCTTCTTGTTCCATTGCTTCCTAATAACAAAACACAAAATGACTCTAATTAAGATTAAAATATATGATAATAAAGCCGAGTTAGCAGTGTTCTAAGTACACTTTCATGTACTTATCACAATCTCCAACCAGCTTATTGCTAGTCCCTAGCAATTCAAGCGTAAAATAAAATAAGAACTAAACAAATAAATAAAAACTATCTAAGCCACTTTCGTAGGGATCACAATTTCATTTAGCGTATGCAACAAGCCTTTAAATCCCTATGTGTCCCTAGTGGACGAGTTATAGTCTCGTGAGGGCTTACAGCGATGACACCCACAAACGTCATTTAAAACACATGCAGACATGCAAACTAAAAATAAGAAAACAAACTAATCCCAATAGTTACACATATTTTTGTCCTCAAAGAATGCCTAGTAGTGAAACCAGAGAACTTTCAAAGTGCTCAACGAAACTCAAATCCAAGTTCTTAAATAAATCATCTAAGCCAGACTCACAGTGTGTGTGTGTAAAGGTTCATTCACAGCTTAATTCTTAGGTAAGCCAACTCAATGATTTCGTTTAAAAATTAGGATCGATGGGTCAAACCAACCTAGATATCTCAATTATGCTCTGTAATTGCCTCTCTGTGCTCAGTATGGTATGATGATTTTTTCTTTTCTTTGTCTCTTTTTGAAATTTTTCTTTTCATATTTTCTTGTTTCAACACACCTACCTTTTAAGGTAGCATTTCTCCTCATGGTGGTCATAATATTCGCTCATGGGTAGCTTCACGCTTATCGGTTATAAGTGGTTTAATTTCTTTCTTTTAAAACTTTTTCTTTTTTTTTTAACCATACCACACATCATAACACTAGCAAATCAAGATAGACATCTAAGCAAACGGTCATTCATCGACATATAATTTCTTCAACTAGTCACTTTGCCAACTACTTTGGTTGTCACTGTTAAAAACCTATAATTAAGTGCATACGAGTCTAAACTAGATCAATTACTCAAAGCATCAGATAAAAGTATAATAAAGAACTTATCGTTTCTAAGATTTCACCCTAAAACAATCAATATCATCATTGAACTATGCTTTACTATTAAAGATTAAAAAAAACAAAAATTTTATTTTTTTTATATAACAAGTATTTGCGCATGCATATACCCCCACACTTAAAACTTGTATTGTCCTCAATGTAAGATAAATATAAAGAAAAAGGATTAGGGAACAACACTACCAGGCGCGGAGTTGATCAGGTTCCTGCTGGTGAGACTTTAGCTGTGTGACTGTGTAAGTTGTGCTAACACCTGCATAAATACTCATGCAAACAAAATAAAAAATAAACATGCAATTAGCACACGATAAAATAAAACTAAAGTAAATAAAATAAATAAAATGAAATAAAATAAATGTAGATGCAAGAGTTGCCTCCCTGCTAGCGTTAAGTTTAACTTCTTCAGCGAGACGTAACCACTTAATGTTGTCATGGTGGCTTCCATGTAGTGAACTAATAAAGGCATGAAACAAAAGTTCTGGCTGGTTGTAGCATTTCATCCATTGATCCGCCATGGTCTACTGATGGCTGAGATTTTATCAATTGGTTCAACCTGATTTTTAGCTTCCTAAGTATCATCTTCAATTGAGCACTAACTCTCATTTTTCTCCTTTTACGGTTCTTTGGGATCAGGTCCAGCTCATGAGAGTTAGTCGTATGGTATGCAGAGGCTGTTACAGGTAAGACTGTGTCTAACATGTATATGTAATGGCATTCGTCATCTTCTCGTGGTTGTTCCTCAACATGGAAGATATTCACTTCCATTGTCATGTTTCGAAATGTCAAATTCATGACACCATTCCTGCAATTAATAAGTGCATTAGCTGTAGCAAGAAAATGTGTATCTAAGATAAGTGGAATTTTCGACTCAGTGTCAACCATAGATTGTGTATCTAAAATCAAGAAGTCAACAGGGTAGTAGAATTTATCAATTTGAACTAAAACATCCTCAACTACTCCCCGTGGTGTTCTAATGGATCGGTCAGCTAACCGTAAAACTACAGATGTAGGTTTAATCTCACCAAGCCCTAATTGCACATAGATCGAATATGGCATGAGATTAACACTAGCACCTAAATCTAATAACGCTTGACCAAACTCATGTGTGCCAATGTGGCAGATGATAGTGGGACATCCTTGATCCTTCTATTTTTGTGGAGTCCGCTGTTCAATTACTACACTAGCCTGCTCTGTTAAAAATGTTGTCTTTTTCATATTATGCTTCCTCTTCATGGTGCATAGATCCTTCAAAACCTTTGCATAAGTGTGAACTTATTTTATCACATGTAACAATGGAAAGTTGATTTTTACTTGCTGTAGATGTTCTAGGATCTCCTCATTTGGGTCTGGAGCTCTCGCTGTGGGCCTAGGTGCTTAAGGGAAAGGTACTCTAACTTGGAAATGAGTCTCTTGTTTTTCATGAGGGGTACCTATACCACTATCTTTGGGGTCATCTATGGTGTTGGACGTGTCCTGTCTCCCTATCTCCCTACCACTCCTAGTGAATATAGCATTAACACCATTTACATTGGCTGCTTCATGATCAGTCTGTGCCATGTGTTGGCCTTATGGATTTGGTTGAGTTTGGGAGGGAAATTTTCCTTGTTCTTGCACACTCAGGATATTAGTCAATTTAGAGACTTGACTCTTAATTTCCTTATTATCCTCAACAACCTGAGTTATCAATGACTCAAACCTTTGATTGGTTGTACTATGGGCCTCTATAAATGCATGCACACTGTCTTCTAAAGAATTTCTATGGGTGGTAGGTGTGGGAAACTGAGGAGCACTGTAACTCCTAGTTTGTGGTGCTTGAGTAGGCTGATGGGACTCATGTTTCCAACTAAGATTGGGATGGTTCCGCCAACTAGGATTATAGGTATCTGAATAAGGTGTGTATGGCTTCTTGTACATCCCTAAGTTATTACATTGTTCCTTATATGTCCCCCTCATCTCACCATATACAGGACACTCTTGGGGTTCCAGGTGGGCGACTGCATGCATAGTCTTGCTATCTCTAGCTTTTAAGGCTCCTAACTCTCTAGTCAATAGCTCAACTTGTGCCCTAAGACTATCATCTTCCCTGAAGTGGTGTATGACTCTACTAGAAGGAGTGTGTGTCCTATCAGTATTATCCAGGGTATTAGGTCCAGTCCAAGTGTGGGATTTATCGGCTAAGTCATCTAAGTACCTGAATGCCTCATCAGGTTCCTTTCTTATAAACTCACCATTGCATATTTTCTCCATGAATTGGCTCTCTCTAGGGGTTAGTCCATCATAAAAACAACTTACTAAATCCCAACTCTTATATCAATGGTGAGGGCAACTAGCTAACATCTCCTTATACCTCTCCCATGTTTGAGAATGGGTTTCACTGCCTCTCTGGGAGAAGGTGGACATTTGTCTTTTCAAGGCAATAGTCTTTTGGTGTGGGAAGTATTTGTTGAAAAATACATATGTCATCTCGCCCCATGATCCTATTGATCGCAGTCTCAAAGAATACAACCAGCTCTTAGCTCTATCCTTAAGGGCAAAAGGAAAGAACTTAAGTCTAATTGTGTCAGTGGTTCCAAACTGGTCATGGAAGGTTGCTACTACCTCTTCAAACTCTCTAATATGCACATAAGGATTTTCGCTCTCTAAATCGTGAAAAGTTGGGAGATACTGTATCATCCCAGATTTAAAATCTATTTGTGGTGCATTAGGAGGAAACATTATGCACGAAGGTGTAGCTGTGTGAGTTGGGTGGAGGTACTCTTCAAGAGTCCTCATGGGTGGTCTCTCGTATTCACTCATATTATGTGCGCTAGATACGGATGGTGTGGTAAAAAGATTTTCAAATATATGTTCTGAATCTGAACTTGAATCTTCATGTTCTATTCTAGCAAATCTACCCAATCGATCCCTAAGTCTAGGCATGCAAATAAACTCCAAGTAAAACAAGAAACAAAAATAAACAAAAATAAATAAATAAAAAGAGTAAACTAAAAATTAAAATCTAACTAAAACTAAAATTGAAGTAAAATAAATATATAAATAATCAATAAATAAAAATAACAAAAAGTTAAATAAGGAACAAAGTTACCGCTTTGTGTTTGACCAAGCTAACCTGTTCCTTTAGATTATAAACCGTCTCCCCGGCAACGGCGCCAAAATTTGATTACGTCCAAAAGATATTTGCGGCTATCGCAGTATAGTTGGGGTGTCGATTCCTCAGAGAGATGGTTACAAAAAAAACTGCTTTACATAAAAAACAAACGTTAGCAATAACTAAGGCAGAAAGAGATAGATTCATTGGTAAAATAAGATAAAAACTATAGATAAATTCTTAGGAATATCAGTAGAGAGATATGGAAAAGCATCGGGAATCCCTCTTGTATCAAACTCCTATATTTAGTTATTAATTCTTGTTATTACTCAACTGAAAGTTTCACATCCCAAACCAACAGTCGGATGATATAAAATTCTATGCATATTCAATTCTAAGTTAATCAATGATTATTTTCTCTATGTTAACAGCACACAAAAGTCATCATTACGAGCTATCTAATGTCGATAATATACCCTTAGGCAATACTACACCAGAAGACCAACACATAAAACAACTTACCAGTCACAACTGAGTTCGCAAATCACACATAGAAGAAGCATGATAGGATCTATATGGGAGTTGACAAAACACAATCTCTGGGCTCAGAAATCGTAAGATAATAAAGAACAAAAACCATCAATTGTATTAAACGTTAAAAAGGTACTTTAAGAATCATAAACTTAAACATAGAAATTCAAATACAAGAGTTCATCCTTAGCTTTGCCTAGGAGATTAGTTCTCCATGCTGAGTAGAGAGATAGCCTGAATAGATCGGAGAGACGACATGTTCATCTTTGAAGATCTTCGTTCTTCGATCTCAATCTTGTGTGTGTTTTCTCCTCTGTTTCTCTCTGATTTTCTCCTCTCTTTAGGGTTTGGACAAATTTGGGTTTATATAGAAAAGTTCTGGAGTCATTATGCGCATAAAACACATCTAAATTATTTGGTGTCTTTTGGGGTGTCGGGGCGCTGGTCTTTGGGCGCCGCAGCGCCCAATCCTCGGGAGTTTTGACTGGAGTTTATTTTCTGTGTGGGCACCGAAGCGCTTGCTGCATGTTGTGGTCCTTGTCGTTTCTGCTTTTCCCGCTCACATCAGATGCTTCCGATGCGTCTGATAGGCTCCGAAACACATGTAATTGCTTCATTCTTCATGTTTCATTGCTTCCTAATAACAAAACACAAAATGACTCTAATAAAGATTAAAACATATGATAATAAAGCCGAGGTAGCAGTGTTCTAAGTACACTTATCAACTCTCTAGGTTCAAGTTTATCTATCACGGAAAGCATTTATGTGTCTTTAATTTGTCCACTCACAAATTACGACGACCATAGATAATCGAGTTGAACCATCCAAGTCGAAGTCATCGCATATATGTAATCTCTCTCTCATAGGTAATCCGAATTGTTACGGAGATATAGATAAAACGTCAAATCTCCGCTATGAACACTTCATGTGTCGCGATCTATTTATGATTATTAACAAATATTTGGAACTGGTTTCTGAATCATACATCGGCTAAGGATTTGAAAAAATCACAAATTGGATACCTAAATCTCATACATGGGACTAACAGATCTTCTCTGGATACATCACAAGATATCATGATTATCAGTTCATACCCGATGAATAGGCGGAGGTCTGATCTTAAAAGATCGTTGACGTGGCTGCCATCAAAGTGTGGAGGATATCTCACATATCCACAATGGTATCACAAGTCAAAGGAGCTAATATGTTATTCGACTCGTAAAGATTCATATGGATGTTGGTGTACCATTTATCATGAATCTTTAAATGATTCATTCAGTATTTATCCAATAAATACCTACGTGTTTATTTGAGTCTCCCAAGACTCATGGTTTACTGAGATAAACCATTAGAACAAGTCTAATATACAACACGTACTGGTCTCATGGGTTTACTAACTGACCAGGAATGTAAACCTTGACTAGGAATAAATTTAAGAATGAATTGTATTGTGACAATTCTCAGTGAAGATTGCGTCACTTTTGCAATAACGTCACAACTATTCAGTCTAAGGTCATTTTACGCCTTTACCATATAAAAGGTATATTGATGAAAATTACTAAATTTTATTCATAATAAAATATAAATGTACATTGTATTTACAATAAATACAACAAAATTAGGCGCGCCGAGCACCAACTCTAATATTTTCTCGCACTTGTTCTAGTCCCAAATTTGATTGTATCTAATACCTATCGCCTCTACATGTCTATCATATAGTCTCGGAGGCAAGGCCTTCGTATGCGGGTCTGTAATGTTGTCCTCTCCAGATATCTTGCATATGACAACATCTCCTTGAGCGATAATCTCATGAATAATGTGGTACTTCCGCTCCACATGTTTCTATTTCTAATGCGCTCTAGGTTTTTTTGCCTGTGCAATGGAACCACTATTATCACAGAATAACGGGATCGAATCCTCGATGCTTAGGACAACTCCTAATTCTGTGATAAATTTTCTAATCCATACACCCTCTTTTGCAGCATTTGATGCCGCAATATATTCTGCCTCAGTGGTGGAATCAGCTGTTGATCCTTGTTTGGAACACTTCCAACTAACTGCAGTATTATTAAGAGTAAATACAAAACCTGAGGTAGACTTTCTATCATCATGATATGAGTGAAAGTCGGAATCTGTATATACTCTTATTTGTAAATCACATTCTCCATAAATAAGAAACTTATCCTTAGTACATTTTAGATACTTTAGGATATGTTTAACGACCATCCAATGGTCATTACCTGGATTTGACTGGTATCTGCTAATAACGCTTACTGCATGACTGATATCAGGTCTCGTACATAACATGGCATATATGATGCTTCATAAGCATGATGCATAAGGTTGACCAGACAATCTAGCCTTTTCATCTTCCGTTTGAGGACACATCTTCTTCGAAAGATGAATGCCATGTTGAAAGGTATATTAGCAATTTTACAATCGCTAAAGTTGTACCTATAAGGATCTTATCTATGTACAAAGATTGGAATAACCCAATCAATGTCATTTCTCTATCTCTATAGAGTTTTATACCAAGTATATAGGAAGCTTCACCCAAGTCTTGCATGGAGAAGTTTTTACAGAGATATACTTTAACACCCTGCATCATTATAAGATCATTTCCAATTATCAGGATTTCATCAACGTAAAACACCAACAACAATATCATACTCCCACTAACCTTCTTATAAACACAAGGTTCTTCTTCATTTTTGAGAAAACCAGAAAATCTGATTACCTCATTAAAACGAAGATTCCAACTCCGCGAAGCTTGTTTCAGTCCATAAATGGACTTCTTAAGCTTACATACCATGCCAGAATTTTGACCGGAGATAAAACCCTCTGGATGTTCCATATAGATTTCTTCATCAAGAAATCCATTAAGAAAAGTCATTTTAAGATCCATTTTCCAAATATCATAATCATGGTAAGCAGCGATAGCCAATAAAATCCTAATAGACTTTAGCATCGCTACTGGTGAAAAGATCTCATCATAGTCCACACCTGGCCTTTTAGTATAATATTTAGCAATCAGTCGGGCTTTGAAGGTTTCAACCTTCCCATCAGGCACATGCTTCCTTTTGTAAACCCATTTAAAACCTACGGGAATTATTCCCTGAGGAAGCAGAACCAAGTCATATACTTGATTCTGATGCATATAGTCTATTTTGGAATTCATGGCTTTCTGCCATTTAGCGAAATCAATTTCTAACATTACTTCTTTGTAGGTATACGGATCAATAACCTTAACAAGGAGCACATCGAGACTCTTGTCTTGTATCAAATACAAGTGCTCAGGAGGTCTCGATATCCTAGTAGACCTACGGAGAGTGGAACTAGAAGGTTCTGCTTGTGTCTGAACCTGTGATTCCTCTATTGGTCAGTCTTCTATAGGTTGGACTTGATCAAGCTCGACCCTCCTACGATTACCACCTTCTTCCAAATATTCTTCTTCAAGAAATCTGGCAAAATAAGCTATGAATACATTTCAATGCTCGGGTTCATAGAATTGATATCCTTTGGAATTCGAAGGATATCCAACAAACCTAACTTTTCGCCCTCAAGCCAAAAGTTTATCTTGCTGCGTCACTCTGACGTATGTAAGACAGCCCCAAACCCTAATATAATTAAGGTTCGATTTCCTACCAACCCATATCTCATATGGAGTAGTATGAACAACTTGAAAGGGAACCCTATTCAGCAGATGTGCAGCAGTAAGAAGAGCATACCCCCACAAAAAGTAAGGTAGATCTGTAAAACTCAACATTGATTAGACCATATCTAATAAAGTCTGATTTCTCCTTTCAGATACTCTATTGTGCTGTGGAGTGCCTAGAGGAGTATATTGAGCGAGAATCTCATTCTCTTTAAGATAGTCTGTAAACTCATTACTCATATATTCACTGCTTGGATCTGATCGTATGCATTTGATGAACTTACCGGTTTGTTTTTCTACTTCGTTTCGAAATTCTTTGAACTTTTCAGAGGTTTCCGATTTATATTTCATCAAGTAAACATACCTATACCGTGAAAAATTATCGGTAAATGTTACGAAGTAAGAAAAGCCACTACGAATAGTGTGACTTATATGATCACATACATTACTATGTACGAGCTCTAATACGTCAGTGGTTCGATATCCAACATCAGTAAATGGGGCTTTGGTCAATTTACCCTGAATACAAGATTCACAAGTAGGAAAAGACTGTATAGTCAGATTCCCAATCAGACCACTCTTAACCAACTGGTTAGACGTCGTACACTTATATATCCTAACAACATATGCCACAATTCAATATTAGTAATTTCAGATCTTTTATGTTTATTATCCCCAATTTCATAAACATCTCTAATGGCATGCAAAATATAATGACCTTGTGAATTTAAACATTTGTGTAACAAAACATCATTCATATCATATATATACATAGAAATTTTTTTAATATGTACATGATATCATTTTGTATCTAATACAAACAAAGACATAATATTAGCTACACAACCAGGCACAAAACATAATCTGTCAAAATGATGTTGCATCTGGATAGAAGAATCTCGTATTCGCCAACGGCTGCTACAGATAAAGAATCTTCATTCTCAAAACGCAACCGCAACTCGTCTGGATCAAGCATTCTACTGACCCTCAGCCTCTGCAACGAATTTCAGATGTTTGTGGGACTAGTAGAATCTAAAACCCATCCAGAACCTATTGCTTCACAAGCCAAAGAGATAACAATGATAGGGAAAAAAAATATACCTGATGCAGCGGCTCTCTCCCGTCTAACGGAAGCTATGTTATCTGGATAGTTGCACCTCCAATGTCCAATCTTGCCAAAGTGGTGGCATTTATCCTCAGCTGTTTTCTTCTTCGACTTGCTTGGCTTTGCAACCTTTCCTTTGGGAGGAACACCAGAGCCAATCTTCTCTGCCTTTTTCTTCTTCTTCTTACCACATCTCGTAGATTGAGAAGAAGAATAACTAGGCAAATATAACTTTGAAATGAGTGTTGGCACACCCTTTTTGATGTCCCTCTCTGCATTCTGAAGCATCCTATGCAATTGACTGTAGGAACAACGAATGACATGCATGTTGAAGTTCATAATGAAATGGGAATATGACGGTGGGAGTGAGCCAAGAATCGGATTCCGACCCAAAGTCTCATTTAGCTGAAAGTCAAATATCTGAAATTGCTCGATGAGATCCATCATGTGTAGGACATGTTGACTCACTAGCTTACTGATGGAGTTGGTGGTTGGAGTGCCAATTCGATTTGTACATTTTATTATTTATTAATAAAATAACTACATTTTACATTTCATACCGTATAATGGTACTGTCATTATGCGTATTAGATTGATGTATAGATATGCTAAGAATGACATCGACCTTAGAATAGTCTTGATGCTAGGTGTAAACTATTCTTAAAGTAAATATTCCTAGTCGTTGGTTTTGGAATACGGTCGAATTCCTATAACCTAAAAGACTAGCACATGTCGTATATTGGAATTGGAGTTCCAATGGTTTAACGCGATGTACCATGATTTTTGGAAACTCGTATAGAAATGTGGGTATTCATTGGAGTGAATACTGAATGACTTACAGTTGATTCCTAATAGTTGGAAGTACACACCGCCGTCAATAGAAATCTCCTCGATTCGAGTAGCATATGTAATCCTTTGACTATAGAATAACATTAATTTTGTGTGAGATCCTCCACACTTTGATGCCATGTATGTCAGAAACCTTTCATGGTCTGGCCTCTAGATGTTCGTTGGGTGTGGACCGATGCACTCAGTAATCAAGTGCGAAGCAAGATAGGATCTTTCGCCACGTATGTGTCTCATAAGGGGTTTAGGTATCCATGTGAGCAAAGTCACGATTCTTAAAGACTTTGGCCAAAGACGATCACCTAGGGTGGATCGCATCAGTTGTAAAGAATTTTGGACATGTCAACATGAGATGTGCGCCTCGGAAACTTGACGGTATATTCTATGTTTCATAAACACAACTCAGATAGCCTACGACGGAGGGATTTTTAAACATATTTGATGACCTCGACTTGTATAGTTCAGAAAGGTCGCTCGTGTACTTCGTGAATTCAGAGGTGGCCGAATTGCGTACATATTAGCTAGGCTTATATGATGAACGTGTTTGAACTTAGAGAGTCCCAATATGAAGTGTACTCGTTGAGCACTTGGGTAGCCGATTAATTTTGATAAAAGATAATATTTGATATTATAATTATCAACTAAGATAATCAAGTGTTATTGGATAACATTGATTATTTACTTTGACCTAATTGGATTAATTACACAATGGCTTAATTGTAAAATCATAATTATCTCTACAATTTGAGGATATTAGGGTAATTGTAAGTAGGTAATAATATGTGGTTTTGGCTTGATTTAATTGGATTAAATCAAGGTGGCAAACATTTAACTAATCCATTTCATAATCTTTGGCTTGATTTAATTGGATTAAATCAAAGTGGGAGACAATGGAGATTAGTCACACCTAATTATACATATTTGGAGAAATTAGATTAAGCCCACTTAAAAGTTGATTATAACTTTTATTAATTAAATATTGCCTAAGTTTTTCTATAAATAACAAGCTTTAGGAAGGTTTTAAGTACAATTACAAATACAAGCAAATTCTTAGAGAAATTAGCCTAAGTTAGAGAATTGTTTAGAGAAGCTTGTGAGGTCTCTAAAACATTTCAATTAGGAGAAATCAAGATTAGATCTTGAAGTGAAGCTTGCTAGCATTGGAAATCAAGGTTGGATCTTGAAGTCATGCTTACACTCTTTGGTTGTTCTCTGACAATTTCAACAAATGGAAGTAGATTGGATCTTGCATCAAGCTTACTATGTAATATTTGATCTTCTCCTAAGCTATGTTTATTTTTGTATTAGATGAACGATCACATATCTTAATGTTGAAATAAGGCTAATAAATTGTGTTAGAATACTTTAGAAGTATAAACACAACATGCTTGTAATTAGGTCAAAGATGTTCATGTTGGACATGAAACAATTAATAAGAGTTTGGAACTCTAGATTAAAGCTTAGAGTTATGGCTACCATTCTAGAATCACTTGACCACCTTTGGGTGACCTAGAATTGTTCACGAGACATTTCTTATTGGGATTCTAATTTGGTTTGTGTATTGGAATCAAAATTTACGCAAGTGCGTATTTAGAATAAATTTATGTTTTTGTAAAATTATTTGATATTTTGAAAAACTAGATTTTTATTCTATAACATGTGTTAATGTTGGTTTTTAAATTAAAAATTAATTTTGGGTGTTTTTGAAGTGTTGTGGGAAGACCAGAAGCAATTAGGGTAAATACCCTAATTGCTTCAGCTAACTGGAAAGTCAGTGAGCTGAAGCTTTGAAAGAAATAAAAAAAATGCTGGCTGGGCGCATTTTACACGCACAGTGCCCGCACGTATTGTAGCGCGTGCGTACGCGCTGGGTGCTCATCATTTTTATTTTCGTTCTTTCGGGATCTTCCGGACTCCGATTCAGTCCCGGAAGAAATAAAAAAAATACTGGTTGGGCGCACTTTACGCGCACACTGATAATGGAATATAATAATTCATTAAATGATTTAAAATTACACCTATACTTAATTTCCATGGGTTAGTCCTATTTCCGGTGCCTGGGGAACCGATCCGACCCTAGGGGTTCCACAACTGCCCCAACAGAATGGTATCAGTAGCAAAGGCTTAACCACCAAACACATATTTTGAATCTATGTCATAGTAATTTTAATTTAATTATGCATAAGACATATTAGATATGTATTGCATGTTTTAAATTAAAACTTTGACCTAATTAAGTTAATGACTTGATTGTCATAAATCTCCCGTGATTAGGTGATTACTTTTAAGTAATGGTATTAATAATATTGGAGCATTATTGGATGGTCCGTCTTGTCAATACGGAGATGAATGAGTTCTTACTACTTATATTCAACATCTTCATTAGTGTGAGGGTATATGTGCTCGGAACTTAAGTCGCTCCGGTAAAACATTAGATGTAGCGTGATGAGTTAACGTAGTCACCCAATACCATCATTAGTGTGAGGGTGTACATACGAAGCTTATTAGTGCACATTGACAAGTATACACCAAGAACACGTCTTAATCAAATATCATCATTAGTGTGAGGATAAAAAACGGTTCAGGACCAAACCAAGAGTCACATGAAGTGATTGACCATGGAGGTCTACCTAATGAGTTTACAAATGCCAATATCGTCATTAGTGTGAGGTTGGAGTAAATGTCATGGGATCTACTTCCCGCTATGAAATTTTGATAGTCAAATTTCTATTTTTCCGTTAAGGGAGATTACGAAATTACGTAAAGTTGTGGGAGGGCACTAATAGATTTAAAATTCCATAATCAATTAGTGTTATCACTTTTGAAATGAAAATTATTCTGCTACTACTCAAAAATGTTGTCTTGTAGATGACTACCGCTAATCCATTAATGAAATTTTTGGATTCCAATAAGCCAAAAAGAGTCGAGAACTATTTCGAATGGAAAATGAACATACGCCTTGTCTTGGAGTATGAAAAGTTGACTTATGTCACGATCAATCCACTGCCTTTTGATATCGATCCTGACTCCACTCCAGAAGAGCGAGAAACTTTTGATAGATGGAAGGATGATAACCTGAAGGTGAAATCCTACATCTTGGGAACGATGGTTCCAGATTTACTGAGACAGTACATTGAAGTACCAGATACATGGAGCATCATGCGAACACTCAAGAAGTTGTTCGAGGCATATCAAGAGATGAAACTTTATCGAAGGTCTAAGGAATTGTTCCGTGCTGAACTCAAGGAGGGAGGAGCTGTCAGCACTCATGTTTTGAACATGATCGACCAGATTCAATATCTGGAATGACAGGGCATTGAGTTTCATGAACGGCTGGGCCGTAATTTGATTTTGCCTTCTTTGTCTGGTTCTTATGCTGGCTTTATATTGAATTTCCATATGCATTCGATGCAAGCCACATACGAAGAACTTCATAACATGCTACGCACGGCGGAGCAATATTTGAAGAAAGACAACCCCACACTGTATCTCTATGGTGGAGCTGGCTCTTCAAAGACTTCTGGGAAGTCAAAGAAAATAAAGATGATGAAGAAGAAGATATCAGAGAAAAACTCCAAGAAGCGCAAAGGCACAAAACCGAAAGTAGCTCGTGATCAATGTCTACAATGCAAGAAGTTTGGACACTGAAAGAAGGATTATCCAGAGCTAAAAAGAAAAACAGGACCCTCAGGTACGCTTTGTATTTTTCTAATTATTGACATCTTATTAGCCTTAGATGCAAATAGTGGATGGGTGTTAGACACTGGCAGTCCTACTCATATTTGCAACTCTCTGCATGAAATGATGGTTAAAAGAAGGCTGAATAAATGGGAGATCCAGCTTTGAGTTGGCAATGGCGAGACATTGGATGTCAAGGCCATAGGAACATTTGTTCTAGATCTCTCAAATGGATGTAAATTAGATTTGCATGACTGTTATTATGTTCCTTCAATTATCAGACAAATAATATCACTGCCAATATTAGATAAAGAGGGATATAAAATAAACATTAAGGATGAAACTTTATGTTTGTGAGATAAAGATAATATATTGAAATGTGAATGTTCTTTAGCAAACGGTCACTATGTTTTGGAAACATGTAAAAATGTCTTTAATATAGAGAAAATACAAGTAGGAAATCTGAACTAAATAATACTGAATTATGGCATATGAGATTGGGCCACATAGGTTTTAGACGTCTATCCAAATTGGTAAAGGATGGTTTGATTGAAAATCTTACCTTAGATTCTCATCTGATTTGTGAGTCATGTATCCAAGGAAAGATGACAAAGGCCCCATTTCAAGGTGTTGGACACCGTGCTGGAGAATTACTGGAGCTAATAAACATCGATTTGTGTGGACCATTAAATCATGTCGCTCATGATGGTTCCACACACTTTGCGACTTTCACAGATGACAAGTCTAGATATGGATATGTCTATCTGATGAAACATAAGTCGAAAACATTTGACAAGTTCAAAATATTCTGAAACGAAGTAGAAAAAAAAACCAGTAAATTCATCAAATGACTTAGATTAGATCGAGGCGGTGAATACATGAGTGAAGAATTCAGAAATTATTTAAGGGAGAATGGAATTCTCACCCAATATAGCCCATCAGGAACACCTCAACACAATGGAGTGTCGGAGTGTAGAAATCGTACTTTATTGAATATGGTGCGAACGATGATGAGCTATACAGATCTTCCTTATTACATTTGGGGTTACGCTTTACAAACTGCTGCCTACATACTTAATAGGGTTCCATCGAAAAATGTTTCTACGACGCCCTTGTTGGACAGTTATGACCCATAGCATCACTATTTGTACAGATCATGGTGTTGTTGTACAAATTAACTATGTGACAAAGGAAATTGCCCTTTTATCATTTGTAATTTAGATTAACAAGATGTATAAATGATAGAAGGTCCATATGATTAGTTTCGGATTGATAAGATATGAGACAGTATCAATCCATGAAGGTTTAATCATTAAATATCCCTAGTGGTAGTATTATCGAGACTGGACATCGATAATGCGGAATAGACTAGTATTGCATTTGTGCGTGTTATGGGAGCATAACGGCATAGTTCTCATATATTTTGGTATATGATACTCATGCAAGTGTAATAGGAGGTTGTGTCTATGGAAGTCCGAATCAGGGTAGGTGTATTTGGTCTTAACCTGAGACTTGCACCGCTAATACTTGTGACAATCAATATACTTTGGATTTGGTCGTCCAGGGCTTTAACCGGTTCTGTGTACGCCTCTTCTAGGTATATTGAGAATCGTAGTGTATTGGGTGTGATGTCGAGATAGAAGTATCACTCCAGTCATAGTGGAGATGATGATCACGTAGGATACGGAACTCGTTCTCTTATATGCTGCAGCTATCGGGATATTATGACTAAGTCATGTTTATCCGATTATAGAGACTAGTTATCATAGATCCGACATGTGCTTCGTACGGGGCAGACACATTTCCAGCCCCAGGCCTTGCACGTGACATCTGATACTGGATCGAAATACACAATACTATGTATACTACGCTTGATATAGATCACATATTCCAGTAAGAATATTTCTGGAGAATTGGGTAGGCATGATGCTTTGCTAGAAGCCAACCATGTCTTGTAAATCGGTAAAAATGTTGTACTAGGTATGTACGTGTTCGGATAGTCCGACGACCGGATTTACTGCCAACATATCCGGGGATCTCATGGGTCGCTTCCCGAAGATTCACCGATGACGTATGACTCGCACTTTATTAATCTGGGATTAATTAATAGAGAGAGAAAATTAATCTGGGATTAATTACGGAGATATTTTATCTGGGATAAAATATTATTTAAAGAGAGAGAACGATTAATTTGGAATTAATCGATAAATTAATATATTCGATATATTAAACGAAATTGGATTTCGACGCTAAATTAAATTTAGAATTTAATTCGGGCGAACGAGTTAATTTAGAATTAATTCGTTAGCGACGTGAATAGTAATTTTGCTAGGCTTAATTATTTAATTACGTCACAACGGAAAATTCGTTAATTTGGAATTAGCGAACCCGAGCCCGGGAGTGTTTGCGGGCGCACTCGCATTGTGAATTTAAGTGCGGCCCACAAGTCACATCTAGCATCAAATCACTAGTCAATCAAGTGATGGAAGTCACATCACTTTGAGTGAAGTGATGTCTAGTCACTTTTGATGTGAATAGTTGATGTGGTAGTTAGATGGCATTAATTGTTTTTGCCTTGACTTTTTGAAAGTGTAAAAATGTGTATTAGATACACAAAATTTCTAACAATCAAAAAACACTTAACACATTTCTTCTCTCATCTCTTCTCTCTCACGCCCAAGGGGCAAATTTCTTCTTCCTTTTTCTGGTTTTGCCATGAGCAAGGAGAAGCAAGATGGTGATTTTTGTGGCAAAAAATTACCAAGTGCTAGCACACATTCGGAGTCTTGCGAAGGTGATAGGGAAACCGATTTGTGAGCATGGAATCACAACACAAAGCTTGGAGCTTGGTTGATCATCCATGGCCGAATTTGGAGGAGCAAAAACAGCCCATTGATGTGAGCTTCAAAGGGCATAAAAAGAGTTTTTGTTGTTCAACGCATCGCTCAACCGATCATTGTAAGTATTCCGCAACTTCTTTGAGTATTCGCAAATGAGTTTTATTGCTTGATTTGATTCCGGGACCTTAGAGAAACCCAACAATGGTATCAGAGCGAAGATGAGCATGAAACTTGAATTTATGGTTAAAATTGGGTAAATTGTATTTGAGCATGATTTGATAAAATTACTTGATTGAGTATGCTTAAATGATGTTTAATTGAAGTTGTATTGGATCAATTTTATGAAAAGTTGATTGGATAAATTTTTGCCCAAATCTTAGGCTTGGCCGAGAGTTTCAATGCCCTATGTCCTGGTGATTCTTTGATTTTTGATTCATTGGATGAGTTGAAATCAATTGGGAATTGTTGATTTGAGAATTAATTGGATTGAATTTGAAATTGGACTAAATTCCCTAAAATGCCGAGACAAAGAAAGCATGGAAAATGATTGATTTTTGATTAAAATGTGTTGGACATGTTTTGATGTTAATGAGCATAATTAATTGTACAAATTTGTGTTTTGGAAATGTTAATTTGGGTAATTAATTATGGTATACACTTTAATTAATTTGATTATGAAATTTGGAATTTTGAAATTAAATTAATTGGGCTTATTTTGGAATTGGGCCTTAAAAGTTGTAATTGGGCTTAATGGGCTTGGTTGTACCAAGTTAGGTTTAGGCTAAATTGGTTGGATCCAATTGGGCCCAAAACCATTTCCATAAAGTCCAATTATGACTTAAATGGACCTTTAATTTTAATTGGGCCTAATGGGCCTAAATTGGTTTCATGGCAAATAAGGGTGATTCCTTAAATGGGCTTTGGTTTTTGGGTTTGACCCATATTGACCAAAAGTCCATGCCTTAGAAATTAATTAAAAGCCCATTGGACTTTAAATTAAATAAACATTGGATGTTAATCGGGCTTTGAGACCCGTAACGATTAGATTTGGAATCTAAGTCGTAAAGGTACATTAAAAAGTGTAATATTTAATTTGGAATTAAATAAATGAATTAGTATTAAATACATATTAAATTGGATTTAATGTTGTAGTTTAATTTAATTCAAGAATTCGTACTTTGAGTACTTATTCGCAAAACGAGTTTGACTCGCGCAAAATCAAATCGTTGTTTGAACATTGGATGGTCATTAATATTCAGATTAATTAATTGGATTATATTGATTGATAACATGCTTGTGTGAATACATGGTTGCGATGTATGAATAATGTATATCGGATGGATATTAGATGGGTGAGGGCAATTTTGGAAATTGTTGTAATAAATTTAGAATTTATTAAATTGGACCTGCGTGTCCAGCCTATTACCTCCTTACTCTTTGTATTTCTCTTCTCACCTATTCCCCTCAATGTAAATGAGGTTTCTTTAGAAGTGTTATGTAATTGAGTAGAAGTAATACTTGTGCTAGAGGTTGAGAGGAAAGGGAGAGATTTTTTCTAGGAACAATGTGTTTAAATATCCATTCGCATATCATTATTATATTTATTTACTGACGCGCCTTATTATGTGTTTAGAATGCATGCTTAAGGGTGTATGATGATGAGACCTTAACAAGGATAATAAATTGGTTGTCAATTGCACGCGAAAAACCCTCAACATCATATTAAGCGTTTTTCCTTCCATTGAGTGATTCTTACTCAAGATCCAAGACTGGCACTGGTTTGTTGGCCAAAGTCAAGACCTTTGTCCGTCGCGGATGTGTTTGAATCATGAAGGCTTTGTTCCATATCGGTGTCATGTCCAAGTTGTGATTTGTTGGCCAAAGTCAAGATCACTTCTTGTCCATCGACATTGATTACGAAGCTTTCCAAGGTCAATGGGTTCCGCTTAACTGGGATCACTAAGTTTGTTGTGCCAAAGCCAAGGCTTAGTTGGTTCAGAGGAAAAAGGTTAGGCAATATATTGGATATATTGGCATATATAAGATATATGTTTCGGACTTGGATGTCCA
Source organism: Zanthoxylum bungeanum (assembly GCA_019454045.1). NCBI lineage: Eukaryota > Viridiplantae > Streptophyta > Magnoliopsida > Sapindales > Rutaceae > Zanthoxylum > Zanthoxylum bungeanum. The sequence goes on from SKCR01053856.1 coordinate 296,533, forward strand.
CCTACTGGATCTAGGAATTGGATGGGATCCAATTGATCTTAGAGATCTACCTAGTTAATTATCATACAATTTGTTGGCCAAAGTCAAGATTGTGTGTTATTTAACGGGATCCTAGCCCGCTAGGAAACAAGGTTTCCCGAGTACTCAACATAGGGTTAGAGGCTCGCCGAAAAATAGTGGGAGGCAAGTATTAAATTTGCAATATTCGTTTAGTTACTTGCCATACGCGCTCATTTCAATTTTCGTCAATATAAATTAATATATTAGTTGGACTAATATTTAATGTTGTTTTAATTAAACAGTTGGACTGTATTCAAACTATTTCATTTATAGTTGATTATATAATTGGATTATAGTAATCAATATATTTGAATTAACTAATTTCAATTAATAGTTGATTTTATAATTGGATTATAGTAATCAATATAATTGAATTTATTCAATTAAATTATAGTTGATTATATAGTTGGACTATAGTAATCATTATAATCAATAGTACCTAAAATCGTTGATTAAATAGTTGGACTATTAGAATCAAGAAAATTGAAATATTAGTGTTTAAAACATAATCCTGGGTGAAAATATTTTTTAAACGACTTTAATAAATTCTAAATTTACAACAATTTCCAAAATTGCCCTTCCGTTCTAATATCCATCTGATATACGTTATTCATTCAACACATCCATGTATTCACACAAAGCATGTTATTCAATCAATCTAATCCAATTAATTAATCTTGAATAAAGTGATCATCCAGTGTTCAAACAACGATTTGATTTTGCGCGAGTCCAACTCGTTTGAGAATAAGTACTCAAAGTACAAATTCTTAAATTATATCGAACTACAATTTAAATCTAATTTAATTTGTATTCAATACTAATTCCATATTTAATTCCAAATTAAATAACTACACTTTTTAATGTGCCTTTACGACTTAGATTCCAAATCTAATCTAAATGGGTCTCAAAGCCCAATTAACATACAATGTAGTTTAATTAAAGTCCAATGGGCTTTCAATTAATTTCTTAAGGCATGGACTTTGGTCAATATGGGTCAAACCCAAATACCAAAGCCCAATTAAGGAATCACTCTTATTTGCCAAGAAACCAATTTGACCCATAAGACCCAATTAAACATAAAAGGCCCATTTGTCACATTTGGACTTAATGGAATGATTTAGGCCCAATTTGGATCCAATCCAATTGACCTAAACCAACTTAGCCCAACCAATCCCATTAGGCCCAAATAAAACATTTAAAGCCCAATTCTAAATTAAGCCCAACCAATTAAATTTGAAAATCCAAATATCATAATTTAACTAATTAAAGTGTATTACATCAATTAATTATCTAGGGTTATTTACGTTTTACTACTAAAGTTATGATAAAATAACAATTTGGTACTATGAATATTAACATATTACATTTTACTACTAAACTTATATAAAACTTAACATTTTACTACTTTTCCATTTAAACCGTTAGTTGACCGTCATTTAACCTTTAAAAAGATTGTTTTATCCTCAAAATAAAATAAATGTGAAAATTATAATTATACCCTTTAAAAAACATATATAAATCTTATATATAACAATAAAAGAGATACAATCAACAATCACATTTATAAAAATATGTTAGTCTCTAAACTGTCCATAAAACCCAACAAAATAAAGAATTTAATTTACCAAAATAATTTAATAATTAACATTTGCATAATATCCAAAAATACTTTTATGTATAAAAATAAAAGAGATGTACTCAAGAATCATTAATTCTTTGTTCAGTTATATTCTTAGCAGTGGAATGGAACAATAAAGATAATGAGTAATCGTATTGTCAATATCTTTTTTTAGTTTTTATTTTTGTTATTCCTTTTGTAATGACAATATTACCCTTAATTTTTTAAAATATTTATAATTTATAATAATTTGTGGGTTAAAACTCTTTTATCCTTATGATATCAGCATGATGTCATGGTCAACTGACGGTCAACTAACGGTTTGAATGTAAAAGTAGTAAAATGTTAAATTTTATATAAGTTTAATAGTAAAATGTAATATGTTAATATTCATAGTACCCAATTGTTATTTTATCATGACTTTAGTAGTAAAACGTAAATAACCCAATTATCTAAATCAATATTTCCAAAATACTAATTTGGTCAATTAATCATGTCTTAATTTGTTCAACTCATGTCCAACATTTTGAAAAAAAAAATCAACTCATTTCATGCTCATCTTGCTCACAGCATTTTAGGGGTTTTTTGTCCGATTTCGTTTTCAATCCGATTGAATCTCAAATCATCATTTCCCAAGTCTTTAAACTCATCCAATGATCAAAAGAACAAAAAATATCATGACAATTTAGGGCATATAACTTTCGGCCAAGCCAACATTTTGGGCAAAAATTGATCCAATTAATTTTTCATGAAATTGATCATATATAACTCCAAGTTATCCATATACAAGCATGCTCAAACAAACAATTTGGTTAAATCATGCTCAAAACCAATTTACCCAAATTTTACCCTAATATTTTTCATGCTCAAATTAGGCTCCATGATACCATTGTTGGTTTCTAAAGTTGTCCCAAGATCATTCAAGCATAAAAAAACATGTGAATACAAAACATGTGAATACAATAAAGAAGTATGGCGGAATCATACTTACAATGAGCGGATGTTGAAGACGATGAACACAAAATTCCTCCAAGTATTCAGCCAAGGTGCTCCTTTTATTGAAGAGTTGAATCCAAGCTCCAAGCTTTGTGTTGATTCCAAGCTCAAAGGTGGGTTTCCCTAACACCTTGAATGATCCTTGAATGTGCTAGCAATTGAAGAAAAAAAAAGAAAAAAAATTCTTCTTGTTCTTCAATAGGGCTCACGACAATGTGAGGTTTAAGAGAGAGAGAGAGTTTTGTTTTCTTTGATTTTGTTTTCCAAAAAAAAAACAATAAATGCAAAAGTGTTACCAAAATTTGGTAAAAGCTTTTCCAAAAAGAAAATCCAATTAACGAGCCAAAATGACATTAATTGCCCTCACACAACCAACATCATGAATAGTGACTGGTTGTCATTCACCAAAAGGTGACTTGACATCCATCACTAAAGTGACATATGATGTGACGAACGATGTGACTTGCGGCCGCACTAGATTCAAAATCGGAGTGGCCTCGCAAACACATTCCGGGCTCGGGTTCGTTAATTCCGAATTAACGAATTTTCCGTTGCGACGTAATTAAATCAAATTTAATTAAATAATAATGCCAAGCAAAATTACTATTCACGTCGCTAGCGAATTAATTCTAAATTAATTCGTTAGCCCGAATTAAAATCCAATTTTAATTCCGCGTCGAAATCTAATTTCGTTTAATATATCGAATATATTATTTTATCGATTAATTCTAAATTAATCGTTCTCTCTCTTCAAATAGTATTTTATCCTAGATAAAATCTCTCCGTAATTAATCCCAGATTAATTAAGTTCGAATCATTCGTCATCGGTGAATCTTCGGGAAGCGACCCATGAGATCCCTGGATATGTTGGCAGTAAATTCGGTCGTCGGACTATCCGAACACGTACGTACCTCGTACTACGTTTTTACTGATTTACGAGACATGGTTGGCTTCTAGCAAAGCACCGTGCCTACCTAATTCTCCAGAAATATTCTTAATGGAATATATAATCTATATCAGGCGTAGTATACGTAGTATTGCGTATTGCGATCCAGTATCGGATGTCACATGCAAGGTCTGGGGCTGGAAAAGTGTCTGCCCCGTACGAAGCATATATCGGATTACAAGCAACTAGTCTCTTTAAATCGGATAATCATGACCTTGTCATATTATCCCGATGGTTGCAAATATTTAGAGAACCAATTCTGTATCCCTGCGTGATCATCATCTCCATATGCCTGAAGTGATACTTCCTTCTTGACATCACACCCAATACACTACGATTCTCAATAAACCCAGAAGAGGCGTACACAGAACCTATTAAAGTCCTGGACGACCAAAACTAAAGCGTATTGATTGTCTCAAGTACTAGCGATCTAAGTCTCAGGTTAAGACCAAATACACCTACCCTGATGCGGATTCCCATAGACACATAGTCATACTACCAATGGGATTCCGCGGGGTCTATCCAGAGCGAAGCTGTTTCCGTACCATCGGTAAACACAACCTCTTATCACACTTGCATAAGTATCCAATACTTAAATATATGAGAATTATGATGTTACGCTTCCATAACACGCACAAGTGCAATACTAGTCTATTCCGAATTATTGATGTCTAGTCTCGATAATACTACGACTAGTTATATTTAATGATTATACCTTTATGGATTGATACTGTCTCATATCTTATAATCTGGAACTAATCATAGGGACTTTTATCATTTATATATTTAAGTAATCAAATTACAAAATGATAAAATGCAATTTTATTGCTACATAATTAATTTGTATAAAAACCACAATGTCTTTTACAAATAGTGACGCTATGGGTCATAATTGTCTAACACACCCCTCGCAATGGAAGACCTCAAACCGTTGGGTTCGGAATGGTCCCTTACTTATGCCACTTGTAATGAACGGATTTGTGCAATAATCTAACCAAGTCTACGCAACATACATTCCCAAGAGTAATCTACATCCAAGTTCACATGCATGAAAATAAAACTTATATCTAAGTTTGCATATAACATATATCTAAGTTTCTATGCATAAAAGTAAGTCGTCAAGCAAACATACAATAATCTCATGAACATATTGAATTATCAAACGCAAAAATAAATAACAACCTAAACATAAACATAAATTAAATTCCTAATGCGAAGGAAATAATTAATCAAGCTTGGAAACAACCAACTAAATCATGCATAAAAGAAGACAACATACTAAATGACTAAATCATGCGTAAAAGAAAATAACATACTAAACGACTAATTCATGATTAAACATAAGATTGGATGAAACAAAATATGTGTGTCTCTCAAGCGGTACGTGGCATTGTATCCCGAGTGCAGACCGCACTACCGTCCATTCGGATTCGGCTACGAAATTTATGTCCGGGTTTCCATTCGATATACCGCAAGAGAGAACACATATTCCATTCATCCGAAAGTCATAGCATACACCAATCAACAATACTCATGCGAAGTAAAATAAGAAAATACATAAAAATAAAGGAGAATAAATAAAAAGGGTGCCCTCAGGTCTAACCTCTTAAGTCGTCTCTTGGAAGTGTGTTACACGGTTGTCGGAAGGGTTGATGCTTCGCGGCTTTTCCAATTTACTGGTTCGTTGTTTTCCTTCGTTGCTTCACTATTTCAGGTTGTTGTTTTACTCTGTTTCACTGTTGTTTTTGCTGTATTTTCTGGTCACTATTTTGCGGTAATTAGGGAATGTTTTGGCTTGCGGTTTGCGGGTTTACTGGACTATTGTTCAGGGGACAGAATTTTGGTGAAAGGGTGCAGTTTTTTAGTGCAGTTTTACGGTAAAAGGGCTGTGTTCAAGGGGTAAAATTTTGGTAATGTGGGGCTGTATTTCAGGGGTGATTTTGCGGCAGTTTCAGGGTGCAGTTCAGGGATATTTTTTGGTAATGCTGGGTAGTTTTTAGTGGTCAGATTGTGCAGTTCAGGGGCTATTTTCGGTGGTCGGAAGGTGCAGTTTCTGGACAGTTTTCTGTGGTCAGAAGGTGCAGTGCATGGGGCAGTTTTCAGGGGGTAATTTACGGCAAGGTGAGGGCTGACTTCAGGGGCTGTGTTCGGCGTGAATGGAGTTGCTGGGTGTGGTTGATTTGCGGCAATGTGATGGAAATTTTATGGGTTGTTCACGGCAATAGAGGGGAATTTTGGGATGCTTTAGGCGTGAATGCTTTAGGTTATTTTCTTTGTGTTTTCGTGAGAATGAGCCAAGGGTTTCAAGGTTGGGTTTAGGCTTCTTTTTATAGGCAAAGGGTTGGAGCTTGTCCTCGTACGAGAAGGGAAAGAATATTGCAATTATGGGGGATATCTCATAATTAGTGTGCTATAAGGAAAAATCTATTTAATTAGGGATGTGATTTGGTTTGATTTGATTTGATCTCTTTTAATTAGGAATCTGATTTAATTTGATTTGATTTGATTTCTTTAATTTGGGAAGGTGATTTGTTTTGATTTTAACATGTGTTTAATGTGTGAATTGGTTATTTTGGAAAGGTGATGGGCGTGAATTAGGTCCTTTGGGCATGGATTTGGTTCTTTTTGGTGGGCTTGGTGTGTGGCTTGGTGGTGTGTGGGCTTGGTGTGTGGCTTGCGGGGGTTTGGGCTGAGGATGAATTTTAAAACAGAGGTCCAACGAGCGAACCCACAGCTAAGCAAACGAATTTAGTCCAACAAGATATCAATTTCTGACTTTTCCCTTCCGACGTCCGTTTCCCGCGGCTTCCAAAACTTAAAGAGGAGTGCCTCCGTAGGAGACTCATCATCGGGACTTATATGCAAAAATGTAGTGCCTACAGCCGCCCCCACTTTGATGGGACTTGTGCAGTGTGTGACAATGACAATCCTGTCAAAGTTATGCAATGCATTTTTACTTACCTGGCTCGTCAGCTGCGACCTGACTTGCCTGATGCTTCAAACTAAGTTGATGATGCAGTGGGCCTCGACCTTGGGACGCATCCCAATAACTGCAACTGACAACGGGGGCCTCGACCCTTGGACGCATCCTAATACCGCTAACAATATGGGCCTCGACATTGGGACGCATCCCAAAACTGATGATGTAGTGGGCCTCGACCCTGGGACGCATCCCGGAATTAAAACTGATGACACAATGGGCCTCGCCCTGGGACGCATCCTGGAACTGCTGACAACGGGGTCCTCGACCCTGGGATGCATCCCAATACCGCTGACAATTTGGGCTTCGACCCTGGGACGCATCCCAAAATTGATGATGTAGTAGGCCTCGACCCTGGGACGCATCCCCGAACTACAATTGATGATGCAGTGAGCCTCGACCCTGGGACGCATCCCGAAACTGCTGACAATGGGGGCCTTGATCCTAGGACGCATCCCAATACCGATGACAATGTGGGACTCGACCCTGGGACGCATCCCAAAACTGACGATGTAGTGGGCCTCGACCCTGGGACTCATCCCGGAACTGCAACTGACAACGTGGGCCTCGACCCTGGGATGCATCCTAATACCGCTGACAATGTGGGCCTCGACACTGGGACGCATCCCCAAAACTGATGATGTATTGGGCCTCGACCCTGGGACGCATCCCGAAACTGCTGATGTGGGCCTCGACCCTGAGACTCATCCCAAAACTGATATTGATGCTAATGTGGGCCTCGACCCTGGGACTCATCCCCAAAACTGATACTGATGCTGATGTGATGGTTCGTTCCCGAACCGTTCTGTATGAGAAAGGGTAGACTGGTCGCCCCCAGTCTCGATTCATCTTTCTGCTTTCATAAGGGCAAAGTAGATCTCCTAATGTGGTGTTGCATACCAACATATTGTACTGCCTCTCACGAGATAATCTTGATAGCTAAACATATTTTCGTCCTCAACGGATGCTTCATGTCAAAACCGGAGAACCTTAAAAGTACTTAATACACTCAAATTCGATCGTCTGAATGAGTGATCTGAACTAGACTCCTAGTGTGTGTGTGTGCCAAGGTTCTTTCGCAGCTTAATCCTTAAGTAAGCCAATTCGATGATTTTGTCTCGGAGAATTGGATCAGTGGGTCTAACCAACCGAGATATCTCGATCATACTCTGTGATTACTTCTTCGTACTCAACATGATATGGTTTTCTTCTTCTTCTTTTTTTCGTCTCTTTCTTTCTTTCTTTTCATTTTGAATTTTTTCTTTTTTTTTTTCTTTTTCTATTTTCTTTCTCTTTTTTTCGACACACCTACTCTTTAAGGTAGCATTTCTCCTCATGGTGGTCCTAATTCTCGCCCACAGGTAGCTTCACGCTTATCGGTTATAGGTGGTCTATTCTTTTTCTTTTCAGAGACTTTTTCTTTGTTTCCACCCATATCACATATCGTAACATAAGTAAACCAGGATGGACATCTTGGTAAATGGTCATTCACTAATCCGCCATCTCCTTAACTAGTCATCTCACCGACTACTCAGGATTCTACCGCTAAGATCCCGTAATCAAGTGCTCGCGAGTCTAGCCGAGATCAACTACTCAGAATACCGGATGAGAGCACGTCTCACACTTATCGTTTCTAAGGTTTCACCCTACAGCAAACAATGTCATCACTGGACATATGTCTAACCATCAAGGACCCTTCTCTCTCTCTTTTTTTTTCACTCACTCCATTGGAATTCTTCATTTCAACTGCGGGCTTCACCCCATAGGATTCATTCCCGAGAACCGATACTGAAGTAGGCCTCAGCCCTGAGACTCATCCCTGAAACTAACAGTAATGCGGGCCTCACCCCGGGACTCATCCCCGAAAATAATACCGATGTGGGCGTCAACCCTGGGACTCATCCCCGAAACCAATACTCATATATTGCTGCTTCTGGTTGGCTTGCATTTGTCGTTTTCTTTTTTCTTCTTTGAAACCTGTGAATACAAAACAAAACAAAACACAAAAAGAATGCAGATACGTTATGTGTATGCATGCATGCATGAATGAATTTCCTATTCTGTTGGGTTAGGTCTTCTGCCGGTGACTGCTCGATCTTCTTTTCCTCAGGCAAAATACTACTCCAATCTATCCACGTTGATCGGCTCAGTGAACTCGTTCCCTTCCAAGTCCGACAGTCTCACTGCCCCATTTCCCATCACTTTCTAGACTATGTAGGGTCCTTCCCAATTGGGTCTGAACTTTCATCTCGGATCCGTCGTCGACGGCTTTGACTGCTTAAGTACCAGATCACCTTTTCTAATCCTCTTCTGGTATATCTGCATGTGATGCAAGGACTTCATTCTCTTCTCATCCAGCAGTGCTAACTGTTTGAATCTCTGTAAGGCCTATTCTTGTTCGGGTAACTCTGCTTATACTAATACCTGCAAGGACTGTATCTCAACTTCCACTGGCAGTACTGCTTCCATTCCATAAACCAAAGAGTAAGGCGTGGCCCTCGTTGCTGTTCCCACAAAATTTTTGTACCCCCACAAGGCGTACGGCAGCTTATCGGCCCAATCTTTGTAGTTCTCCGTCATTTTGGATAACATTCTCTTTATTGTCTTATTGGCTGCCTCGACTGCCCCATTTGCTTGTGGTCGGTAAGGTGATGACTTGTGATGGCCTATCCCATATATCTGTAGCATTGCCTTCGTTTCTTCTTGAAACTAGACTCCGTTGTCCTTTACTACATGATGCGGCATTCCGTATCGACAAATGAGGTTCCGAGCTATGAACTTCACCATCTGCTTTGCTGTAACGTTGTGAAACGACTCGGCTTCCACCCATTTTGAAAAGTAGTCTACTGCCACTACTATGAAGTGATGTCCATTCGATGCGTGTGGTCGAATTTCCCCGATCATGTCAATTCCCCATGCTAAGAAAGGCCACGGCTCTGATAGCCCATACAACTCTGTGTGCGACAGATGATTCAAGTTAGCGTGTGCTTGGCAATCGTGACAATACTTTACCAGCTTTGTGCAGTCAGCTTCCATGGTCGACCAGTAAAAGCCTTGTCTTACTATCTTGCGAGACAAATTCAATCCATTCATGTCCGGTCCGCATACCCCGGCATGTACTTCTTCCATTGCCTTCTGAGCATCTTCCTTCCTTAAGCACTTCAGTTGGATGCCATTTGCTTGTCTCTTGTATAGTTCTCCTTTCAAACTCACATACTGAGAAGCCAACTTCTGAATGGCTATCATGTCATTTCTGTTTGCTTCTTCCGGAAGTTCTCTACGTTCTAAGTATCGCTGAATATAATAGTACCACGGTTTCCCATCGTCGATCTCTACTTCCAACACCTTTTCTATCTCGTAGATAGGTCTGCCTATTGTGGTCAACACTAAAGGTCTCATCACCAACTTCTCCGGATTTTCCCAAGTCGTGGCTAGTATGGCTAACGCATTGGCCATTTGATTTTCTTCTCGTGGCAAGTGCTGAAATTTACAATCGGGGAGGGCCTGTGCCAGACTCCTGAGGTGGAACAAGTAGGGTTTCAATCGTTCTTCCTTGAATTCCCATTCTCCTTGCATCTGTCAGACTACTAACATCGAGTCTCCGTAAACTTCGACGTTCTTAGCCTTCAAAGTTATCAACGCAGTCAGTCCAAAGGCGCATGCTTCATACTCAGCCATGTCACCATCAAATACAGGGATATCATCACTCAATCTGTTCGGAGGGTCCTCACGCCTCTCATTCTCAAAGCCTCCCCCAGCATGGGGCACAGCCATATTAACCACAGCGGCGGTCAAAGCTTGCAGTTGCTCGGTAACCATAGTGAGACTTATTTCCAGCTGATCCATACGGGATACCTCATTCTCTTATTCGCTCATGTTTGCTGACGGCCTTTTGACGAGTCTTCCCTCTTCCCTAACCCAACGGGTATCTATGGTGTCTCTTAAAACTGCATGTTAGCATGTATGCGTGCGATGCATGGAATATATATGTCGGCACATTATCATTTTAAAGCATTCCATCATACTATTGCGAGGTGAAAACTTGTCCCAGTTGAAAAAGGCCCAATAGGTTTACACTTTTGCGATAACATGGCTAAAAAACTTCAAATGATGAGGGGCCTAAACATAAAATGGCCCATTGGCATTTTAGAAGCTTTTGGCCCAATTTTCATAAGGCATGAGCTCGTCCCAGTTTAAATGGCCCAACAAGCCCATACCTCATGACAAAAAGTCCAACCGAATCCAAATGACGATGGTCCTAAATGCAAACATAAATGAATAGTTTCTATTGGTCCTACAACTACAGTTCACATGTGGGTTTACGGGAGTGTAGACAAAGGCTCTCATCGGCGAAGGATTGCCCACAACTAGGACCCCCCACTCAAGGGTTCGAGTGACCAAGTGAGCGCACCCTTTTCATACCTTACAATACGTGCCAATGAGTTATGATACGTGACTGACTGTCAAATGGATTTCCTATTGAAGATTCCTCATAGGGAGGGTGGAGCGAACTCTCTTAAATACCCAAGCCTCTTAGGCTCTTATCGCCTTTGTGACAGGAATAGACAATAGGTCTTCCAAATTAGTCCATCACAGTAAGCTTCGAGTAAATGATTATCTAGGTGCCTTCACGGCTTTTCCTTATAGAAAGGTAGTGAATGAAGGAAGACACCAAACCATTACTTAGCTCAAATAGTGCCTTTGTTTAAACCACATCAACCCACTGTAGACACGGTTAACTAAAACAAAAATCACAAACATTACAAGGTATTATTTCGGGGCCGATTCTCTATCCCCAGTGGAGTCGCCAGACTGTAGGACACAGAACTTGACGACGTTGTTCCAGGCTCGCGGCCTAGTTGGGAGTACGGAGTAGCCCACGGGGGAACTAAACCGGAGAAATAACATGGAGTCGCCACCCAGTGTGAACTGCGAAAATGATTTAAGGCCGCACTCACCCATCACAAAGGAAGACCTCAAACCGTTACTTATGCCACTTGTAATGAACGGATTTGTGCAATAATCTAACCAAGTCTACGCAACATACATTCCCAAGAGTAATCTACATCCAAGTTCACATGCATGAAAATAAAACCTATATCTAAGTTTGCATATAACCTATATCTAAGTTTGTATGCATAAAAGTAAGTCGTCATAACGGCAAACATACAATAATCTCATGAACATATTGAATTATCAAGCGCGAAAATAAATAAAAACCTAAACATAAGCATAAATTAAATTCCTAATGCGAAGGAAATAACTAATCATGCTTTGAAACAACCAACTAAATCATGCATAAAAGAAGACAACATACTAAACGACTAAATCATGCGTAAAAGAAAATAACATACTAAACGACTAATTCATGATTAAACATAAGATTGGATGAAACGAAATATGTGTGTCTCTCAAGCGGTACGTGGCATTGTATCCCGAGTGCAGACCGCACTACCGTCCATTCGGATTCGGCTATGAAATTTACGTCAGGGTTTCCATCCGATATACCGCAAGAAAGAACACATATTCCATTCATCCGAAAGTCATAGCATACACCAATCAACAATACTCATGCGAAGTAAAATAAGAAAATACATAAAAATAAAGGAGAATAAATAAAAAGGGTGCCCTCAGGTCTAACCTCTTAAGTTGTCTCTTGGAAGTGCGTTACACGGTTGTCAGAAGGGTTGATGCTTCGCGGCTTTTCTGATTTACTGGTTCATTGTTTTCCTTCGTTGCTTCACTGTTTTGGGTTGCTGTTTTACTCTGTTTCGCTGCTATTTTTACTGTATTTTCTGGTCACTATTTTTCGGTAATTGGGGACTATTTTGGCTTGTGGTTTGCGGGTTTACTGGACTGTTTTTCAAGGGACAGAATTTTGGTGAAAGGGTGCAGTTTTTTAGTGCAATTTTGCGGTAAAAGGGCTGTGTGCGGTTGATTTGCGGCAATGTGAGGGAAATTTTGTGGGTTGTTCACGGCAATAGAGGGGAATTTTGGGATGCTTTAGGCGTGAATGCTTTAGGTTATTTTCTTTGTGTTTTCGTGAGAATGAGCCAGGGGTTTCTAGGTTGGGTTTAGGCTTCTTTTTATAGGCAAAGGGTTGGAGCTTGTCCTCATACGAGAAGGGAAAGAATATTGCAATTATGGGGGATATCTCATAATTAGTGTGCTATAAGGAAAAATCTATTTAATTAGGGATGTGATTGGGTTTGATTTGATTTGATCTCTTTTAATTAGGAATATGATTTAATTTGATTTGATTTGATTTCTTTAATTTGGGAAGGTGATTTGTTTTGATTTTAGTATGTTTTTAATGTGTGAATTGGTTATTTTGGAAAGGTGATGGGCATGAATTAGGTCCTTTGGGCGTGGGTTTGGTTCTTTTTGGTGGGCTTGGTGTGTGGCTTGGTGGTGTGTGGGCTTGGTGTGTGGCTTGCGGGGGTTTGGGCTGAGGATGAATTTTAAAACAGAGGTCCAACGAGCGAACCCACAGCTAAGCAAATGAATTTAGTCCAACAAGATATCAATTTCTGACTTTTCCCTTCCGACGTCCGTTTCCCGCGGCTTCCAAAACTTAAAGAGGAGTGCCTCCGTAGGAGACTCATCATCGGGACTTATATGCAAAAATGCAGTGCCTACATCGAGGGCAGTTCCAAAATAAAAGTGCCAACAGCCAAAATGGTGACTCGTGTCCCATTTCTAACGCGGAGGTCAATCTCTCATGAGGCCAGTCTCCTGCTAATCTACAGATCCTGCACATCAGTACATATATGAGTACCACAACCAGAATCACAAATCTAATTTTTAAGACTAGTAGTAGACATGTTTATTTCTATAACAAACATACCTGAAGCCGGTGCCTTGCCCGCTTTGATTTCCTTCATGTGTGCCTTGTTGACCGGTGCTTACACACACGTATAACGCAAGCGCACGTATCGTTCAAGTAGTATAAAAATATCGATCCCACGAGGACTTAATTCCTACTGTTGTTATTAATTATTGAATCTATTTATTTACAAATATCTAATTGAGGGTGAAGAGAATGATTGCTTGATTGATTTGGTTGATTATAGTTTTGCAAAATAAATAAATAAATAAAAAGACAAAAGAAAATACTAAGAAAAATAACAAAAGACACAAAGATCTAGGGTTGTGAATCATTCTAATATCTTTTAAAAGTTGAAGTGATTATTTTATGTTTGTGTAATAAATCAGTTTACTAACCTGGAACACGAAACTATGCAAAAGCCTATGTCGATGGTCAGACGCAAATACCCAGTTTAACTCAATTGAACCATATATCTATGTCAACCAAATTATCTGGATTCATTAAGTTTAAGTTCCAATTATGGCTACCTCCGCCTGACAGGTATATGTCAATCATGTAAAAAAATCTATTAAAGGGTTATTTATCCTCAAGGAAGATCGTGCGCTATTAAGTCTAAGGCTGAAACCTAAAATCCCTATGTCTAGTTCATTTTAGATTTACCACATCAATCTTACTGGTGATCAGACAATAAGAAGTATTAAGCTTAAGACTTAATAAGTAAACCTTTAAATTACCCAAACTATAAAATAACCCCTTATAAACCGGTGATATTAGAATTCATCACAACCCCAGATAACTAACACATAACTAGGGCTAGTAAAGACTTAAAAGTAAAAGACATAAAGTAAAAATGATGAAAAGTAAATTGTTGAAAAGTAAATGACGGAAAGTAAATGCTGAAATTAAATACTGAAAATTAAATGCCGAAAAGTAAATGCTGAAAAGTAAATACTGAAAGTAAATTGCTGAAAAGTAAATGCTATAAAGTAAATGCTGAAAAGTAAATACTGAAAGTAAATTGCTGAAAAGTAAATACTGAAAGTAAATTGCTGAAAAGTAAATAAAGTAAAAGTACAATAAAACAAAATGTTGAGGTAAAAGGATCCACTTTTATTACTTCTATTTTAGATATCTCCATTAATATAATATATTAACTTTGCATGATAATTACCAACCAGCCATATAGGCGGTATCCAGATTAAGTCAAATTAATAATTAATTACCAACCGACCAATCAGGCGGTATCCTCGTTAAGTCAGGTTTTAACTAGTTTATATATTATAATTAAGGGAGATTAATCTAAATATTAGTATTACAAGTTTTACCTTTTACCCCAGAAAATGGGAGTTACCTCCTCATTATTGAAAAGTAAAAACTGAAAATTAAAGAAAGAAAAGTATTGTGCGTAAAAGTAAATTACGGAAAGTAAAAACTGAAAAGTAAAGAAAAGAAAGTGCGAAAGCGGAAATTAATTACTGAAAGCTGCAAACAAACAAGATACAATCTTCTTAGTATTCTTAAGGAATTCCTTAGAAGAAAGTATGAATTTACAAATGAAATGGCTTAGTATTTATAGGCAAAATTTTGCCTCCATCAAATCATCCACCAAATCAATTATTAATTGCTCCACTAATTGCTCCACTAATTGCTCCACCAAATCCATTATTAATTGCTCCACTAATTGCTTATCATGTTTGGTGGTGATTTGATAATTTTTATTATTTATTTATTAATTTATTTTTGCTTTGAAAATGATTGAAAATGACTTTAATAATTACACACAACACACTTCTGGATGGTTCATCAATTTCGGGCATGACATCTTCAGAATTCGAAATTATTTTGTCTTTCAAAGTTGTAGATCTTTGATTCTTTTTAATTTGGAACTTGAATCAGCTCAATCCGATGTCGGAGTAAGAGTTATGCCCAAAATACGACAGATGCGCAAAACTGGAATTTCTAAAACTGCACTTCGTTAAAACGCCCTTTCAAGTTTCAAATCTCCAAAATTAATATTTCAAGTCCAATTTTTGCCCTTATTTGACCCACATTTCGTCCTAAATGATTTCATTGTGTTCCAATATTATTTTATCTGCAAAATAAACTAAAACACATCAAAACGTTCATCAAACCCGAGAAACTAAACAAAATATTAAGTAAAAGGGGCGGTAAATATTGATATATTTTCCGCTCATCACACCCCCAAACCTAATATTTTGCTAGTCCTCGAGCAAAACAACAAAATAAAATATAAGAAACAATTAAAATTAAACTAAGCCACTTTCGTAGGGATCACAGTTGCATTTAGCATATGCAACAAGCCTTTAAACCCCTAGTTGTCCCTAGTGGACGAGTTATAGTCTCGTGAGGGTTTACAGCAATGATACCCACAAACATTTTACAAAAGTAAAAAGGTAGTGAAACTAATGCACACAAAAGCAAAAAGACAAGCGAAGAGAGAATAAAGAAGTTAGTGACTAATCAGGTGAAACTTCTACTCCAAGTTACTAGTTGTTTTCTTTCTTTCTAAATTACTGAATAAGTAAATTCTCCTATTATATTTACCATTCTCCATATACACAGCCAACACAATATTAAACAACTCATTTTTGCCCACAACAGTCATAAGTGCAGTTGATAAGAGAGTAATATTTTTGTCCTAAAGTTCTATCAGATTTCACATCTTTTTGTAGCAATGGAATAATTTTTCTCATTTTTCTCATTTTTTCTTTGATTTTTTTTTTCTATTTTTTATTTATATACAATATCTTCCATCTATGTAACGAGTGTTGGGTCGGTGGCTCCCAAACCAGTTGGCTTTAGGGCAGTAACTTCAGAGATTTTTGCAGCATCTTTGATCCATGTAGCGAGCTTTGGGCCAGTAACTCCCAAACCAGTTGGTTTTAGGGCACTAGGTGTTAAAACACCCTTGCAGACTTAATAACTCGGATCTCATATGTTTTTTTTTTTACTCTATTGCTTTTTGAGATGCTTCCTCCAATTAAACTAAAGCACTGAATATTACAAACTTTTCAATTATAACTTATGTCTGTATGTTACTATGCATATTGATAATACGTGCCAACTGAGTATATGAAGATCCATTTTAGTCAGTATTATGGAGAATTCACAAATTAAATAATTTAAAATGAAATAAACAAAAATTAACTTGTTTCAAAAATGGTTTAAGATACGTCTCAGGAGTGAAAACTCATTACTCAGCTATCACTTACCAATTTCACCTTTTTAACAAAAATAAAAATAAAAAAAACGCAAAATATTTTTGTAATTTTTCAATTTTTTTTGTATTTTCGAAAAATTTTGGACTAAAAATAAAAAGAACACACAAACTAAAAACAAGGTACTAATCAACTAATTCCCTCCCCCAAACCTAAATGAGACATTGTCCCCAATGTCTTAAACAGTAGAAGAAGAGTTTAGAAGATAATACATGGTTAGCTGAAATTCTACAGGAAATTAAAGGTTAAGATCCAGATTAATCCGACGTCTCTTACCACGATCGTCCTCGGACCAATTTATCTTTGAAATGATAGGGTCAACTTGTGGTTCATAGGCTAAGAGTTGGTCAATTAGATCTGGAGCAGTTCTGGCAGTAAAGATGAGTTATTTCATAGGTTTTGACACGAACCCATTTCTCCGAGCATCATCAAGAAACACACAAAGAAAATCATAAAATCCATCAACGTTGAACAGTCCAAGCGGTTTCTGGGGTTTGTTCAGATTCGCCCAAGATAATACTATAAAAATTTCCTCCAATGTGCCCAAGCCACCTGGCAAAGCGATAAAAGCATCAGCACGGTTAATCATTTCTACCAATCGTTCCGACATACCTGGCACGATTAGCTCTTCTCCGTTTGATGATCCAATAAGATTTGCCTCTGCCAAGGGTTTTGGGATGATTCCCAAAACGTGACTGCCTCCTTCCTGTACAGCCTTTGAAACGATCCCCATTAGTCCAAGATTGCCTCCGCCATATATTAAGTGCATATTCCTTGCAGCTAAGACTCGACCCAATTCTTGTGCTGCTTCTACGTATTGTGGCTTAGTACCAACACTACTACCGCAAAACACACAGATGTTTTCAACTCGTCTTCTCGAAGTGGCTTCCATTTTTATATGTATTTCTTTCTCAACTCTGGATGCCTTCAAAAGTGCAATGACGGGCTGAATTTATAGTACCTGAAAAGGGTGAGTAATAATAGCACTAGTATCTTCCAAAGGACGATTGTTAGCCAAATAATAAAAGAAATCATGAAAGATCAAAAAGTCTGGATCCTGTCTACGAAAATAAAGATAATTACAACTGAAAAGCAAATCAGAGCAATAATTAAGGCAATGGAATTGTGTACGTAATACGCCACTAGCTTAGTAAAAATTCATAAGGCTGCGTCTCAAGAATTAATTCTTTACTCAGCCATTACTAATGAATTGTCTCTCTTCTTTGTGATTGCCAAACACCATTCCTTCTGTCTTAAAATGCTCCGTTTGTGCCTTTCCCTACAAAAATAACACACAAAATTAAAAACTCTACAACATGTATACATAAAATTTAAAAATAGAAATTACAACAAAATGCATGGGTTGCCTCCCTGCTAGCGCTAAATTTTTCGTCTTCAGCCAGACGTGACTGAAATCTATCCGTCAAGGAGGTTTCAACGTCGTTTTGGACGTCCGATTAAAGACAATCCCGTGTGCGTTGCTTTTGAAGGGTCTCTTCCAACGGTAAGGTAGCAGAAAAAATTTTGTCCCATTTAGTGATTGTGCCACCTTTTTGCTCCTTGTTGCTCCAGTGGTTCCTGCAAAGAAAGAAAGAAAATCAGGAGGTCTCGTATGGTGCTTGACTTGGAATGGAAGTTCCATTCTGTCAAGCTTCTGGGTGATATCTTTGATTTGTACTCCCCGATACAGCGATGTTTCTCCTGAATGCTCTGGATTTTCAATTTGGTCTGACAGTTGCTCCTCCATTTGCTCTGTTTCTTGCTCCATCTTTTCTTCACAGATGAATTTTAAAATTTCTGTATTCAATTCTTTATCCGTCATCTGTTAAATGCATGCTCCATAAGTATCTGCATAAGGATGTAAAGATGTTTCTGACATTAGGTTTTCATCCTCTGATACGACTGGAATGGATGGTTCAGGTAGATCTTCATCAAACATCATGGAAAATCATGCTCCAAGATCTTCATTTTGAGGATTGAAAGTTTGATCCTCCATTGTTGGTACAGTTGGTACAAATAGATCAGCTTCATCCTCATCAGAGTCAGAATAATAAAAATCAAATCGAGACTTTGCCAGTTCGGGCTCCTGAACTGATACCTCTTGTTGTTGATACTGCTCAGCCTCCTCCTCTGTTAAGGTGTCATTGTGGATCTCTGGGTACTCGAAAGCTTTGTCAGTTTCATCTGATAATTCTTCTTGAGGTACGAAGTTCTGGTTTTCTGTTAATTGTCTGATCTGATCTGTCATTCTCTGTATGGATTCTGTTTGACTCTGAATTTGTGCATCTAATTGAGCTTCCCGTTCTTCGAGCCAAACATTGAGCATGTGAATCAACTGATCTTCCTCTGATGGTTCTGGTTCTTGATGAAAATCATAGGTGGATGGTGGATAAGATGGAAAATGTGATGGTTTTTCGTACCATGAAGGATTTTGATAGCTCTGCCACCCTGGATTGTAGTTGTACTCGCAATAATCTCTCGGGTGGTTACCATTACATATGTCACATCTCCTCATTACGTTCTGTTGAGAAAATGTAGTATTGCTTGGTTCTGGCATCCAGTGATAGTCGTTGGGTTGTACAACAGGCCTCAGAAAACCGGACTGTTGCTCCCAGATGTGGGGTGTATCTTCTTATAAAGCACGTAATCTTTCAATCTCCCAATAATGTTCCATTTTTCAATCACCTGAAAAATAAAAGAAGGAAATAAAAATTACAGATAAAGAAAATTAGATACAAGTAAATTAATAACTCAAGAAAAATAAGTCCCCGGCAACGGCGTCAAAAACTTGATCGGTGCTTACACACACGTATAACGCAAGCGCACGTATCGTTCAAGTAGTATAAAAATATCGATCCCACGAGGACTTAATTCCTACTGTTGTTATTAATTATTGAATCTATTTATTTACAAATATCTAATTGAGGGTGAAGAGAATGATTGCTTGATTGATTTGGTTGATTGTAGTTTTGCAAAATAAATAAATAAATAAAAAGACAAAAGAAAATACTAAGGAAAATAACAAAAGACACAAAGATCTAGGGTTGTGAATCATTCTAATATCTTTTAAAAGATGAAGTGATTATTTTATGTTTGTGTAATAAATCAGTTTACTAACCTGGAAAACGAAATTATGCAAAAGCCTCTATCGATGGTCTGACGCAAATACCCAGTTTAACTCAATTGAACCATATATCTATGTCAACCAAATTATCTGGATTCATTAAGTTTAAGTTCCAATTATGACTACCCCCGCCCGACAGGTATATGTCTATCCTGTAAGGAAATCTATTAAAGGGTTATCTATCCTCAAGGAAGATCGTGGGCTATTAAGTCTAAGGCTGAAACCTAAAATCCCTATGTCTAGTTCATTTTAGATTTACCACATCAATCTTATTGGTGATCAGACAACAAGAAGCATTAAGCTTAAGACTTAATAAGTAAACCTTTAAATTACCCAAACTATAAAATAACCCCTTATAAACCGGTGATATTAGAATTCATCACAACCCCAGATAACTAACACATAACTAGGGCTAGTAAAGACTTAAAAGTAAAAGACATAAAGTAAAAATGCTGAAAAGTAAATTGCTGAAAAGTAAATGACGGAAAGTAAATGCTGAAATTAAATACTGAAAATTAAATGCTGAAAAGTAAATGCTGAAAGTAAATTACTGAAA
Organism: Zanthoxylum bungeanum; assembly: GCA_019454045.1. Lineage (NCBI taxonomy): Eukaryota > Viridiplantae > Streptophyta > Magnoliopsida > Sapindales > Rutaceae > Zanthoxylum > Zanthoxylum bungeanum. The sequence goes on from SKCR01053856.1 coordinate 316,881, forward strand.
AGTAAATGCTGAAAGTAAATTGCTGAAAGTAAATTGCTGAAAAGTAAATGCTAAAAAGTAAATGCTGAAAGTAAATTGCTGAAAGTAAATTGCTGAAAAGTAAATGCTGAAAGTAAATTGCTGAAAAGTAAATAAAGTAAAAGTATAATAAAAGAAAATGTTGAGGTAAAAGGATCCACTTTTATTACTTCTATTTTAGATATCTCCCTTAATATAATATATTAACTTTGCATGATAATTACCAACCATCCATATGGGCGGTATCCAGATTAAGTCAAATTAATAATTAATTACCAACGGACCAATCAGGCGGTATCCTCGTTAAGTCAGGTTTTAACTAGTTTATATATTATAATTAAGGTAGATTAATCTAAATATTAGTATTACAAGTTTTACCTTTTACCCCAGCAAATGGGAGTTACCTCCTCATTACTGAAAAGTAAAAACTGAAAATTAAAGAAAGAAAAGTACTGAGCGTAAAAGTAAATTGCGGAAAGTAAAAACTGAAAAGTAAAGAAAAGAAAGTGCGAAAGCGGAAATTAATTACTGAAAGCTGCAAACAAACAAGATACAATCTTCTTAGTATTCTTAAGGAATTCCTTAGAAGAAAGTATGAATTTACAAATGAAATGGCTTGGTATTTATAGGCAAAATTTTGCCTCCATCAAATCATCCACCAAATCAATTATTAATTGCTCCACTAATTGCTCCACTAATTGCTCCACCAAATCCATTATTAATTGCTCCACTAATTGCTTATCATGTTTGGTGGTGATTTGATAATTTTTATTATTTATTTATTAATTTATTTTTTGCTTTGAAAATGACTTTAATAATTACACACAACACACTTCTGGATGGTTCATCAATTTCGGGCATGACATCTTCAGAATTCGAAATTATTTTGTCTTTCAAAGTTGTAGATCTTTGATTCATTTTTAATCTGGAACTTGAATCAGCTCAATCCGATATCGGAGTAAAACGTTATGCCCAAAATACGACAAATGCGCAAAATTGGAATTTCCAAAACTGCACTTCGTTAAAACGCCCTTTCAAGTTTCTAATCTCCAAAATTGATATGTCAAGTCCAATTTTTGCCCTTATTTGACCCACATTTCGTCCTAAATGATTTCATTATGTCCCAATATTATTTTATCTGCAAAATAAACTAAAACACATCAAAACGTTCATCAAACCCGAGAAACTAAACAAAATATTAAGTAAAAGGGGCGGTAAATATTGATATATTTTCCGCTCATCACTTGTACTCGTGGCAGTCACGCTTCTAGTGACCCCGCTTACCGTACTGCAGACATACATCTTGGGATTTGTCATTACCCTTCCCAGAAGGTTTTGACGATTTGGCCTTGCCTTTCTTCTTCTTCTTCTTCTTTACACCTCCAGTCGCCTTGGGCCAAGCCCTCGGAGTCTTGCCCATTAGGAGCTCTTTTTCTGCTTCACACGGTGTGGACATCAACTCTCCAAGAGTTTGTTCTTGGTTCATCATATTGTAGTTCATGATGAACCCACTCCAAGTGTCGGGGAGAGACTGTAAGATGAAATCTACTGAAGTCTCAGCCTCGAAGACAATGCCCATCTGTCTCAGCTGCTCAATGTCAGCAATCATCTTTGACACATGGTGCTCAACAGACGTACCCTCTGACATGCGAGCGCGGAAGAGCTTCTTCTGCAACTCATATCTTTGCGATCTAATATTAGATCGGTGAATATCATGCAACTTCGCCATAATCTCATAGGGATCCAATCCCTTGTTCTGACGACGGAATTACGGAGTCATAGCAGCAAGCATTACCGATTGAGCAGTCGAGTTGTCATCCCTATGAGTCTTCCAAAGCTCTAGCTCAAGAAACTGATCAGGTCGGGGCTTAGGACTAAGAGGTCTCTCTATAGTGTAAAGTAACTTCTCGGATCCCAGGACAATCCTGAGATTCATGTCCCAATCTTGAAAGTTTGTGCCATTAAAGACATTGTCGCCCATGATAATATCTCTAATGCTTAACTTTCATGTCATCTTAATTGCAATAGTAAAACTATTCAATTAACGATGTATGGGTAATGTCTAAGTGTTACAAGAAAAAATAATAAAATATTAGTCCAACTAATAAATATAATTGACGAAATAATTTGAAAGCGCGTAAAGCCAAGTATTTGAACGAAATTGCAAATTCAATACTGGCCTCCCACTATTTTTCGGCGAGCCTCTAACCCTCTGTTGAGTACTCGGGAAACCTAGTTTCCTAGTGGGCTAAGATCCCATTAAATAACACACAACCTTGACTTTGGCCAACAAGCTGTATGATATTTAACTAGGTAGATCTCTAAGATCAATTGGATCTCATCCAATTCCTAGATCCGGTAGGTGGACCTCCAAGTCCGAAACATATATACAATATATATGCCAATATATCCAATATATTTTCCTAACATTTTCCTCTTAATCAACTAAGCCTTGGCTTTGGCACAACAAGCTTAATGATTCCAGTTAAGCGGAACCCATTGACTTTGGAAAGCTTCGTAATCGATGTCGATGGACAAGAAGTGATCTTGACTTTGGCCAACAAATCACAACTTGGACAAGACATACGATATGGAACAAAGCCTTCATCCGCGATGGACAAAGGTCTTGACTTTGGCGAACAAACCAGTGCCAATCTTGGATCTTGAGAATGAATCATTCAATGGAAGGAAAACGCTTAATATTTGTTGAAGGTTTTTCGCGTAAATTGGCAACCAATTTATTATCTTTGATTAGGTCTCATCATACACCTTTAAGCATGCATTCTAAAAGCATAATAAGGCGCGGAAAATAAATTAATAATGATATGCGGATGGATATCTCACAGATTATTCCTAGAACAAATCACTCATTTTCCTCTCCCCGGCTAGCACTATTCTAACTTCTACCCAATTACATAATACAATTAAAGAAACCTCATTAACATTGAGGGGAATTAGGTGAGAAGAGAATTACAAAGAATCGAGAGATAAGGCTGGACACGCAGGTCCAATTTAATAAATTCTAAATTTACAACAATTTCCAAAATTTCCCTTTCCCTTCTAATATCCATCTGATATACATTATTCATACAACACATCCATGTATTCACACAAAGCATGTTATTCAATCAGTTTAATCCAATTAATTAATCTTTGAATAAAGTGATCATCCAATGTTCAAACAACGATCTGATTTGCGCGAGTCCAATTCGTTTAAGAATAAGTACTCAAAGTACGAATTCTTGAATTATATCGAACTACAATTTTAAATGTAATTTAATTTGTATTCAATACTAATTCTATATTTAATTCCAAATTAAATAATTACACTTTTTAATGCGCCTTTACGACTTAGATTCTAAATCTAATCTTAATGGGTCTCAAAGTCCAATTAACATCCAATGTTCATTTAATTAAAGTCCAATGGGCTTTTAATTAATTTCTTAAGGCATGGGCTTTGGTCAATATGGGTCAAACCCAAATACCAAGGCCCAATTAAGGAATCACCCTATTTGCCAAGAAATCAATTTTGGCCCATTAGGCCCAATTAAATGTTTAAAGGTCCATTTGTTATATTTGGACTTAATGGAATGGTTTAGGCTCAATTTGGATCCAATCCAATTGTCCTAAACCAACTTGGCCCAACCAATCTCATTAGGCCCAAATACAACATTTTTAGCCCAATTCCAAATTAAGCCCAATTAATTAAATTCTAATTTTCCAAATTTCAAAATTTAATTAATTAAAATGTATAGCACTAATTAATTATCTAAATTAACATTTCCAAAATACTAATTTAATCAATTAATCATGCATTAATTTTTCAACACATGTCTAACATTTTTGAAACCAAAATCAACTCATTTCATGCTTCTTATGGTCACGACATTATGATGATTTTATATCCAATTTTGATTTTAATCCAATTAAATCATAAATCAATATATATCATGTCTTTAAACTCATCCAATGATTTAAAAACAAAAATCACCATGACCTAAGGGCACCAATACATTCGGCCAAGCCAAAAAAATTTGGGGAAAATTAATCCAATTAATGTTTCTTAAAATTGATCATGCATAACTCTAAGTTATCAACATATAAGCATACTTAAAAAAAATTGATTAAAACATGCTCAAATCAAAAATAACCAAATTTTAGTATATAAACCCTAATCAAATTTCATGCTCAAATAGGCTCCATGATACCATTGTTGGGTTTCTAAGGTCATCCCAAGATCAATTTAAGCATAAAACATGTGAATACAAGAAGTAAGAATGGCGGAAACATACTTACAAAGATCGGATTGTAGGATGTGTGTAGAACAAAATTTTGCCTTTGAGAAGTCCTCCAAGATCTCCTCTTTGAAGTGTTGAATCCAAGCTCCAAGCTTTGATTTGAGATTCCAAGCTCAAAGGTTGGTTTCCCTAACACCTTGATATGATTCTTCAAGTGCTAGCTTTGGAAATATTTTGCAACAAAATTTCCCTTTTGCCTTGTGAAGGATTCGGCAAAGGAGAGAGTTTTTAGAGTTTTTGTGTTTTGTTTCAAAAACCAAATACAACATTTCAAAAAGTCAAAAAAAACTTTTGGTATATGCTTTTCCAAAAAGCAAAACAAGTTTGGAGGGAAAATAAGCATTCAATGCCTCCATCTACTCCCATCATGAATAGTGATTGGATGTCAATCACAAAAGGGTGACATGACTTCCATCACTAAAGTGACTTGCGATGTGACTTGTGGGCCCCACTTTAATTCAAAATCCATGTGGGCCCGCAAACACATTACGGGCTCGGGTTCTTTAATTCTGAATTAACGAATTTTCCGTTGTGATGTAATTAAATCAAATTTAATTAAATAATTATGCCTAGCAAAATTACTATTCACGTCCCTCGTGAATTAATTCTAAATTAATTCATTCGCCCGAATTAAAATCCAATTTTAATTCCGCATCGAAATCTAATTTCATTTAATATATCAAATATATTATTTTATCGATTAATTCCAAATTAATCGTTCTCTCTCTTCTAATAGAATTTTATCCTAGATAATTTCTCGCCGTAATTAATCCTAGATTAATTATGTTCGAATCATACGTCATCGGTGAATCTTCGGGAAGCGACCCATGAGATCCCTGGATATGTTGGCAGTAAATCCGATCGTCAGACTATCCGAACACGTGAGTACCTCGTACTACATTCTTACCAATTTACGAGACATGGTTGGCTTCTAGCAAAGCACCGTGCCTACCCAATTCTCCAGAAATATTCTTAATGGAATATATAATCTATGACAGGCGTAGTATACGTAGTATTGCGTATTGCAATCTAGTATCGGATGTCACATGCAAGGCCTGGGACTGGAATAGTGTTTGCCTCGTACGAAGCATATATCGGATCACAAGCAACTAGTCTTTTAATCTGATAATCATGACCTTTTCATATTATCCTGATGGTTGCAACCCATTAGAGTACCAGTTTTGTATCCCTACGTGATCATCATCTCCATATGACAGAAGTGATACTTCCGTCTTGACATCACACCCAATACACTACGATTCTCAATAAACCCAGAAGAGGCGTACACAGAACCTGTTAAAGTCCTGGACGACCAAAACCAAAGCGTATTGATTGTCGCAAGTACTAGCGATGCAAGTCTCAGGTTAAGACCAAATACACCTACCCTGATGCGGATTCCCATGGACACATAGTCATACTACCAATGGGATTCCGATGGGTCTATCCAGAGCGAAGCTGTTTCCGTACCATCGGTAAACACAACCCCCTATTACACTTGCATAAGTATCCAATACTTAAATATATTAGAACTATGATGTTACGCTTCCATAACACGCACAAGTGAAATACTAGTCTATTCCGCATTATCGATGTACAGTCTCGATAATACTACGACTAAGGATATTTAATGATTAAACCTTTATGAATTGATATTGTCTCATATCTAATAATCAGGAACTAATCATAAGGACTTTTATCATTTATATATATTTAAGTAATCAAATTACAAAATGATAAAATGCAATTTCCATTGTCACATAGTTAATTTGTACAAAAACCACAATGTCTTTTACAAATAGTGACGCTATGGGTCATAATTGTCCAACAAGAGTTAGGAAGCTTATAGGGTTGTCTCAATCGACGTACATAGATAAGATGTTATAAAGGTATGGTTTTACCAACTGCAAGACAGAAAATATATCTTTCCGATACGGCATACATCTTTCGAAGAAAATGGCACCTCAGACTGAGGAAGAGAGAGTTAGGATGTCTAACTTGCCATATGCTTCTTGTATTGGAAGCATAATGTATGTTATACTATGTACTAGACCTGACATCAATTTCAGCATCAGTGTGACCAGCCGATATCAATCCGATACATGTAATGATCATTAGACAGTTGTGAAACATACCCTGAAATATCTTAAATGTACTAGGGATAAGTTTCTGATAATGGAGAAAATGAGCTACAAGTTAAGGGTTATACAGACTCCGACTTCCAGGGAGATCCAGATGATAGAAAATCTACATCATGATACATATTTGCCCTTAACGGTGGTGTTTTTAGTTGGCGATGTTCAAAGCAAAGCTCAATAGCTGATTCCACCGCTGAGGCGGAATTTATAGCGGCTTCAGAAGCTGCTAAAGAAGATGTTTGGATTAGAAATTTTATCACAGAACTTGGCATTATACCTAGTATTGTGCATTCGATCCCATTGTATTGTGATAATAACTGAGCCATTGCGCAGGCTAATGAGCCAAGGGCGCATTCCAAGTCTAAACACGTGGAAAGAAAAGACTGCGTAATTAGAGAGATAATTGAACAAAAAGACATAATGGTCTTGAAGGTTCAAGGACAAGACAACATAGCTGACCTGCTTACAAAGGCCTTACCTTCTAAGATATTCGATAAACATATGGAGGAGATGGGACTATGGTACATCTAGATTGGCACTAAGCAAGTGGGAGTTTCATGGAGATGGTGCTTGGAGTGCCAATCCGAATTGTACATTTTATTATTTATTAATAAAATAATTACATTTTTCATTTCATACCTTATTAATGGTATTGTCATTATGCGTATTAGATTGATGTATAGATATGCTAAAAATGGCATTGACCTTAGAATAGTCTTAACACTAGGTGTAAACTATTCTTAAAGTAAATATTCATAGTCGTTGGTTTTGGAATACGATTGAATTCCTATAACCTAGAAGACTGGTACATGTTGACCGGTGCGTAATCATACGCGTATAACGCAAGCGCACGTATCGTTCAAGTAGTATAAAAGTATCGATCCCACGAGGACTTAATACCTAATCTATTAATTTTATGAGGTCAAATGATTACTAGTATCTAACAGGTTGTTTGATTGATTTGAAATGGTGATGATTCTAAATTTAAAAACAAGTAAATAAAATTGCACGAAAATAGGTTTAAGAAAATTCAATATTAGGAAACTATCTAGGGTTTTGAATCTTTCTAATATCTTTTAAAAGATGAAGTGGTTATTTCATGGTTGTGTAATAAATCGGTTTACTAACCTGGAACACTAAATTATGCAAAAGTCTATGTCGATGGTCAGACGCAAATACCCAGTTTAACCCAATTGAACCATATGTCTATGTCAATCAAATTACCTGGATTCATTAAGTTTAAGTTCCAATTATGGCTACCCCCGCCCGACAGGTATATGTCTATCCTGTAAGGAAATCTATTAAAGGGTTATCTATCCTCAAGGAAGATCGTGGGCTATTAAGTCTAAGGCTGAAACCTAAAATTCCTTTGTCAAGTTTATTTTAGATTTACCACATCAATCTTATTGGTGATCAGACAACAAGAAGCATTAAGTTTAAGACTTAATAAGTAAACCTTTAAATTACCCAAACTATAAAATAACCCCTTATAAACCGGTGATATTAGAATTCATCACAACCCCAGATAACTAACTTAGTTACGACACATAACAAGGGCTAGTAAAAATATAAATAAAATAAAAGATATAAAGTAAAATGCTGAAAAGTAAATTGCTGAAAAGTAAATGACGGAAAGTAAATGCTGAAATTAAATATTGAAAATTAAATGCTGAAAAATAAATGCTGAAAGTAAATTACTGAAAAGTAAATGCTGAAAGTAAATTGCAAAAGTAAATTGCTGAAAGTAAATGCTGTGAAAGTAAATTGCTGAAAAGTAAATAAAGTAAAAGTACAATAAAAGAAAATATTGAGGTAAAAGGATCCACTTTTATTACTTCTATTTTAGATATCTCCCTTAATATAATATATTAACTTTGCATGATAATTACCAACCAGCCATATAGGCGGTATCCAGATTAAGTCAAATTAATAATTAATTACCAACCGACCAATCAGGCGGTATCCATTTAGTTAGGTTAAAACCAATTTAAATAATTACCAACTGACCAATATGGCGGTATCCTCGTTAAGTCAGGTTTTAACTAGTTTATATATTATAATTAATGGAGATTAATCTAAATATTAGTAATAAAAGTTTTACCTTTTACCCCAGCAAAAGGGAGTTACCTCCTCATTACTGAAAAGTAAAAACTGAAAATTAAAGAAAGAAAAGTAATGTGCGTAAAAGTAAATTGCGGAAAGTAAAAACTGAAAAGTAAAGAAAAGAAAGTGCGAAAGAGGAAATTAATTACTGAAAGCTGTAAATAAACAAACAAGATACAATCTTCTTAGTATTCTTAAGGAATTCCTTAGAAGAAAGTATGAATTTACAAATGAAATGGCTTGGTATTTATAGGCAAAATTTTGCCTCCATCAAATCATCCACCAAATCCATTATTAATTGCTCCACTAATTGCTTATCATGTTTGGTGGTGATTTGATAATTTTTATTATTTATTTATTAATTTATTTTTTGCTTTGAAAATGATTTTAATAATTACACACAACACACTTCTGGATGGTTCATCAATTTCGGGCATGCAATATTCAGAATTCGAAATTATTTTGTCTTTCAAAGTTGTAGATCTTTGAGTCTTCTTTAATCTGGAACCTGAATCAGCTCAATCCGATATCGGAGTAAAAGTTATGCCCAAAATACGACAGATGCGCAAAACTGGAATTTCCAAAACTGCACTTCGTTAAAATGCCCTTTCAAGTTTCCAATCTCCAAAATTAATATGTTAAGTCCAATTTTTTCCCTTATTTGACCCACATTTCGTCCTAAATGATTTCATTGTGTCCCAATATTATTTTATCTGCAATATAAACTAAAACACATCAAAACGTTCATCAAACCCGAGAAACTAAACAAAATTTAAGTAAAAGGGGCGGTAAATATTGATATATTTTCCGCTCATCACATGTCGAATATTGGAATTGGAGTTCTAATGGTTTAACCCGATGTACCATGAGTTTTGGAAACTCATATAGACATGTGGGTATTCATTGAAAGGAATACTGAATGACTCATAGATGATTCCTAATAATTGGAAGTACATACCACCGTCAATAGGAATCTCCTCGAGTCGAGTAGCATATGTAATCCTTTGACTATAGGATAGCATTGATTTTTTTGTGAGATCCTCCACACTTTGATGCCATGTATGTCAGAAACCTTTCATGGTCTGACCTTTAGATGTTCGTTGGGTGTGGACCGATGTACTCAGTAATCAAGTGCGAAGCAAGATAGGATCTGTCGGCCCGTATGTGTACTATAAGGGGTTTAGGTGTCCATATGAGTAAAGCATGATTCTTAAATCTTTGTCCAAAGTCGATCACCTAAGGTGGATCGCATCAGTTATGAAGAATCGTGGACATGTCGATATGAGATGTGCATCTCGGAAACTTGACGGTATATTCTATGTTTCCTAAGCACAACTCGGATAGCCTATGACGGAGGGATTGTTAAACATATGTGATGACCTCGACTTGTATAGTTCAGAAAAGTCATTCGTGTTCTTCGCAAATTCAGAGGTGGCCCAATTACGTACATATTAGTTAGGCTTATATGACGAACGTGTCTGAACTTAGAGAGTCTCAATATGAAGTGTACTCGTTGAGCACTTGGGTAGCCGATTAAATTCGATATTATAATAATCAACTAAGATAATCAAGTATTATTGGATAACATTGATTATTTACTTTGACCAAATTGGATTAATTGGATTAATTTAATAATTACACAAGGGCTTAATTGTAAAATCATAATTATCTCTACCATTTGAGGATATTATGGTAATTGTAAGTATGTAATAATAGGTGGTTTTAGCTTGATTTTATTGGATTAAATCAAAATGGAAAACATTTAACTAATCCATTTCCTAATCTTTGGCTTGATTTAATTGGATTAAATCAAAGTGGGAGACAATGGAGATTAGTCACACCTAATTGTACATATTTGGAAAAATTGGATTAAGCCCACTTAAAAGTTTATTACAACTTTTATTAATTAAAAAATTTCTAAGTTTTGCTATAAATAGCAAGCTTTAGGAAGGTTTTAATTACAAGTATAAGCATAAGCAAAAGCTTGAGTAAACTATACACAAGTAATTCTTGAGAGATTAGCCTAAGTTAGAGAAGTGTTTAGAGAAGCTTGTGAGGTCTCTACAACATTTCATCTTGGAGAAATCAAGATTGGATCTTGAAGTGAAGCTTGCTAGCATTGGAAATCAAGGTTGGATGTTGAAGTCAAGCTTACACACCTTGGAGGTTCTGCAACTATTTCAACAAAGGAAAAGTATATTGGATCTTGCATCAAGCTTACTAAGGTAATGTTTGATCTTCTCTTAAGCTATGTTCTTTTGTGTATTAGATGCATCAACACATAGCTTAATGTTGAAATAAGGCTAATCAATTGTGTTAGGATACTTTAGAAGTATAAACACAACATGTTTATGAATTAGGTCAAAGATGTCCATGTTGGACATGGAACAATTTATAAGAGTTTGGAACTCTAAATTAAAGCTTAGAGCTATGACTACCATTCTAGAATCACTTGACCACCTTTGGGTGACCTAGAATTGTTCACGAGGCATTTTTTATTGGGATTCTAATTTGGTTTGTGTTTTGGATTCAAAATTTACGCAAGTGCATATTTAGAATAAATTTATGTTTTTGTAAAAATATTTTATATTTTGAAAAACTTGTTTTTTATTCTATAATATGTGTTAATGTTGGTTTTGATGTTAAAAATTAATTTTGGGTGTTTTTGAAGTGTTTAGGGAGAGCCGAAAGAAATTAGGGTAAAATACCCTAATTCCTTCAGCTCACTGGAAAGTGAGCTGAAGGAAGTAAGAAAATAAAAATTTAAAAAAAAAAACTTAGCACATTTGTGCAGTGCTCGCAGAGTGTGCCCAAGCACTGTAGCACGCGAGTAATGTGCGCGCACGCGATAATTTTATTTTCTTCCGGTTTTGAGCTTCCAGACTCCGATTCAGCCCTGATTTTTTCCTATACACTCGTAATGGAATATAGTATTTTCAATAAATAATTTAAAATTGCACCCATGCTTGATATCCATTGATTATACCCATTTCCGCTGCACGGGACACCAATCCGACCCTAAGGGTTCCACAATTGTCCCAAGAAATGCCAGCTAAATTCCAAATCAGTGAGTGGACTCTTTTTCCTTAAGTTGATTTCATTATATTATTTTTAATATCATATTTACTTTTCCACATTTATGGCGTTAGCCGAGTTTACTTTCAGATATGTTTTGAGAAATGATTTAGAAAAGTAATGATTACAGAAGCTTAATTTTATATTTTCTAGGCATGGAGAAAAAACCCACCTCAATATGTAACTTGACTCAAATATGGAATTGAAGGATTCAGATATCATGTGCACACATAGTTCAGGACTAAGGATGACAGATGCCCCTAGATCCTAGATACAGAGTCTGGAGGGTAGCATAGATCCGCACCCCCGGCTCCAGATTTTTGATTTGGGGGACGACAATACGTAATGCACCTAGACCCTAGTTTCAGGGACAAGTAATTGCATGATTTGGGGACATCGATATGTAACGTCCTAATGTCATAGATTTGCAATTCTGGCTCTAGTTAGGCGTATGGGGGGACGGCGATACGTAACGCCCCCATGCATCAGGTTTTCAGCAGACATTCAGAAATAATTTTTCAGAAATGGATTATCAAAATTGGATTTCCAGATACGGACTTACAGAAACAAAAGTTTTAAGAAAGAATTTTCAGAAGGAACTGTTTTATGAGGATTTCATAGAATTGCAAATCATAAGTAGTTTTTAGAAAAAAATTCCAGAAATGAAGTTTTTTTTCAGATAATGGGAGTGATTTCAAAAAAGATGATTTGAGATGAATTTTGTTTTAAAACCATGGATTACAAAGAGCATTTTAGTACCTATTTTCAAACTGTCCACTCACTTAGATCGTTCAAACGATCTAACCCCCCCCCCCCAACTCCCAGTTTTCTTTGTTTTGCAGGTTTACCCGGAGGACAAGCTTGGAATGATGGATATTGATGGTAGTCACTAGGGTATTTAGTCCACCAGGTCAAGTCAGAAACAGAATTCAGTTCAGTCAGAGTCAGAAAATGTCATGTATCATATATGTTATATAGTAATGATTATATACGTAATGCATTATAAGTGTTCTCTGTCAGAGTTGTAATGTGTTATAAAATTGAGTACTTAGTATGAAAAGTGTTATGCATTTATGTTGATGAGTTGGGCATTGGTCTCATGCTTGAGTTTAATTATGAAATGAGATTAGCAGTTGTCAGAGAGTCAGAAGCTCAGAGGGATAGGACGGTCTATTCTCTGCTGGTAACATCTCCGGATTGGGGATGTTACACTTTCTCTATGATATGACCTAAGGTGAATAAGTTGATTTCATCTTACTTATCTTAATGTCATATGTGAGTTAGACATTGCGATTATGTGAACTATTATCTTTACAGTATTTTTATGAGATATACTCTCCATAGGAAATGAGAGAATATTGTAGCACACGTTTTCATATCATGTGTACAATTGCAACTAATAAGGGTAATACAGGTAAATATCTCAATCTTGATATTGGGTGTGAACCTTGAGATTATTTCAATCTCACATTGTACCCTTTAGACCCTTGTCTGCCTCTCAAAACTTGGATTTGATGATCGCTATCTTGGAATGTTATTGGAAGATTATGAGAGATTCGACCCAATAGAACATCTCTGGAAAAGCGAATTGAATTAAAGTTGAAAGATTCGAGAAAAAATAAATATCATTATATAAATAATATCACATTAACTTGTATTCACTAGTGGACCAATTATGTTTTTCTACGTTATCAGACATTATTGTGAATACAAAATAAATATTACATTCGAAAAGAGATCGAGAGAGATGTAATGTGATAATGATCGAGGCCATACTTTACCAAATGACCTTTCATATTTGAGAAGTTATATATTCCTAACATATATATAGAAAAATGAGCTCTCAAGGTATGCTAGTCACACGACATAATTATTAAGTGTGAATTGTTCTTGCAGAAATTATGACACTTGTTGAGTCCATCATGTGTGAGTATGAGATATTGATTGATGGATCCGGAGCATCCATGATGGATCCGGAGCATCCATGATGGATCAACCCGAATCTGGTCATACCACATCATCATGATAATTCCAAGGAAAGTTATTTAATTATTTTGTCTCATGCATGGGAAATAAGAAAACTTCTCATGCAACCACCGCCTTTTGCTTCCTATAAAATGAAGCCAAATGTGATAATGAGAAGGATGATGATAGTTATCAAAATCACAAAAGAAAGTGATGAATTCTCTGCATAAACAAAGTATAATCATGTTATGATTTCATGTTTTTGATTCATTTTTATGTAATCAATTATTAGATTAGTAATCATAAATTAGATTTGATGTTCTTCGGATTTTTAATAAATTTCCCATAAACTTTAAACATGGATTTGTTCCATGAATGCTTGGGATGTTTTTTCATTGTTGTAAATTCCTCAAAATTCATTAAATATGAGATGTATATGGATATGTATATTATTGAATTCCCTAGGGGTGTATGGGAGGTTGCAATCCTTGGAGGGTTGCAACCCACCCCAAGGGGTGCCCTATTGGCACCCCTCCATGCCTTATATAAGAAGGCTTAATTCCAATATTAAATATGGAAAAAAGACATATACAGAAATACAACACAAACTTTAAAGGCATTTATGTTTTCCTTGTTTTGAGAGAGATTCACCATTGATTCCAAGTTCGCATACTTGTTAAGGAGTGCACCTTGAACAAGAAGAATCCAAGTAATCCTGGGAGAACGTTGGCAAAACGAATCCGTAAAGCACCTGACGGAGCCAATAAGTTCTTAAGGACAGAGATCATCTCGACTTGGACAACTCTGTATTCTCCATTTTCTGGTTTGTTTAAAGATTTTCTTGTTTTAGGGTTTCATGCATCTAGATCTACTTTTGCTGTTTTGATCTGTTTGTTTGCAAGTTATATTACTGTTTGATGACACTAAATTTTACCAACAATCTTAAGAACTTAATGATATCGTGTTATTAAATAGTAATTTGCATGTTAGGGTTTGAATATTTTCTGGAAAATACGAACTGTGCATGAAAAACCCGTAGGGCGTTCGAACGCCCAACGCACGCGAAGGCTAAAAATTTGAATTCTCGTAAGAACGTTCGAATGCGTCTTCAGACGCACCTCGAACGCAAGCCTTCTTCCTTAGAATGTTCGAACGCGTAATAAACGCAACTCGAACGCAAACTCTCTGGAATCATTCCGTTCGAACGCTTTCACGAACGCTATACGAACGTGAACTCTCTGGAATCATTCCGTTCGAACGCGTTATCAAACGCTACTCGAACGTGAACTCTCTGGAAACACTTCGTTCGAACGCGTTATCAAACGCAACACGAACGCACACGCACTGGACAGTCTCGTTCGAACGTAGATACGAACGCGACACTAACGAAATAGTCCTGTAATTCTTAGAAACAGCAAACTTAAATAATATTAACTTGGTTAGTCATATACTGTTAACACATTAATCTTGGTAGTATAGATTCAAGTTATTATTAGGTTGTTCAATTATCACAAGCATACACATAGTGATAAAGTTGAAATTGATTGGTTGTTGCATAATTGGTTGAGAATTTAAAGTGTAATTTTGCACAAGTAATTCCATCCAATCTTGATTGACATTTATATATCTACACTTATCGTAATAATTGTGCTATTGGAAGAGTGCAAAACTGGGTTGTGAATTGCTAAAAGATCCTATTGGAAAAGATGTTCGAAGAATCTTCGTTCATTCAATTTTCCTTAAGTATCTTTAGTTGAAATTAAATGACTTGTGTTTATTGGAACTTTCGTCCATTAGAACAACAAGTGACTACCTAGTACATCACTTTGAACAAGATCATTCGTTGATCGTTGTGCAATTCGTCTTTCGTAGACTGATTGAACCCTGTTGGATTTTTTGTTACAAATGGCTAGCGGAAATATCAAAGAATACCGGTCTCTCACGGAGAAAAAAAAGAGAATTTGGTAGGGCAAATTTCAAACAGTGGCAGAGCAAAATGCTGTTCTACCTGACAACTCTCCAGTTGGCTAAATTCCTCAAAGATCTTCCGGGTCCTGTGGAGGGAGAATCTGAATTGGCCAGGAAGAGCGAGAACAGACTTGGATGTCTGGAGACTTCTTATGCAAGAACTACTTGTTGGGTGGTCTTGACAATACCCTGTACAATGTGTACCAAGGCATGACTTCTGCGAAGATTCTCTGGGAATCTCTCGAGAAGAAGTATAAAACTGAAGATGCCGGACAAAAGAAATTTGTCGTGGGTAGGTTCCTGGACTACAAGATGGTAGTTTCAAGGACAGTGATGTCTCAGTTGGGTGAACAACAATAGATCATTCATGAAATACTGGATGAAGGAATGAAACTCTGTGAGACGTTTCAAGTTGCCACCATAATTGAAAAGTTGCCTCCATCATGGAAGGATTTCAGGAGCTATCTGTAACACAGAAAGAAGCAGATGAGCCTTGAAGACCTTGGAGTTCGATTGAGAATCGAACAGGACAACATGATGTCCGGAAAGGCCAGCTACAAGACTATGGAGTCTAAGGCCAACATCTTTGAGGATGTAAATGGTAGCAAGAAAAGAAAGAACAGTGAAGCTGATTCTTCCCAAGCGAACAAGAAGTTCAATGGGAAGTGCTACAACTGTGAAAAGAGCGGTCATATGACAAAGGACTGCAGAAACAAGATATCTCAGGACAATGGCAGGATATATGAGGCTTATGTCACTGAAGATGAGCAGTTAACTGATGAGATTTCAGAAATGAATCTCTCAACAGTGGTAACTGAGGCCAACTTGGTTGGGAATCCGAGAGAATGATGGGTAGACTCTGGGGCTACTCGTCATATCTGTGCTGATAGCAAGATGTTTTTCCTCGTATCAGAAAGGTCGATGGCGGCGATCATCTGACAATGGGAAACTCGTCTACCTCTAGAGTGGTTGGACAAGGCACAGTAGTTCTGAAAATGATATCCGGAACGGAGCTTACATATAATAATGTTTGCATGTTCCAGATATTCGGAAGAACTCGGTCTCGGGTTTGTATTTGTTTCTGACAAGATTGTATTGACCAGAAATGATGTCTATGTAGGAAAATGATACCTCGCTGAGGGTCTTTTCAATGACTGTCAATTGTGCTATTAATAAAGCTGAAACTTCTGCTTATATTATTGAGTCACAAAATGTATGGCATGGGAGGTTAGGACATGTTAATTATGATACATTAATTAACATGGACCTTATACCTAAATTTGCATTGATAGCCAACATGAGTGTGAGGCATGTGTTGAAGCAAAAATACATAGAACATCATAGAACGAAGTTCTGAACCCTTGGAACTTGTACACATTGACGTATGTGACATGAATTTTGTGCAAACAAGAGGCGGTAAAAAGTACTTTGTCACTTTTATCGATGAAAGCACAAGATTCAGTTAAGTGTATTTGCTGAGGAGCATAGCTGAAGCTATTGAGAGCTTTATACACTGAGAACGAAGTTGCAAATCAACTTGGCAAGGAAATCAAAAGAATCAGGAGTGATAGAAGTGGTGAATACGTTTCATCATTCGGTGAATATTGTTCTGTGCACGGAATTATTCACGAAACCATTGCTCCGTATTCTCCTCAACAAAATGGGATTGCTGAGTGCAAAGACCGAACGTTGAAGGAAATGATGAATGCCATGTTGACTAGTTCTGGTTTACCTCAGAACTTGTGGGGGAAAGCCCTGCTTTCCGCGAACTACGTTCTGAACAAGCTTCCTCACAGAAGATTGGACAAGACACCATATGAGTTGTGGAAAGGTTATGTACCTTCCTACAAATATCTGAAAATGTGGGGGTGTCTTGCCAATTGCCAAGGTGATGGCTCCTAAACCTAAGAAGGTGGAATAGGACCCAAAACTGTTGACTGTATATTCTTCGGATATGCTTGCAACAGTAGTGCGTATCGATTCTTGGTACACAAGTATGAGATTCCTGACATCAATCTGAATGTGATGATTGAGTCAAGGAATGCAATATTTTTGAAGAGACATTTCCTTGTAAGGAAAGACAAAGAAGAGAGTCTCTCAAAAAGAGCTGTTGATACTGTCAAGGACAGTGATCATGTTGACCAAGAGTCAGATCCGATTTTCTGACATATTTGTTAGAAAATGAGCCTCGAAGCTATAAAGAAGCAATGTCTTCTTTGGAGGCACCTCTGTGGAAAGAGGCGATTATCAGTGAGATTGATTCAATCCTAACAGAACCATACTTGGGAGTTGGTTGATCTTCCTCCAGGTTGTAAGCCACTGGGCTACAATTGGAAAGATGAAAATGGATGGATCAATAGATAAGTACAAGGCGAGGTTTGTCATAAAAGATTATAGACAAAGAGAAGGCTTTGTTTACTTTGACACCTATCCACCAGTGATTCGTATCACATCAGTAGAATGCTTATAGCTATAGCAGCTATATTTGGTCTTGAAATACATCAAAAGGATGTAAAGACGTCATTCTTGAATGGTGAATTGGATGAAGAGACTTACATGGAACAACCAGAAGGGTTTGATGTTCCTGGATAAGAACAGAAGGTGTGCAAACTTGTAAAATCCTTGTACGGATTAAAACAAGCACCTAGACAATGACATGAGAACATTGACAAAGAGATGTTATCAAGTGGGTTTAAAACCATGAGTGTGATAAGTGTGTACACCAAGTCAACTCAAAAAGGATATGTCATTGTATGTCTCTATGTAGACGATATGCTGATAATTGGTAATAATCATGTGTTGATTCAGTTTACCAAGAAAGTGTTAACCAGCAAATTTGATATGAAAGATTTGGGAGTAGCTAACCTAACTCTTCCTCTATCAAGAATACTGGCTTAAGCATATCGCAATTAGAGTATTCAAGGATCATCAGAAGTCTGATGTATCTCACGAATTGCACACGAACTGATATCGCTCAAGCTGTGAATAGGCTTAGCAGATATACTAGCAATCCAGGACATAACCACTGGAAAGTCATAGTAAGTGTTTTGAGGTATAAGAAACTTCAAAATATGGGCTACATTACGAGAGATATCCTGCTGTTCTAGAGGGATACAGCGATGCTGGATATCTGATATAGTGGATTCCAAATCTACGGTTGGATTTGTTTTCACACTTGGTAATACAGCCGTGTCATGGAAATCCTCGAGGCAAACATGTATTGCCCGGTCTACTATGGAATCAGAGTTCATAGCATTAGACAAAACAGCGGAAGAAGCAGAATGGCTTAGAAACTTCCTGGAGGATATTCCTGGTTGGCCCAAACCGGTGCCAGCAATTAGCATACATTGTGATAGCCAATCGGCAATTGGGAGAGCCCAAAATACAATGTATAATGGTAAGTCTCGACACATACGTCGGAGACATAATACCATACGTCAACTGCTCTCAAGTGGCATAATAACGATCGATTATGTCAGGTCGAAGGAAAACCTAGCGGATCCACTAACTAAAGGTTTACCTCGGAGAGCAAGTTGAGAAGTCATCGAGGGGAATGGGCTTGAAGCCTATAATCTAAGAATTGTCACTGTGGAAACCCAACCTAGTTGACTGGAGATCCCAAGATCTAGGTTCAAAAGGGACAACAGAAACTTTGTGCAATTCAAAACAAGCACTGAAGAGTTTCGTACTCTTTCCCATTCCGATAATGACGCTGAGTGCTTGTCTGTCATTGGTTAGGATAAGCTAAGGCTTTTAATGATCACTATATTAGGAGATGAGTCCTAATGGGGGTAAAGACAGATTACCTCTTCATAGTAGATCACCTATTTCAAGTAAGAAGTGAGGCCGCTTCCATGGGAACCTTTAAAGGCGGGTTACCCTAAAGTGCTTGATGAATCCAGGACCGTTGTTCAGGGCCAAAATGAACACAACCGTAGAACGGGAAAATGGTCGAATTAAAGCTGTGTGTTGGCAATTGTCTTGGTTTACACCAACGGCAGAACAGTTCAAGACTATGGGTCACTGGTTTGCCAAGTAAATCCGATTGTCATTCACTAGGAAAGGTTCAAGGCGAAAGCTACCTATTTCGATGCAGCTTTAGCTCACGGTATCTCTCTCACATGCTTGTATGAATATTTGAAGAATTGTGGGGGATTGTTGTAAATTCCTCAAAATTCATTAAATATGAGATGTATATGGATATGTATATTATTGGAATTCCCTAGGGGTGTATGGGAGGTTGCAATCCTTGGAGGGTTGCAACCCACCCCAAGGGGTGCCCTATTGGCACCCCTCCATGCCTTATATAAGAAGGCTTTAATTCCAATATTAAATATGGAAAAAAGGCATATACAGAAATACACCAACTTTAAAGGCATTTATGTTTTCCTTGTTTTGAGAGAGATTCACCATTGATTCCAAGTTCGCATACTTGTTAAGGAGTGCACCTTGAACAAGAAGAATCCAAGTAATCCTGGGAGAACGTTGGCAAAACGAATCCGTAAAGCACCTGTGACGGAGCCAATAAGTTCTTAAGGACAGAGATCATCTCGACTTGGACAACTCTGTATTCTCCATTTTCTGGTTTGTTTAAAGATTTTCTTATTTTAGGGTTTCATGCATCTAGATCTACTTTTGCTGTTTTGATCTGTTTGTTTGCAAGTTTATTACTGTTTGATGACACTAATTTTACCAACATTAACATCTAATATACTAAGTGAAAAAAGATTATTGTTACAGTGGCTTGTTTGGCCAACATCTTTTCACTGGATATGAAAATCATGTGTGGTTAGATGTCATATCTTGTGATTATTTGACTTACCTTTTTGCTTTTACACTTGACTAATAATCATATATATTATTTGCTGTACTATTTTGATTTTGCCTAATAAGGTTAATCAAAAGACATTATAATATGATAAAAATAATTATGCATGAAACAAAACATATCCCATATAAATGCCTAAATTAAATCTTCTTACCCTTTTGTCCCTAGGAGATTTAATTTATTTTAATTTATTTGAGTCTCATATATATGTAATGTCTGTATAACTCTGTTTATTTTTTAATTTTATATAATAACAACCCAATTCTCTTTTTGTGCATGTGAATGCCAGCTCATTCATTGTTATCACATAACAATTATGGTGTATCTCAATTAAGATGTGTTTATTTTTGTTAAGGATCTTTAGTTTGTCTAATTTGGCAGTCATAAAAATCAATTATTATGTTCACTTTTCAATTGATTTGAATCACCCATGCCATGAGTGGTTCTTCTAATCTTCTTTAATGTTGTACATTGTAGAAGAAGCTAACAGTTTGCAGGTACACACAAGGAAAAATACAGAGAATGATATTTTGGTCTCTATAGTTTCGTATTTTTATTATTCTGGCCTCTAATTTTTTTTTAGTTACTCATTACATCCTTGATGTTAAAAGAATATTTATATGTTAAAAAGGAATATTTATCCTTCAATACTAAAATTTGAACATTAAAATGTAAAAAATAATTGAAAATAAATTAGGGCCGCAGTAGTAAAAATGAGAAGTATTAAGAAACTAATTAATGTCGTTCTTCCCGTCAATATATTATGGATATAGATTCTTATACAAACTCTATCTATCAAAAGTACCAAGTGATGCAGCAATGTTATATCTCTGAATATATATATATATGGAAGAAGAATGATATGTGTTGATGGTGGTTTTCAACTCCCAAGAATTCAGAATCCTTATGAATGGTAGAATGAAGATTGCAGTTAACAGACAAAAGGTCAAAGTCATTGCAAGGATGAGAGGTCGGACAGAGGGATCTGATCCCGAGGTGCAAGAAGGCAACCCAAGGGCAGCACCAAAGGATTCGACAGTACAAGAAAATCTGCTAAGACCGACCCGATGTTAGGGATCAGATTCAGTATCATTTGTGCAGATGAAGACTGACCCTACCTGATGAGGGGTTGCCAGATTCAAACATCATTATAACACACGTGAAGACTGACCCGATGAAGTCATATGACTCTTCAACCCGACCTGGTTAAGAAGAGAGGAAGAGGATCTAACACTGATCACCTCGGTATGCCGACCTACCTAGGTCGGGGCTGCTGAATCTTATGCACATGTATGGATGACGTAAGTCCTACGTGAAATCTAGATCCGCCAGACCGTTGGATGGGTGTAACGTATGAGTAATGAGCAACAACGTACGAGTAATGAGCAGTAACGTCCGAGTAATGGGCAGTAATGTACGAATAATGGGCAATAATGACAGGGAAACGTGGCTGACGTCACAGGTGGGAGTTACAGTAAATCCAATGGCACTATTTAAAGGGAAAAAATACTCGGTTCACGGGGATCCTTGAATTAGTATTTCTTATTTTCCATAACTTGTAAAAAACTCTAAAAAGCTTAGTGTAAGAAAGGGATAAGGCAGGTCGGTCCCACCCGGGGTGATAATAAAAATATCATTTTATTTGTGTCTGTGGACGTAGGTTGGATCTATTCCGCCGAACCACGTTAAATCCTATGTTTTGTCTGTGTGTTTTTCATCTTTTGCTAAGTTAAATTTGTATTTGGTCCTCAAATCAATCAAATTCACAGTTGAGGGAGATTTGTTCGATGAGTGGTTTTTCCCTAATTACCCCTGGAATGAAAATTAGCCGTCAACAATATGTGTACGCTCAAATCACACATCATAAACATAAAAAAATTCGTAAAAAAAAAAAAATCAGTAAATTCAAAAATTTTCTTTTTAAACGGCCTAGATATGCTACATATATATTTTTTTTAATGAAATATGTTAGAGCATAAATGGTCTCTCTTAAAGGACACGTTTTTTTTTTTTTTTGAAATCGTTAGGAAATCTCACCGCCAAACCACTCATTTCGGGCTTAAGCGGAGCAGGTAAAACTTCCGGCTATCCCAGGCTCTTATAAGAAACGCACTCCATGTATTCGAATCCAGGACTTCAAGGTGAGATCCTGAGCCCTACACCACCAAGCCGCCCCTTGGGGACTACATCTCTTTAACTCTTTTCACTCTAAATTTTTTAACATTTTTATAGGTAAAATATTCTCTGTGTCCCTAATTTTTTTTAATAATTATCTGTTAGATTATTGATTTTAATTTCATATTTATCTATCAAGTCCCTTTTATTCAAACAGTAAAAGATTATCGTTGCGTTCTATATTATTACCATTGGAATAGCAGTGACTTAAAATTATGAAAAGAAATCAGGATCCTAATGGATAATTATAAAAATCTTAGGAAGCCGGAGGATATTTCCGTCATTTTACTATTTTAAATAGGACACGTGCCACAATATAAGTGTTTAAAAAATATGACACCTACAAGCTACGATAATAACTCAAGAAAGAAAACACATATAACTTGATTAGTGGATGATGACAATACGATAAATAAATACATATATGACATATCCACAAATTTTCTTATAATAAAAGCAAATAATTCGAGACCATTGAAGTTCTCCAAATGGGAACTAAAAGAAAATTTGAGGCGACTGAATTTTCATTTGATGATGATTGATCAATATTTAGCCCTAATATATAAGAAAGCTATACGTGGAAATATACATTGCTTTTTGGCAAAGCACACAAAGAATCAAATCTTTTTTTCTATTTTATTGGCACCTCACATACCTAGCCCACCAACAAAAACACGTGAAAGGCGCAAAATGACTCGAATCTTTATTCGCATATCAACATCAAACCAACCATCAAGGGATCAATTGATTTATATCAGCCAGCAAACATTTGAAAGCCGCAATCACACTGCTCTTGTTGCATGCTTATCTTTGGTGACTATTGCCTTTATTATTAACTTACAATGTTTGTTTCATATTTGATTTTTGAAAAAAAAAAAAAAAAAAAACCTTGGAAATGAAGAAAAAAGAAGGCCTAATAAAGTTAAAGTGCTTTCAGCATGTCAATTTCCATTATCAAATTAACGAGAGAAAAATTGTAATCAACTTCAACTATTACATATATGTCAATGATGGTAATTTAAACGAATATTTTGCATATTCGCCGATATATGTCTAAAAAAGTATCTGATATCTGCAGTTCAATGGATAGGTTGTGGTTGTGAAATTATGTATCTATAATGGATATTGGATTATTGTAGATATTAATATTAGATATCTGCTATCCGTCTAATATTTAAAAATGAGACTGTATAATTTGTTTGTGTTAAAATCGATCTTCAAAGTTGTATTGAATTAATGGTGTTGTGTTAATTGTAGTCGTATATGTGATTAACATATTAAAAATATTTTTCAAAATTGTATTGAATAAATTTGTATTGAATTGTTGGATTGGTATTAAATAAATCAATTGTATTAGATATCGTATTTTTTTAATAGATTTTGAAATTTTTTTAAATTTGATAGATATTTCAAATAGACACTGATATTTGTATTGATAGATGAATGCGGATACTGACTCCAAAAATTTTAACAAATATGAATAGATTGCGGATATAAAGCGGATGTGGATGCATATATCCAAGAAATTAATTGCATATATCTTATTCGATGTCATCCCTAATTCATCCAGTCACAAATCAAAGATTTTGGTTCGATGGGGGCCATAATGAAAAGAATCATAAATTTAGTTAGGCAATAACATAAAATCAATAAAATTAAGACCAGAACGGAGAATTTATAAACTTGAGTATATATAACCAAAAACATGTAAAAATAAGGAGTCTAAACATAAAATATATATTAAAATTAGTAAACTTATAATTATGTCCATTATTTTTCCTAAACTTATAAATAAATTTGCCATGCATCCACCATATAATAACTATTAGTTTTTTTTTTTTTTTGTAATACGCGATATTACTTATATTATGGTGACTAATATTGTCATCTGCTGCGATTACTTCAACATCATTCAAGAGAAATTGAATTCAAACAGAACTTATTCAAGCTGTTTGGCAGCCAAGAAAGTGAAGGAAAGTACTTGAGAAAATCTCAGAACATTTGAGAGAGAGCTGTGATCTAAAGTTTGTTGTGCACAATTATCACTGTTATTAAAATGAATTGTACAATTAGTTAGCCTAATATACTAACTACTAAAAAACAGAGAAAATAATTGTCCGATGATCTACTATACAGCTGTTGACAGATTAGCGGGGAAATTACAAAGAGCTCCCTTTGGTAAATAGTATTAGCACTCAAGACATTCTATAATGCATATTAAATCTAACATCCCCCTCAAGCTTATGGTCAAGGACATACCATAAACTTGAAGCACAAATCAGCAAAATGATCAAAACTCAATGTTTTAGTCGGCATATCTACAATCTAATTGGAACCAGGAACATGATATACCAACAACTTCTTTCGAGTTATGTGTTCAAAAATAAAATGAAGATCAAGTTCAATGTGTTTAGTGCGAGGATGATACACAAGGTTATTGGCAATGGCTTTGTTGTGATTAAACACACACGAATAGAGGATAATTTGAGAGAAAACTCATCTTTTATATAACCACAAAAGAATTACAAAGCTTCCAATACAAGCTTTACAAAAAACTCTCACCAATCACTCTCACTACACTTTCACACATTTAGGGATACAAATAACTGAGCTCTAAAGCTCTTTTTATACTGCCCAAACCGCGTGCTACAGTAACACGCGGTTTGGCAGGCTGTCAACTTCCAGCAGGATGCAAGCTGGAGTCATTCACGTTGCTCTCAACTTTCGGCTCATTTGGAAACTTCTGCATGCAAGTTTGCATGTGTTGGACTTCATTTGCTGCTTTAGGTTTACAGCTGCTTCATGCTGGCTTCAACAAATCTCCCCCTCGGTGAAGATTTCCCAAAAATCTGAGCCGACCATCAATCATCCAAATCCGGATCCTCCAAAGGATCCTCCCCTGGCTGCATCTGTATGACTGCCTACGTACCCTGAGTTGGGATCAAGCCAATCGTAGTTCTCTGAATCTCCCAACTCTGACTATGTGGAGAGTTTTGTCATCCCGGCTATGGCACGACAGATTTCAAGCTTCTCCTTCGGTAAGACCTTCGTGAACATATCGGCACCGTTGTCGTCGGTGTGAATTTTCCTGAGTTCTAACAACCTTGAGCTCATGACGTCCCGTATCCAGTGATACCTCACATCGATATGTTTTGACCTCGAATGAAATGTGGAATTTTTACCGAGATAGATAGCACTCTGGCTATCGCAGTACAAAATGTACTTCTCCTGCTTGAAACCCAATTCCTGGACGAATGTCTTCATCCACAGCAATTCCTTGCAAGCTTCTGTAACTGCAATAATTCTGCCTCTGTTGTAGAAAGTGCAACACACCTCTGCAACCTCGACTGCCATGCCACAGCTCCTCCTGAGAGAGTAATCAGATACCCCGAAGTTGACTTTCGGGTATCCACATCTCCTGCCATATCTGAATCGGTGTAGCCCACCAACACTGGTTTGTCGCTGCTTCCAAAACATAACCTCATTTTGGATGTGCCTCGAAGATACCGCATAATCCATTTGATCTCATTCCAGTGTTCCCGTCCTGGGTTTGACATAAACCGGCTGACCAATCCAACTGCGTGTGCTAAGTCTGGCCTCGTGCACACCATGGCATACATTAGACTTCCCACTGCTGAGGTGTATGGAACCTGTTTCATTTCCTCCTTCTCTGTCTCAGTAGAGGGACTCTGTTGTGTACTCAATCTAAAGTGGGTAGCAAGAGGAGTGCTAACCGCTTTAGCCTTGTCCATCTGGAATCTCTGAAGTACCTTCTCGATGTACTCCTCCTGTGACAAGTATAACTTCTTGGCTTTCCGATCACGACCGATCCTGATGCCAAGAATCTGTTTAGCTGGCCCCAAGTCTTTCATCTCAAAAGACTTACTCAGTTGCTGCTTCAAGTTATCAATCCTCGATTGATTCCTGCCAACTATCAACATATCATCTACATATAACAGTAAGATGATAAAGTCATCGTCAGAAAACTTCTGAACGAAAACACAATGGTCTGAAGTGGTCTTCTTGTATCCCTGCTCCCCCATAACTGACTCGAACTTCACGTACCACTGTCTCGGTGCCTGTTTCAAATCGTATAGGCTTTTCCTGAGTCTGCACACATAGTCCTCTCTTTCCCGCTGACTCTGAAGCCTTCTGGTTGCTCCATGTAAATTTCTTCCTCCAGATCCCCGTGAAGAAATGCGGTCTTGACATCCATCTGCTCAACTTCCAGGTCGAGGCTTGCTGCTAAGCTGAGTACTACCTGATGGATGACATCTTCACAACTGGAGACAAGATTTCATCGAAGTCAATGCCTTTCCTCTGATTGAATCCCTTGACAACTAGTCTGGCTTTGTACCGGGGTTGTGAAGTATGCTCCTGTTGCTTCACTCTGTACACCCATTTGTTCTTCAAAGCCCTTTTGCCTCTTGGCAATTTCACCAACTCAAAAGTGTGATTGTCATGCAAAGATTTCATCTCATCTTGCATGGCTTCCTCCCACTTTTCTCTGTCCTCTGTTTCCATAGCCTCATTGTAGCTCTCGGGTTCTCCCCCGTCAGTAAGCAGCACATACTCATATACAGAGTATTTGGTTGAAGGTCGCCTGTCTCTGTCAGACCTTCTCTGTGGAACTGTTGGTGTAGCTTCTGGTACTGGTGGTTGATCATGATCATCATCTCTGGGAGCTTCATCACCTGTACCCTCATGTCTGGGAACCTCATCTTCAACTCGTACTGGCACCGGTATATGAGGTTCTGGATTCATATTTCTGTATTGCTGGGGCATTGTCTTCAATTCCTTTCTGATATCTTCTATGGTCTGGTCTTCAACAAAGACAACATCTCGGCTCTTGACGATCTTCTTCTCCACAGGATCATACAGTTTGTAGCCGAAATCATCCTGACCATAGCCAATAAAGACACACTGTCGCGTCTTTGCATCGAGCTTGGATCTCTCGTCCTTTGGGATGTGTACAAAAGCTTTGCACCCAAAGACATGCAAGTGTTCATAGACACTTCTTTACCTGTCCAAGCTTGGTTAGGAACATTACCTTTTAGTGCGACCGCTGGGGACATGTTCAAAACATGTACTGCTGTGATGAGTGCCTCCCCCCAGAATGTCTTCGGCAGCTTGGCTTGTGACAGCAAGCTTCTGATCCTCTCGCACAAGGTTCTGTTCATCCTCTCAGCTAGGCCATTCAGCTGAGGTGTCTTCGGAGGTGTCGTTTGATGTCGGATTCCTTGCGTCTTGCAGTACTGATCAAACGGACCTCTGTATTCTCCACCGTTGTCTGTTCTGATGCATTTGAGTTTCTTACCGGTTTCTCTCTCCACCGGGCGTGAAACTCCTTGAACACTCCCAACACTTGATCTTTTCTCTTCAAGGTGTATGCCCAGATCTTCCTTGAATGATCATCAATGAATGTCACATAATACAGTGACCCCACCAGTGTTCGTGTCTGCATCGGACCACATACATCTGAATGTATGAGGTCAAGTACCTCCGGTTTCCTCTGAGGCGGGGAGCTCTGGAAGGATACTTTGTTCTGCTTTCCAGCCATGCAGTGTTCACACTTCCGTATGTGAGTTCTTCAATTCCGGAAGAACATTCCGCCTGCGTAGTATCTCCATCCCTGTTTGGCTCATGTGACCGAGCTTTTTATGCCATAGCTCGGCTGCCTCATTGCTGTTGACTGTATTTATGCTACTATTGGAAAGCTTAGCATGCATCAAATACAGAGTTGAGTCTTTCTTACCTCGTGCCACGACCGTTGATCCTTTAGTGAGCTTCCAGCATCCGTCACTAAAGGTGCTGCAGAAACCTTTATCATCCAGCTTGCCTGTTGAGATCAGGTTTAACCGAATGTCTGGGATGTGCTTGACTCCCTTCAACACTAGCCTTGTCCCGTTGTCTGTTTCAAGGCAGATGTCTCCAATACCGACGGCTTTGGACTGTCTGTCATTCCCCATCCTTACAGCACCGTAGTCCCCTGGTGTGTAAGATGAAAAGAATTCTCTGCGAGATGTGGCGTGTATGGATGCGCCACTATCTATCACCCAACTGGTCTCGTGGCTGGCAAGATTCACAACAGCTTCTTCATACATTATGCAAAAGTCTTTGGAGGTCTTCTCGGTGGTAGTAGCAACTCTTTCTTGGTTAGAGTCACCATCTCTCCTGGACTGCTCGTTCTTCAGCTTGTAACAGTCCCTCTTTATATGGCCTTTCTTTTTGCAGTGATAGCACTCAATATCCCTTGTTCTTGATTTCCCCCGGTTCTTGTCTGATCTCCCTGGGCCTCGGCTTTTACTCATCCCCCTTCTGGTGTTCTTTTCTGTCACTAGAGCTTCTGAGGTTGAGGCTGATGCTGACTCCTGCATTCTCGTCCTCTTTTCTTCCTCGAAGATCCTAGTCTTTGCCATCTCCATAGTGACTTTCCCATCTGCGGCTGAATTGATCACCGTAGATCTGAACGTTTCCCAAGATTCTGGTAACGTATTAAGAAGTATTAAGCCATTTACCTCATCTCCGAAGTCTATGCCCAATCCAGACAATTCCTTCATGGTTCCGAGGAAATCGTTGATGTGGTCCGCCACAGCTGTACCTTCTTGGTATTTCAACCCCATCATCTTCTTGATGTAGTACAGTTTGTTGTTTCCAGTCTTTGCTCGAAAAAGCTCCTCTAGCTTTCTCCATAAGACACGTGCATTTATCTCTTCACTGACATGGTTCACGATACTGTCGTCGATCCACTGACGAATAGTACTGCATGTTTTCTGGTGAAGATTAGCCCACTTTCCATCGGTCATTCCTTCTGGTTTCTGCTCCAGAAACACCGATCCATCATAGTCCTTCACATACAGAAGGTCTTTCATCCTTCCTCTCCATGTGAAATAGTTTGTACTGGTTAACAAAATCATTTTTCCGTTGCCCCCTCCATCATAAAAATTCTAAGCATAATTTCAAAAAACGGACCTCACCGTTGCGTCCGGAATGGCCGAAAATGGTGGAAATGACACTTCGTTTGTCAAAATCCGACACAGGGACCAATTTGCAAATTTCAGAAATTACAGGGGTCACAGTGCAATTTCCGAAAGTTCAGGGGCCAAAGTGCAATTACGGAACAGTTCAGGGACTATATTGCAATTTCCAAAAAGTTCAGGGACTAAATTGAAAATTTCTGAAAGTATAGGGGCTAAATTGTAATTTCCAGAAAGTTCAGGGACCTATCTGAAATTTACCAGGCACCGCTGACGTGGCAGCTGACTGGGCTGCTGACTGTGCGCTGACGTGGCGCTGACTGGGCTGCTGACTGTGCGCTGACTGGGCTGCTGACTGTGCGCTGACGTGGCGCTGACTGTGCGCTGACGTGGCGGCTGACTCAGCGTCTTCAACCTTCAGCAGAGAGTGGGGCGCGTGAGGCGCGTCGGAGCACGTAGGGACTCCTCTGGTTGGCGCGTTTGGCGCGTGCGGCTTCCTCCGGGCTTCGTTTGATCGCCGAGAAATAGCACTGTGCTCGTCTCGCCGTGAAACGTCCGATGGTGTGCTCAAAATCGATTTTTGACAACGTTTGTCGGAATCGACTTTCCGAACCGAAGCTTCGTTTCCGAATTTCGAGATCCCTCCGTGGAACCGTAGCTCTGATACCACTTGTTGTGATTAAACACACACGAATATAGGATAATTTGAGAGAAAACTCTTCTTTTATATAACCACAAAAGAATTACAAAGCTTCCAATACAAGCTTTACAAAAAACTCTCACCAATCACTCTCACTACACTTTCACACATTTAGGGATACAAATAACTGAGCTCTAAAGCTCTTTTTATACTGCCCAAACCGCGTGCTACAGTAACACGCGGTTTGGCAGGCTGTCAACTTCCAGCAGGATGCAAGCTGGAGTCATTCACGTTGCTCTCAACTTTCGGCTCATTTGGAAACTTCTGCATGCAAGTTTGCATGTGTTGGACTTCATTTGCTGCTTTAGGTTTACAGCTGCTTCATGCTGGCTTCAACAGGCTTATGCGCTTTTGTTGTCACACCAGATCTTGGGAGTCTGCAAAACAACAAATTTCAACTCATTGAGTAGATAGGTAATCCAGAGAATTTCATAAGCCACTAGAGCTAATGCTCGATACTCGGCCTCGGCTGTGGAACGGGAAACAATGCTCTGTTGCTTGGAAGACCATGAAGCTAGGTTATGACCTAAATAGACATAGTATCCTCCGATGGATTTATGATCATCATGATCTGATGCCCAATCAGTATCTGAGTAGCCAGTGATAGTCATATTGCCACTATGCATGAACTGCAGACCAAAATTTGAAGTGTTTTGCATGTATCTCAGAACCCTCTTGCAAGCTTGCCAATGGAGTATTGTTGGATAGGCCAAGAACTGACTGAGCTTGTGTACAGAATATGAAATTTTAGGTCTTGTAAGTATAACATATTGGAGTGAGCCAACTATGCTTCTGTAAAGTGTTGGATTCTCAAATGGTTTGCCTCCATCTTTCTATAATTTGTCAGTTGTGTTAATTGGTGTAAGACACTGACCGGCGTGAACACACACGTATAACGCAAGCGCACGTATCGTTCAAGTAGTATAAAATGTATCGATCCCACGAGGACTTAATACCTAAGCTATCAATTTATGAAGTCAAATGTTTACGAGTATCTAATGGATTGGTTGTTTGATTAGATGGTGATTTTAAACTTAAAATAAGTAAAAATAGTGCGAAAGTAAATTAAAGAAAAATTCAATATTATTAAACTATTCAGGGTTTTGAATTCTTCTAATATCTTTTAAAGATGAAGTGGTTATCTCATGTTTGTGCAATATATTGGTTTATTAACCTGGAACATGAATTTATTCAAAAGCCTCTTCCGATGGTCAGATGCAAATACCCAGTATAACCCAATTAATGATATTCCTATGTCAATCAAGATATGAATTCATTAAGATTAAGTTCCAATTATGGTTACCCCCGCCCGACAGATATATTTCTATCATGTAAGGAAATCTATTAAGGGTTATCTATCCTTAAGGGAGATCGTGGGCTATTGAGTCTAAGGCTGAAACCTAAAATCTCTTTTACCAGTTCATTTTAAGTTTACCAAATGAATCTTATTAATGGCCAGTTAACAAGAAGCATTAAGCTTAAGGCTCAATAAATAAACTTTTATATTACCCAAATTGTAAAATAACCCCTTATAAACTGGTGATATTGGAATTCATCACAACCCCAGATAACGGATTTAGTTACAACACATATCTAGGACTAGTAAAAGCTTAAATAAAGTAAATGACATAAAGTAAAAGCTGGAAATTAAAAAAAAATTAATTAAAACAATAAAGAAAATGATGGGGTTAGAGGATCCACTTTTATTACTTCTATTTTAGATATCTCCCTTATTATAATATATTAACTTTGCGTGATAATTACCAACCGACCATATAGACGGTATCCTGATTAAGTCAAAATTACAATTAATTCCAACCAACCATAAAGGCGGTATCCCATTAAGTTAGGTTTTAAATAGTTTATATATTATATTTAAGGGAGATTAATCTAAATATTAGTAATAAAAGCTTAACCTTTTACCCCAGCAAAAAGGGAGTTACCTCCTTATACTAAACAGTAAAAATAAAAACTGAAAAGTAAAATAAAGAAAGTATTATTGCGTAAAGTAAATAAAATTAAATACAGAAAGTTGTAAATAAACAAACAAGATACAATCTTCTTAGTATTCTTAAGGAATTCCCTAGAAGAAGGTATGAATTTTCCTTCTGATCTCAGCCTCTATTTATAGCCAAAAATCTGCCCCACGCGTCGCGACGCAGAGAAGCTTGTGTGTCGCGACGCGTCGTTGATTAAACGAGATCGTGACATACGGTGTCAGCAGTGTCGGCATCTAAATTATTGGTTTGGCGTCACGACGTCGAAAGGTTGGCGCGTCGCGACGCGTGCATAGTAAATGTCGACAGCATAGGATGATGACATGTGTCCGGCGCATGTTAGCAAGACTGCTATGATGTTGACACGTGGTAGGTGCATGTTAGCAAGTGCACATGTTAGCAAGTTTACTGTGATGTTAACATGTGTCTGGAGCACGTTAGCAGCGCATGATAGCAGTCGGCGCATTTTAGCACGGCACTGTTGGTTTCTAATTAATTCCCAAGATCATCAAACAAGCATGAATAATGTGTGAAAACAAATCGAAGAAGTTGCGGAATACTCACATCGATCGGTTGAGACGATTTGGTGAAGAACAAAATTGATTTTCACCCCCAAAAACGCCACTGCAGTGACCAGTCCACTGCCTCACGTTTTTCAGTTTTGCTTCATCATTTCGAGCCTCGAACTTGCGTCAAACGATTCCCAGCTCATGGGTGAGTTTCCCTAACACCTTCGTATGACTCTCGGTAGTGTGCTAGCACTTGGATTTTGCCACAAAACCCTCAAGAATTGCTTCCCTTGCTCGGCAAAACAGAAGCTGTTTTTCACAGCCCTTGGGCGTGAATGGTGAAGGAGAAAGGAGAGAAGAAGTTGTGTGTTAGTTGGTTGGTAATGATAAAATATATCTTATATACTTTATCTTGATTTATCAAAAGTCAACAAATGATATTAAATCATTTTACATATACCAAATGCTTAAAATATGGTATATGTCTATCAATACCAACCTTGAGTGTCCAACACTCAATAACAAACCAACTAACCATATCTTTCAATCAATTAATCACATCAATCAATCAAATGTCACATCACTCAAAGTGACATGTGATTTGACGCTTGATGCGACTAATGATTTGACGCTTGACGTGACTTGCGTGCCGCACTCGAATTCGAAATGCGAATGCGCTCGTAATCATTCTCGGGCTCGGGTTCGCTAATTCCTAATTAGTGAATTTTCCGTCGCGTCGTAATTAAATGATTACGCCTAGCGAAATCACTATTCACGTCGCTAACGAATTAATTCTAAATTAATTTGTTCGCCCGAATTAAAATCCAATTTTAATTCCGCGTCGAAATCCAATTTCATTTAATATATCGAATATATTAATTTATCCGATTAATTCTAAATTAATCGTTTTCTCTCTTTAGACGATATTTTATCCCAGATAAAATATCTCCGTAATTAATCCCAGATTAATTTTCTCTCTCATCGAATTAATCCCAGATTAATTAAAGTGCGAGTCATACATCATTGGTGAATCATTGGGAAGCGACCCATGAGATCCCCGGATATATTGGCAGTAAATACAGTCGTCGGACTATCCGAACACGTAAGTACCTCGTACTACGTTTATACCGATTTACAAGACAAGGTTGGCCTCTAGCAAGGCGCCATGCCTACCCAATTGTCCGGAAACATTCTTACAGGAATAAAGGATCTGTATCAGGCGTAGTGTACATCGTATAGTGCATATCGATCCAGTATCAGATGGTCACGTGCTAGGCCTGGGGCTGAAGTTGTGTCTGCCCCGTACGAAGCACATGTCGGATGTCTGGTAACTAGTCTCTATAATCGGATATACATGACCTAGTCATAATATCCCAATGGCTGCGCAGCACTTAAGAGCACTAAAACCGTATCCTACGTGACATCATCTCCACTATGACTGGAGTGATACTTCTGTCTTGACATCACACCCAATACTCTACGATTCTCAATATACACAACATTGGCGTACACAGAACCGGTTAAAGCCCTGGATGACCTCAACTAGAGTGTATCGATTGTCGTAAGTATTAGCGGTGCAAGTCTCAGGTTAAGACCAAATACACCTACCCTGATTTCAGACTCCCATAGACACACAGTCATACTACCAATGGGATTCCGAGGGGGTCTATCCAGAGCGAAGCTGTTTCTCGTACCATCGGTGAAACACAATCTCCTACAACACTTGCATGAGTATCCTATACCCAAATATATGAGAACTATGCCGTTGTGTCCTCACAAACGCGCACAAGTGCAATACTAGTCTTTTACGTATTTATCGATGTCCAATCTCGATAATACTCTGACTAGGGATATTTAATGATTTATCCTTCGTGGAATGATATTGTCTCATATCATTCTCCGTCCAGGAACAAATCATAGGGACCTCTCATCATTTATACATCTAAGGTGATCTAATCACAAATGATAAGAGTGCAATCTCATTTGCCACATAGTTAATTTTTACAACACCATGATCTGTACAAATAGTGACACTATGGGTCATAATTGTCCAACAATCTCCCACTTGGCCTATAGCCAGTCACTCGAGTCTCTGACACCCAAACTATGTACGATTGGCTCAAATTGCTGAGAAAAGGTTTTCGTCAGCGGATTTGTATGATTATTGTCTGATGCGATTTATACGATCATCACATCGCCATGATGTATGATCTGAACGAATCAGATGAACAGTCGAAGTCTATCTAGATCGTTGATGAGACCATTAATTCTTTAGCTTGTGCTGACGCCTAGCTCAGCTGCTAACAGAAATATATCTAATCTAATTAGATTTATTATCGACCCATATGGCTTCTATTGCTGCCTCAGCTGTAGCAATAATCCGTATTTGTTGTTTATTCGGTAACAGTATCTTGCTTGGAAGATTTCCAGCTCACTGTACCGTTATTCAAACTGTATAGTACCTTTTACGACTTTTATTCGTCTTTATTGGTTATAGGAAACTTGCTACAGTGATCCCAGTCACTTCAAGTTCTCCTTCTCCATTAACTAAGACAGCATCCTTAGTTCTCTAAGATACTAAGTATGTTCTTAACTTCAATCCAGTGGCTATCACTCGGATTGGCCTGTTTGTGAATCCATGTGCTCAAAGCGTATGAGACACCAGGTCGCGTACATTTTTCAATGTACAATTTCTCAGAGAGTGTTAACAACTTTAAATCTATCCCAGTAGATCTTTATTCCTAGAATAAAGGTTGTTACTCCCAAGAATTCTACGGAGAATTTCTATGAAAGCCAAGCTTTCACCGATTGTTTTATGGGAATATCATTTCCAAGAAATGAATATATATTATCATTATTTTATACAGGAAAATCACTGTCAGTGCGCTCCCACTAACCCTCTTATATACACAAGAATTATTTTCGTTTTGAATTAAATCATACACCATTATGATTACATCAAAACGTTAGTTCCAAGAACCTAATGCTTGCTTCAATCCAAACATGGATCGAATTAACCCGCAAACCTCGTTTGCTGGTTTTAGTACAACAAAATCGTCAGGATGTTATAAACATCCTCCAAAATGTTTCCGTTTAAGGAAAGTGATTTTGATCTTTAACTGACACATTTCATAAATGAAATGTACAACTTTAGCAAGCATCATCCAAATGGATTTGCCATGGCAACAGGTAAAAGGTTGAACCGTAATCAACACAATGTTGATAACGATACCTTTCCGCTACAAGCCTAGCTTTGTACGTTGGTATGTTGCCTTCCATATATGTCTTCCTTGAAGACTTTTTCAGTACCATTAGGCACGATGCCTTGCGGTACAACAACTAGTATCCAATCATAGTTGTTATACATGGAATCCATTTCGGACTCATGACACTTTGTCATGATATGGAGTCGATACCTGGTATCACTTCCTAAAACGTAGTCGGTTTGTCTTCCTTAATAAGATTGACATCTTTATGAGGTGACATCAGAAACCCATACCCCAGGTTGTTTTCTGATTCTCTCCGATCTACGCGGTTCTTGTGTATTCGAAGATTACTGGTATAGTTTCATCCTTGATGAACTATTTGTGTTCCATTAAGGACTCGTGCCTTGAAAAGTATCACTCCGATTTATATCGAGTTATACTGTCCTCCCACTGACCACTGCATATCGGTATTCCTCTAAGGAAAACCGCATGGTGAGCAACAATCTCATTGTTCTCATGTGAGATCTATAAGTACTATACTTATGGTTTCCCCTAGGATAACCTATAATTGGCACTTATCCGATTTGGGTTTTAGTTTGGTATCATCCAAACATATGCCTTGCATTCCCAAATCTTCAGGAGTGTGAAACCCTGTTTCTTTCCCGTTCATATCCAATATGAATTCTGTCAAACAGATTTTTATGGAACCTTATTCTAAATAAGTTTTGCACTGTTAATGCATATCCGTTGAAGGAAAATGGTAGCTCAGAGCGACTCATGATAAACCTTATCATGTCCAACAAAATCCGGTTTCTCCGTTCGGACACACCGTCAATGGACGTGTTCCGGGAGGAGTCCTCTTTTGAAAGAATACTATACTCTTTCAAGTATTTATGAAACTTATTGCTTATGTATTTTCCATTACGGTCTTACCGTGACGGTATAATACAATAGCCGATCTGTCTGTCTATTTCGTGTCGAAACTTTAAAAGTTTCTGATTTGTGTTCTTCAAAAGAAACACATAACCATAATGTGATGCCACATCCGTTAAGGTCACGAAACATTCATATCCACATATAGCCTAGCTAGATATGGGCCCACTCAATTCACCATGAATTAGGGGTAATTAGATCGGTGGCACTTTCACTATTACCAAGTAAATAGTATTTTAGGTACTTTACCTAATAAACTAGATTCGTAGACTTTATTTGATTAGTCAAATTAGTCCTAGTCCCCACTCTTCAAAAGTGTGGATATACAAGTCTTGCTTAATTGTGTCCCAGGCCACAATGCCACAAACAAGTTTATTTTGATCAAATCAGTATGAGCTATTAGTTTGTCATATTATATGTTCGAGATTTTATTTATATTCAAAATATAAATAATGTTATTCACATCTAATGTGTTTATCTCAATGTCATCTTTATATAATGAAACACTTTAGTGTTCTAGAATATAAAGGTTTATCCGCAACGGATTAAACACTGATATAGAGATAATGTTTCTAATCAAACTAGTTACATTATAACAGTTTCCTAATATAGGTACACACCCGAAGGGTAGTCCCTAAACTTAGGTATCTACGGTCGTAACAGCGACTTTCGTCTCGTTTCCGATTCGCAGATTAATCTCAGCTTGAAGTCAGTATCCTGCTCACAGCAGATTCTGAACATCAATACATATATTTTATGTACCACACTAAGTATTTAAAATCTAATTTTAATACTAGTAGTGAACATAATTTTGACAAACATTCTTAAAGTCAGAGCCTTTCCCTTTCTTTAATTCCTTCGTGTCTGCCATATCCAAACGGCAATCACTTTGGGATATGTCTTATATCTTCCCAGAAGATCATAATGATTTTGCTTTTACCCTTTTCTACATTTCAGAAGCCTTTGGCCAAGCCTTTGGTTTCTTGAATATAATAGTAAGGCGCGCCTTGCGCTACTTGCCTAATTGTAAAGTTTGACTTTATCTCCTCGAGAATAGTCATTAATTCTCCAAGAATTATTAATTGCAATTTTAATACTTCCTAAATCTAAACATAGATTTATGACAAGTATATCGAATTAAGCACTAAAATCATCATTACATAAATCTTCCAAAGATTATGCTCTACTATTTGCTTAATTCTGGGCTTAGGCATAATAGGTTATTTTATCAAATAAAGTAACTTATTATTTATTTCCAGGACCATCCTGAAATTTAATTCCCAATTTGAAAATTAAACCATTTAAAAATATTTTAATCCCAGATTATATTTAAATGTCCAATCTTTCAATATTATTTTGATTTCAATAGTCCAACTATTTAATCAATTATTTCAGGTACTATTTATTAAATGATTACAATAGTCCAACTATTTAATCAACTATAATTTTAATTCAATTATATTGATTACTATAATCCAATTATAAAATCAACTATTTTATTGAATCTGTTTGAATATAGTCCAACTATATTAATTAAAACAACATTAAATATTAGTCCAACTAATACTTTTATTTATTTGACGAGTGATATTTGTTTGAGCGCGTATGCCGAGTAATTGAACGAATATTGCAAATTCAATTCTTGCCTCCCACTATTTTTCGGCGAGCCTCTAACCCTCTGTTGAGTACTCGGGAAACCGCGTTTCCTAGTGGGCTAGGATCCCGTTAAATATCACACAATCTTGACTTTGGCCAACAAATTGTATGATAATTAACTAGGTAGATCTCTGAGATCAATTGGATCCAATCCAATTCCTAGATCCAGTAGGTGGACATCCAAGTCCGAAACATATATCATATATATGCATACATATCCAATATGTACCCTAACCTTTTTCCTCTGAATCATCTAAGCCTTGGCTTTGGCACAACAAACCTAGTGATCCCAGTCAAGCGCGACCCATTGACCATGGAAAGCTTCGTAATCAATGTCGATGGACAAGAAGTGGTCTTGACTTTGGCCAACAAACCACAACTTGGACATGACACCGATGTGGAACAAAAATCTCGTGATTCAAACACATCTTCGACGGACAAAGGGCTTGACTTTGGCCAACAACCCAATGCCAATCTCGGATCTTGAGTAAGAATCACTCAATGGAAGGAAAACCGCTTGATATTAATTGAGGGTTTTTCACGTGCAAATTGGCTACCAATTTATTATCTTTGTTAAGGTCTCATCATCATACACCCTTAAACATGCATTCTAAACACATAATAAAGCGCGTATGAAAATAAATAATAATGATATGCGGATGGATACTTAACACATTGATCCTAGATCATATCTCTCCCTTTCTCTCTCAAACTAGCACTTGTATTACTTCTACCTGTTACACTACACTTCTAAAGAAACCTCATTTACATTTAGGGAAATAGGTGAGAAGAGAATACAAAGAGAATAGAGGTGATAAGGCTGGACACGCAGGTCCAATTTAATAAATCGAATTTATTACAACAATTTCCAAAATTGCCCCCACCCGACTAATATCCATCTGATATACATTATTCATTCATCACAACCATGTATTCACACAAGCATGTTATCAATCAATCTAATCAAATTAATTAATCTGATAATTAGTGATCATCCAATGTTCAAACAACGATTTGATTTTGTGCGAGTCAAACTCGTTTTGCGAATAAGTACTCAAAGTACGAATTCTCGAATTAAATTAAACTACAACATTAAATCCAATTTAATATGTATTTAATACTAATTCACTATTTAATTCCAAATTAAATGTTACACTTTATTAATAAACATTTTACGACTTAAATTCCAAATTTAATCGCAACGGGTCTCAAAGCCCGATTAACGTCCAACGTCAATTTAATTCAAGTCCAATGGGCTTTAATTAATTTCTTTAAGGCGTGGGCTTCGGCAACCAAAGCCCAATCAAGGAGTTACCCCATAAGCCCAGAAATCAATTTCGGCCCATTAGGCCCAATTAAACTTTAAAGGTTTATTAAGTCGCATTTGGGCTTTATGGAAGCAGTTTTGGGCCCAATTGGATCCAATCCAATTTGCCTAAACCCAACTTTGTACAACAAAGCCCAATAAGCCCAATTACAACTTTAAAAGTCCAATTTCCAAAATTAGGCCCAATTAATTAAATCATAAAGTCCAATTTCATAATCTAATTAATTCTAAAGTGTATAACATAATCAATTACCAAATTCAATATTTCCAAAACATTAATTTGTCTAATTAATCATGTTCAATTTCATTATCACATGTCCAACACATTTAATGAAAAATCAAACCCATTAACCATGCTTAAAGTCTCGGCCAAGGGAGATAATTTTGTCCGATTTGAATTCAATCCAATTAATTCCACAATCGACATCGAATTAATATCCCGAATGATTTCATACACATCCAATGTCCAAAAAATCAAAAAACCAAGACTAATAGGGCTTATACACATTCAGCCAAACATGAAGGAATTGGGGATTTTTGTTCAATTCAAAAATTAATCCAATTAATTTCAAATTAACATCATCCTACATGATTCTAACTCATCCAATGAATCAAAATCAAAAAATTCCAAATTTCCAAACAACCCTAAACCATTCGGCCAACATGAATAATTGGGGAAAATTTGATCCAATCATTATTTCATCAAATTGATCCAATCAATCCTTAATTCAACATATATTAAGCATGCTCAATCATCCAATTTCATAAAATCATGCTCAAATTCATTTTACCCAATTTTAGCCCTAAAAATTTCATGCTTGAACCTAGGCTCTTGATGCCATTGTTGGTTTCTAATTAGGTCCCAAGATCATCAAACAAGCATGAATAATGTGTGAAAACAAATCGAAGAAGTTGCGGAATACTCACATCGATCGGTTGAGACGATTTGGTGAAGAACAAAATTGATTTTCACCCCCAAAAATGCCACTGCAGTGACCAATCCACTGCCTCACGTTTTTCAGTTTTGCTTCATCATTTCGAGCCTCGAACTTGCGTCAAACGATTTCCGGCTTGTGGGTGAGTTTCCCTAACACCTTCGTATGACTCTCGGTAGTGTGCTAGCACTTGGATTTTGCCACAAAACCCTCAAGAATTGCTTCCCTTGCTCGGCAAAACAGAAGCTATTTTTCACAGCCCTTGGGCGTGAATGGTGAAGGAGAAAGGAGAGAAGAAGTTGTGTGTTAGTTGGTCGGTAATGATAAAATATATCTTATATACTTTATCTTGATTTATCAAAAGTCAACAAATGATATTAAATCATTCTACATATACCAAATGCTTAAAATATGGTATATGTCTATCAATACCAACCTTGAGTGTCCAACACTCAATAAAAAACAACTAACCATATCTTTCAATCAATCAATCACATCAATCAATCAAATGTCACATCACTCAATGTGACATGTGATTTGACGCTTGATGCGACTAATGATTTGACGTTTGACGTGACTTGCGTGCCGCACTCAAATTCGAAATGCGAATGCACTCGCAATCATTCTCGGGCTCGGGTTCGCTAATTCCTAATTACCGAATTTTCCGTCGCGTCGTAATTAAATGATTACGCCTAGCGAAATCACTATTCACATCGCTAGACCCGGCTGGTGGTTCGGTTCTGGTTCGGAACCGAACCGAACCGGCCGGTTACCGGTTCCACAAGTGTGGAACCGGAACCGAAAACCGAACCGGAACCGAAGAGCTTGAGCTTAAATTTTTAAAAATTTAAGTTGCCTACGTATCCTCCAAGGGTGAGAGGAATCAAAGCTCACGTAGTTCCATTACAAGTTTTAGTCTTTTAGACATATCCCCTTTGTAAATTATAATTTTACAATTATCAATCATCATTATTGGTTGATCCTTCGGCTCCGGTTCCGCTTGCACTTGTTGCAGAAGCATTATCGAACAAATCTTCACAATCATCGGGGGCATCTTCTTGTTGTCTCAGATCAGCTCGAGTCCAATCATCCACACAAGCTGTTGCTTCTAGAGTGCTTGGATGTAATGAAGATCGCCTAGCTTCCAATATATTACCTCCCAAGCTGAAGGCTTGCTCAACCGCAACGGTGGAAATAGGTGCTGCCAAGATCTCTTTAGCAATAATAGATAAAACAGGATATATATTTTGATGCCGGTTCCACCATTCAAGGATTTTAAAATTTTTACTGCATAAACTTTCATTAGAAAACTCAAAATTTGTAGATAAATAATTATCTAATTCAGGGTTATTAGTTGTCGTATCCCTAGCTTTTTTATTTCGTTGCAATAACCAACGATCCACTGCGCTAAGTCTTGTTTGAATTACCGGTTCGCTACTACTAGATTGACCTAATGTTCCTAAGTTATATCTTACAATATAATCATTAAATAACTCAATTAAATCATTTCTTAATTTCGTCATTAATCTAGTAATGTCAATTTCATCTAATATTCCTAAATAACCATAATAAGCTTGTAAAGCACCATTCAAACCTTCTAATTTAAATATAGGATCAAAAACAGCAGCAATAAGATAAAGTAAAGGAATTTCTCTAAAATAGTTTAACCATTTTACCTTCATAACAGTAATGGCTTCTAACAAAACAATATCATTAGGATCGCTATTGTCAACATGCTCATCGAGAGTGCCAACAATATTTAAACTCTCAAGAAGAAATAAATGTGCTGTAGGATAATAAACGCCGCTAAAAACTAAAGTAGCATCATTAAAAACTTTTAAAATATCTAAAAAATTTTCACAAATATCTCATTGACTAGGATAAAGTGTGATATTTTGAACATGTTGAGAAAAAAAACTACATAATGCATCTTTGTATTGAAATGCTTGACATAAAAGAAAATAAGTAGAATTCCAACGTGTTGGAACATCTCTTGAAAATATAATCGGTTTAATACCATTTATTTTACAAAACTTGGTCCATTCTCTCCTAATTTGAGAATATGACCAAATACAGTTAAGTGTCGTTTTAATTGGATCAAGGAAAGGTGATAATAACTTTAGACCGTCTTGCACGCATAAGTTGAGGACATGACATGTACAACGAATATGAAAAACCGACCCCCTAAATTTGGTTGACATATTTCTTTTAAATCATTGATGGATGCAGTATTTCCAGATGCATTATCAAATCCAATTGTTAAAATTTTTTCTCCTAAACCATATTCATCAAAAATTACCTTCATCATTCTATAAATATTATGTGCAGTATGTTGGTCATCAAAAACTCTAAATGCAATAAGTCGTTTTTGCATGGTAAATGATGCATCAATCCAATGACAAGTCACACCCATGTATGAGTGTGTTTGCCAATGATCACTCCAAATATCAGAACATACAGAAATACAACCTTTCATCTCTTTAAATATTTCATTTAAAATAATTTTACCATCTTTGTATAATTTAAAAATATGACGTTTTGTTGTGTTTCGAGTCATTCTACATGCAGAAGGGTTTAAAGCATTATGCACGTAATTAGTAAAATGAAGTTTTTCACCAAAGCTTAAAGAAAGATGTGACATACAAGTTAATTTCCCAAATTCTTCACTATTTTTTGCATCAGAATATTTAAATAAATCTAAAGCACTCGTACCTCTACTTGATGATGCGTACCTGGCCATTTGAGTTTGCGTCGTATCAATGCCAAATTCAATCGGATGATGTTTTTCCATGTGCTTGATCATATTGCCATATCCACCAGAAAATTTGTAGATAACCCCACAATAGTTGCAAACTGCTCGTTGTGAATCATCTTCTAGGCGTTCCAAATTAAAATGAATTTTGAAAATATCCGAGGACCGAGCCTTAACTTCTCTTCTCCGTGATTGTGCACTGACACTAGGGCCGCTCTCTTGGGTTGGCATATTTGACATTATGTTCTCAGATGAGCTTGCCATTTTTCGTTTGAGAAATTAGGAAGAA
This sequence comes from Zanthoxylum bungeanum, assembly GCA_019454045.1. NCBI lineage: Eukaryota > Viridiplantae > Streptophyta > Magnoliopsida > Sapindales > Rutaceae > Zanthoxylum > Zanthoxylum bungeanum. The sequence continues at coordinate 360,727 of SKCR01053856.1, forward strand.
AAATAAGAAAATTAAATAATTGCGAATAAGAGAATTATAGAAAATGAGAGAGTTGAGAATTTGGTGTGATGAAATTATGAAAAATGAATCATATTTATATAATTTTAGAATTTTTTTGATACCAAAAATGCCCCTAAATATAACCGTTCTATTACCGTTATTAGGGGTACATTAGTAATTTTTATTTTATATAACAAAAATATTTTAGGGTTCGTGTTGGAACCCTACGGTTCCAACAGGAACCCGACGATTCCAACCGGAAAGTTCAGTTCCGGTTGGAACCGTCCGAACCGGTGGAACCGTACGGTTCCACCAGTTCGGACCGGTTCAAGTTGGGGTGGAACCCCAACCGAACCGGTCCCATTCCGGTTCGGTTCCAACCGGTTCGGTTCCGGTTCGGAACCGGAACCGTGGCCGGGTCTACACGTCGCTAACGAATTAATTCTAAATTAATTCGTTCGCCCGAATTAAAATCCAATTTTAATTCCGCGTCGAAATCCAATTTCGTTTAATATATCGAATATATTAATTTATCCGATTAATTCTAAATTAATTGTTTTCTCTCTTTAGAGGATATTTTATCCCAGATAAAATATCTCCGTAATTAATCCCAGATTAATTTTCTCTCTCATCGAATTAATCCCAGATTAATTAAAGTGCGAGTCATACATCATTGGTGAATCATTGGGAAGCGACCCATGAGATCCCCGGATATGTTGGCAGTAAATACAGTCATCGGACTATCCGAACACGTAAGTACCTCGTACTACGTTTATACCGATTTACAAGACAATGTTGGCCTCTAGCAAGGCGCCATGCCTACCCAATTGTCCGGAAACATTCTTACAAGAATAAAGGATCTGTATCAGGCGTAGTATACATCGTATAGTGCATATCGATCTAGTATCAGATGGTCACGTGCTAGGCCTGGGGCTGAAGTTGTGTCTGCCCCATATGAAGCACATGTCGGATGTCTGGTAACTAGTCTCTATAATCGGATATACATGACCTAGTCATAATATCCCAATGGCTGCGCAGCACTTAAGAGCACTAAAATTGTATCCTACGTGACATCATCTCCACTCTGACTAGAGTGATACTTCCGTCTTGACATCACACCCAATACTCTACGATTCTCAATATACACAGCATTGGCGTACACAGAACCGGTTAAAGCCCTGGACGACCTCAACTAGAGTGTATCGATTGTCGTAAGTATTAGCGGTGCAAGTCTCAGGTTAAGACCAAATACACCTACCCTGATTTCGGACTCCCATAGACACACAGTCATACTACCAATGGGATTCCGAGGGGGTCTATCCAGAGCAAAGCTGTTTCCCGTACCATCGGTGAAACACAACCTCCTACTACACTTGCATGAGTATCCTATACCCAAATATATGAGAACTATGCCGTTGTGCCCTCACAAACGCGCACAAATGCAATACTAGTCTTTTACGTATTTATCGATGTCCAATCTCGATAATACTCTGACTATGGATATTTAATGATTTATCCTTCGTGGACTGATACTGTCTCATATCATTCTCCGTCCAGGAACAAATCATAGAGACCTCTCATCATTTATACATCTAAGGTGATCTAATCACAAATGATAAGAGTGCAATCTCATTTTCCACATAGTTAATTTGTACAACAACACCATGATCTCTACAAATAGTGACGTTATGGGTCATAACTGTCCAACAGTCACATTTTAGCAAGCAACACATTTTAGCATGAAATTTATATGTTTTCCATTTTTGTCAGTTTTTCGCTGTTTTGGCCCTGATTTGATTCCAGAAAGTCCTGTTATTTTATTTATCTACAAAATACCACAAAACACATCAAAATATTCACAAATCTCAAGAAACTATACAAAATATTAAGTAAAAGAGACGGTAAATATTAATATATTTACCGCTTATCACACCCTCAAACCTAACATTTTGCTAGTCCTCGAGCAAAACAACAAAATAAAGTGCAATCAACAACTTTAAAATAAAATTAAACTAAGCCACTTTCGTAAGGATCACGATTGCATTTAGCGTATGCAACAAGCCTTTAAACCTCTAGGTGTCCCTAGTGGACGAGTTGTAGTCTCGTTAGGGCTTACAGCAACAATACCCACAAACGTCAATCTAATGCACACAAAAGCAAAAAGACAAGAGAAAAGAGAATAAACAAGTTAGTGACTAAACAAGTGAAACTTCTTATCCAAGTTAGTAGTTGTTTTATTTCTTTCTAAATTACCAAATAAGTAAATTCTCCAATTATTTTTACCATTCTCTATATACAAAACCAACAAAGTATTAATCAAATCATTGTGCCCACAATATTCATAAGTGTAGTTGAAAATAGGGTAATATTTTTGTCCTAAAGTTATATCAGACTTCAAACTTTTTTAGCAATGGAACTTTTTCTGAATTTATTTATTTATTTATATACAATATCCTTCATCCATGTAGCGAGCTTTGGGCCAGTGACTCCCAAACCAGTTGAATTTAGGGCACTATGTGTTAAGACACCCTTACAGACTTAATTACTCAAATTTCATATAAATATATATTTTTTATAACATCTTCAATCCATGTAGCGAGCTTTAGGTCAGTGACTCCCAAACCAGTTGGTTTTAGGACACTAGGTGTTAAAATACCCCTACGGACTTAATTACTAGGATCTCATATTTTTTTTATTCTATCGTTTTTTTTAGATGCTTCCTCCAATTAAACTAGAGTATTGAATATTACAAACTTTTTCAATTACAACTCATGGCCGTATGTTACCATGCATGTTGATAATACTTGTCAACTGAGCGTATGAAGATCCAATTTAGTCTGTATTATGGAGAATTTATAAATTAAATAATTCAAAAGGAAATAAATAAAAATTAACTTGTTACGAAATAGGTTGAAATACGTCTCAGGAGTGGAAATTCCTTACACAGCTATCTCACACCAATTTCACCTAATTTAGTCAAGTTAAAAACACAAAAACATAAAAAAAAAAAAAATTTTATTTTTTTATTAATTTTTTAATTTTTTTTTGAATTTTTTTGAAAATTTTTAACTAAAAATCAAATAAAAATAACACAATAAAAACAAGTACTAGTCAACTATTCCCTCCATCAAACCTAAATAAGACATTGTCCCCAATGTCTTAAAAAGTAGAAGAATAGTTTAGAAAATAGTACCTGATTAGCTGAAATTCTACATCTAAAATGAAAATTAAAGGTTAAGATCCAGATTTACCCGTTGCTTTTTACCACGATCATTATCAGACCAATTTATCTTGGAAATGATAGGGTCAATTTGTGGTTCAAAAGTTAAGATTTGGTCAATTAAATCATGGGCAGTTCTGGCAGTGAAAATGATTTCTTTTACAGGTTTTGACACGAACTCATTTCTCCGGGCATCATCAAGAAACACACAAAGAAATTCATAAAGTCCATCAGCATTAAACAATCCAATTGGTTTCTGGTGTATGTTCAAGTTCGCCCAAGATAGCACTGTAAGAATTTCCTCCATCGTGCCCAAGCCACCTGGCAAAGCAATAAAAGCATCAGCACGGTTAATCATTTTCACAAGTCATTCGGACATACCTGGTATTATTAGTTCCTCTCAGTTTGATGGTCCTATAAGATTCGTCTCTGCCAAAGGTTTTGGGATGATTCCCAGAACTTAACTACCTTCTTCCTATACGGCCCTTGAAACGATCCCCATTAATCCAAGGCTGCCACCGCCATATACTAGGTGCATATTCCTCTCAGCTATGACTCTACTCAATTCATGTACTGCCTCAACAAACTCTGGCTTAGAACCAACACTAGTAACGCAAAATAGACAGATATTTACAACTCGTTTTCTTGAAGTTGCTTCCATTTTTTTTAAACTCTGGATGTCTTCAAGATTGCAATGACGAGCTCAATTTATAGAACCTGAAAAAGAGTGAGTAATAATAGTACTAGTACCTGCCAAATGACAATTATTAGCTAAATAGTACAATATATCGTGAAAGTCAAAAAGTCTGGATCTTGTCGGAGAAAATAAAAGAAAATAACAAAATAAATCACAATTATTAGATAAATACAAAGAGAAAATAATATTTACAAGAAGTAACGGCTTGAATGACGTCTATGCGTCTAGGATAAGCTTCCCATCCAATTTTCTTATAAATTGGCAAACAGGGTCTTTTAAAGTCAGACTCCTGAGACTTAAATATTGTCTTTCTTTTCGGAACTGTGTATATAACATGTGAATTGCGTGATGCACATATCCACTGGAATGCGTCTCAAGAGTCAATGATATGTCATCCAAAGACTCCTTACTCAAGCCATCCTTAATGAATTTAATTTTATCTTCACGGTTATCAGACATCATTCCTAAAGAATGACAACGAGTATTACATGTCATGCGTGCACATTTATAGCAAACACCCATTCTTTTAGCTCTTCTCTTTTTAGCATAGATGCTTCTTCCTAAACCAGGCAGAGATGATACAAAAGAGTCAGAGGATTCACCTGCCAATCGGACTCGTGCTTCAATAATCCAACGAATGTCAGTAGGAATACCTTTGATCATCAAAAGTCTCATTCGTTCCAAATGAGCTTTGTAGACTTTCATCAGAGAGTTTTGAGGGAGAGAAAGAAATTGCTTGTGAAGATTTGAGAGAACTTATTCCATCCTGAAATGTGACTTTACCTACAAAAATTAAACACACCAAATATAAATATATACACAAATTGCATGGGGTGCCTCCCTGCTAGCGCTAAGTTTAACGTCGTCAGCTAGACATGACTGTCCGAATGTTAGGCTGGATCTGAAAATGTGACACTTTCTTTTTGTCGCTCAATTGATTCTCCCCAGTAGTACTTGACACGCTGGCTATTTACCCTGAATGTATTGTTGGATTTGGGGTTGTATATTTCAACAACTCCGTAGGGTAACACCTGAGTAATCACAAATTGACCTGACCATTTTGATTTCAGCTTTTCAGGGAAAATTTTCAACCGTGAATCGTATAACAACACATGCTGCCCTGGCTCAAGTTGTCTGTGCACTATTTTTTTATCATGCCATTTTTTCTTCTTTTCTTTGTACAGTTTAGCATTCTCATAAGCATGTAGGCGAAATTCCTCCAATTCGTTGAGTTGGTGGAGCTGTTTTTCTCATGCTTCTTGTAGATCAAGATTTAACTTCCTCAGTGCCCAATACGCTTTGTGTTCAAGCTCCACTGGCAGATGGCACGCTTTCCCAACACCATTTGATATGGGGACATACCGATGGGTGTCTTGTAAGCTATCCAGTAGGCCCATAATACGTCATCCAGTTTTTTAGACCAGTCATTCCTTGTTGATCCAACAGTTCTCTCCAGGATTCTTTTGATCTCCCTGTTTGAAACTCCAACTTGTCCATTTGACTGTGGATGGTAAGCAGTGGCAACTTTATGAGTGACTCCGTATTTGGATAGGAGTGCATTGAAGTATCTGTTGCAGAAATGTGTGCCTCCATCACTGATAATTGCTCGAGGTGTTTCGAAGATTCTTTTTAAGGAATTTTATCACCACTTTTGAATCATTTGATGGCAGTGCTATTGCTTCAACCCATTTGGAGACATAGTCTACTGCAACTAGTATGTACATGTTTCCGAATGATGGAACAAATGGTCCTATAAAATCAATCCCACATGCATCAAATATCTCCACTTCCAGAATATTTTACAGAGGTCCTTCATTTCTCCTTGAAATATTTCTCGTTCTTTGGCATCTGTCACATTGAAGAGCAAATAAGTAAGCATCTTTAAATAGAGTGGGCCAGAACAAACCTGATTGTAGGACTTTGGCTGCAGTTTTATTTTCGCCGAAGTGTCCGCCGTATGGTGATGAATGACAATGCTGCAGAACACTATTGACCTCCTCATGTGGAACACAACGTCTCAGTAATTGATCAGCACAGCATTTGAACAAGTATGGCTCATCCCAGACATAGTGCTTGACTTCTTTGAAAAACTTCTTTCGTTGCTGATGTGTCCATTCCAACGGCCATTTTCCCGATACTATGTTACATAGTCAGCATACCAAGGGACATCATGTTGTTTCATGGCAAACAATTATTCATCTGGAAAAGTTGGTTATCCATTCTCGAGCCTCGATAAATGATCTGCCACTTTATTTTCTGTCCATTTCCTGTCTTTGATCTCTACGTCAAATTCTTACACCAGAAGCACCCAACGGATCAATCTGGGCTTGGCATCTTTCTTTGCGATCAGGTATTTGATTGTTGAATGATCTATGTAGACCACCACTTTAGGAACCAGCAGATAGGAGCTGAATTTATCAAAAGCAAACACAACTGCGAGCAACTCATTTTCAGTGGTTTTGTAGTTGAGTTGAGCTTCATTCAGAGTTCTGCTGGCGTAGTAAATGGTATGGAAAATTTTTGCTTTGCATTGTCCCAAAACTGCTCCTACAGCAAAATCACTAGCATCGCACATCACCTCAAATGGAAGGGTCCAGTCCGGTACTACTATGATGGGGGCAGAAACCAGCTTCTGTTTTAAGATCTCAAAAGTTATGTGGCATTCTTTGGTGTAGTTGAAAGGCACATCTTTCTCTAGAAGATTGCACAGATGTTTAGTAATTTTGGAGAAATCTTTGATAAATCTCCTGTAAAAGCCTGCATGTCTGAGAAAACTACGAATCCCTTTGACAGATGATGGTGGAGGTAGTTTTTCAATTGTCTCGATCTTTGCTTTATCTACCTCAATTCCTTTTTTTGAGATCTGATGTCCCAAGACAATACCTTCATGCACCATGAAGTGGCATTTCTCCTAGTTGAGTATCAGGTTGGTATCTTCGCACCTTTGTAACACATTTTTCCAGATTTTGAAAGCAGTGGTCGAACGAGTCTCCAAACACAGAGAAATCATCCATGAAAACCTTCATACTTTGTTCCAGCATGTTTGAGAAGATGGCCATCATGCAACGTTGAAATGTAGCAGGAGTATTACATAGTCCAAATGGCATCCTACGGAAAGCAAAAGTACCATACGGACATGTAAAAGTGGTTTTCTCATGATCTTCTGGGGCGATGGCAATATGATTGTAACCCGAGTATCCGTCCAGAAAATAATAGAACTCATGTCCCTCCAATCTTGTTGCTTTGTTCAACTTCATGTAGTCCATGCATACTCTTCATCCAGTCACCGTTCTTGTTGGAATCAGCTCATTCTTTTCATTTGTGACTACAGTAATTCCTTCTTTTTTTGGCACATATTGCATAGGACTCGCCCACGTGCTGTCAGAGATGGGTAGATGATGCCGGCATCCAACCATTTGATAATTTCTTTCTTCACGACCTCCTTCATGATTGGATTTAGTCTCCGTTGATGCTCCACTGTGGCTTTTTACTCGCCGTTTATCATAATTTTGTGCATGTAAAATGATGGACTAATGCCTCGAATGTCTGTTATAGTCTAGCTAATGGCTTTCTTGTGTTCTCGTAACACTCTCAGCAACTTTTCTTCTTGCTCCAATATTAGCGACAAAGAAATAATCACAGGTAAATCAGAAGAGTTTCCTAAAAATACATACCTGAGATGGCTCGGAAGTAGCTTTAGTTCCAGCTGCAATGGTTCTTCGATCGAGGGCTTGATTTGCTCCTTTTTCGGTAGTTCCAAACTTTCCACTTGTGGTGTCGATTTGAAGCGAAAGGGTCTGTCAAGATTGCAGCTGAAAGTGTGGGGGTGTCTCGCCAAAGTAATGGTTCATAAACCTAAGAAGGTTAGAATAGGACCCCAAGACTATTGATTGTATATTCATTGGATATGATCACAACAGTAGTGCGTATTGTTTCTTGGTACATAAGTCTAAAATTCCTGACATCAATCCAAATATGATAATTGAGTCAAGGAAAGCGACATTCTTTGAAGAGACATCTCATTGTAAGGAAAGACAAAGAATAGAGTCTCTCAAAAGAACTATTGATATTGTTAAAGGCAGTGATCAAGTTGGCCAAGATTCAGATCAACATGAAAATGTTGAGAAAAATGAACCTAGACGTAGCAAAAGAGCTAGAACGTCTAAGTCATTTAGACCCGATATTCTGACATACCTATTAGAAAATGAACCTCAAAGATATAAAGAAGCAATGTTTTCGACGGAGGTGCCTTTGTAGAAAGAGGCTATCAATAGTGAGATTGATTCCATCCTATAAAAATTCCTTCAGGTTGTAAGCCACTGGGCTACAAATTGATATTCAAACTGAAGATGAAACCGGATGGATCAATAGATAAGTACAATGCAAGACTTGTCATAAAAAGGTTATAGACAAAAAGAATGCCTTGATTACTTTGATACCTATTCACCAGTGACTCGTATCACGTCAATAAGAATGCTCATAGCCATAACAGCTATATTTGGTCTTGAAATACATCAAATGGATGTAAAGACAGCATTCCTAAATGGTGAACTGGATGAAGAGATTTACATGGAACAACCAAAAGATTTCAATATTCCTGGACAAGAATAGAAGGTGTGCAAATTTGTAAAATCCTTATACGGATTAAAACAAGCACCTAAATAATGGCATGAAAAATTTGACAAAAAGATATTGTCAAGTGGGTTCAAAATCAATGAGTGTGATAAGTGTGTATACACCAAATCAACTCAAAAATGATATGTCATTGTGTGTCACTACGTAGACGATATGTTGATAATTAGTAGTAATCTTGAGATGATTCAATCTACCAAGAGAGTATTGACCAGCAAATTTGATATGAAAGATTTAGGAATACCTGATGTGATCTTAGGAATTAAGATTTCCATAACATCAGAGTGGTATATATTATCTCAGACTCACTATGTTGAGAAGATACTTGAGAAATATAATAAAGGAGATCTAAATGTGGCTAGAACTCATGTAGACCTAACTCTTCATTTATCAAAGAATATTGGCTCAAGCATATCGCAATTACAGTATTCGAGAATCATCGGAAGTCTGATGTATCTCACAAATTGCACACGACCTAATATCGCTCAAGCTGTAAATAGGCTTAGCAGATATACGAGCAATCCATGACATAACCACTGGAAATGCATAGTAAGAGTTTTGAGGTATTTGAGAGAAACTTCAAAATATGGTCTGTATTATACAAGATATCATATTGTTCTAGAGGGATACAGCGATGCTAATTGGATATCTGATACAGTGGATTCCAAATCTACTAGTGGATTTGTTTTCACACTTGGTGGTGCAGCCATGTCATGGAAATCCTCGAGGCAAACATGTATTACCCGGTCTATGGAATCAGAATTCATAGCATTAGACAAAACAGCGGAAGAAGCGGAATGACTTCGAAATTTCCTATAGGATATTCCAAATTGGCCCAAACCAGTGCCAGCGATAAACATACATTGTGATAGTCAATCGGCTATTGGGATAGCCCAAAATATAATGTATAATGGTAAGTCTCGACACATATATCGCAGACATAATACCATACGACAACTTCTCTCAAGTGGCATAATTTCGATAGATTATGTCAAATCGAAGGAAAACCTAGCGGATCCACTTACTAAAGGTTTACCTAGAGAGGAAGTTGATAAGTCATCAAGGGGAATGGGCTTGAAGCTTATAAATTAAGAATTGTCACTGTGGAAACCCAACCTAGCTGACTGGAGATCCCAAGATCTAGGTTCAAAAGGGACAACTGAAACTTTGTGTAATTTAAAACAAGCACTGTAGTGTTTTATACTCTTTCCCATTCATGTAATGACGCAGAGTGTTGTCTGTCAAGGTTAGGATAAGCTAAGGCTTTTAATATTCACTATATTAGGAGAATAGTCCTAATATGGGTGTAGGCATTGCATTTTCGCATGTGAAACCTGATGATGAGTCTCAGTTGGAGGCACTACCTTTTTAGCTAAGGCTATTGCGGGAAACGGAGGTCGGAAGAGGAAATTCAGAATAAGTACGTCATCAAGTTCATTTCACAAGCTCGCTGTCTTCGTTAGTGATGCGTTCGTTACTTCGTTCGAACGTCAGGCAGATTGCGGACGTTCGTTGTAGCGTTCGAATTGGCTTTCGAACGGCGTCGGTGTTTCTGGTTTTGCTGCTAGCCTCGCACCCCAGCCCATTTAGCTCCCCAGATCCCCTAGGGGGAGGGGTTAAAGCCCTTTACCACGACGCTTTGTCGCGCCTCGCATTGTACTATTCGCCATTTATGTATTGCGTCCCATTTCATGCATCAAGTCTGTTCTCGTTCGAACACGTTTACGAACGCAACTCGAACGCGCAAGCATTTTGCCTTATCATGCATCAAGTCTCATTTCTGTTCGAACGCGTTCACGAACGCCATACGAACGGAGTATTCTGTTTCATTTCTGTTCGAACGTGTTCACAAACGCCATACGAACGTGAGCATTCTGTTTCATTTCCGTTCGAACGCGTTTACGAACGCTACTCGAATGAGAACCTTCTGTTTACCATTCGAACGCATATACGAATGTTGCATGAATGCCCACGGTAAACAGATCCTCTTGCATCACATTACGACATGTCCATCTTAGCACATAGTTACCCCCTTTGTTACGTTATGCATTGGTATTACCTCTCTAGTTGTCTATTTCTGTTATGCGCTTAAATATCTTTTCTTAATATGCATGCTAGTAAGAATGCTATTTTTTTGCGCTTCTGTGTCCACCAATGCGTTCATTAACTTGTATGCTTGTCGTATGATAATCCTTATGTATGCAAATTGAGACATAGATTACATGCAAATAGGCTGTATGCAAATTCGAATATGTGTTACATATAAATTTAGATGAACTTGTTGATGTATGTATGTGGATTTAGAAGCATGATATTCTTAGAAATAAGTGTTACTTAAGCCTGATTAAATTATTATATAAATCCTTTCATTACAAGTGGAATAAGTGGGACCATTCCGAACCCAACGGTTTGAGGTCTTCCCTTGCGAGGGGTGAGTGCGGCCTTAAATCTCATTTTCCCGGTTCACACCGGGTGGCGACTCCATTATTCTCCGTTTAGTCACCCGTGACTACTCCGTACTCCCGACCGGGCCGCGAGCCCGGGACAGCATGCGTCGCCCAATTCCTGTGGTCCCACAGTCTTGCGACTCCACTGGGGATAGAGAATCGGCCCCGAAATATTGTCTTGTGATGTTTGGATTTATGTTTAAAATTGACTGTATCTATAGTGGATAAAGTGAGTTTTAATCAAAGGCATTTTAAGGCTAGGTAATGGTTTGTGTCTTCCTTCATTCACTACCTTTCTAGAAGGAAAGGCTGTGAAGGCACCTAGATAGCCATCTACTCGTAGCCTATTGTGATGGACTAATTTGGAGGACTCGTTGTTTATTCCTGACACCAAGCGATAAGAGCCTAAGAGGCTTAGGTATTTAAGTGAGCCTCGCTCCACCTTCCCTCTGGGGAATCTACAACGGGAAATCCATTTGACAGTCCGTCACACACCATAGCTCATTGGCACGTACCTTAGTGTATAAAAAAGGGTGCGCTCACTTGGTTGCTCGAACCCTTGAGTGGGGAGACCTAGTTGTGGGCCATCCTTCGCCGGTGAGAGCCTTGGTCTATACTCTTGCTAACCCACCCATAGACCGGGTTGGCTAAAGTAACATTATTTCCTTGAATATGTGCTTGTGGACCATCCTCATTTGGATGCAGTTGGACTATTGTCAGAAATGTGGGCTTGCTGGGCCATTTAAACTGGGCAAGTTCGCACCTTATGACTATTAGGCCAAAAGCTTCTGAAATGTTGATAGGCCATTATGTAGAAATTATTATGTCATGTTTGCATCATCTTTCTTCTATGCTTGTGTTTGGGAACATCGTCGTTTGAATCCATTTGGACCATTTGTCATGGGATATGGGCTTGTTGGGCCATTTAAACTGGGACAAGAACGTATTTCATGACTATTGGGCCAAAGGCTTCTAAGTGATTGATGGGCCACTTTGTGATTGTGTTTGGAACGTTACCATTTGGATTTAGTCGGGCACTTGTCATGAGATGTGAACTCATTGGGCCATTTAAACTGGGATGGGTTCACTCCTGTGACAATTAGCCCGAAAGATTCTAAAATGGTAACGGGCCGATTTGTTTGAAAATTTTAATTGATTTAATATGTTATATATGTTACATGTATCTCGTGCACCTCATACATACATATATCATGTTAACACCATCTATGTCTCAAAAAGACATCATAGATACCGTTTGGGTTAGAGAAGAGACAAGACTCACTAAAAGAACAAGTATGAGTGAATCCGATAATGAGGTGTCCCGTATAGATCAGTTGGAAAATGGTTTCGCCAAGATTACTGAACAGTTGCAAGCCTTGACTACTGCCATGACAAATATGGTTGTACCCCGTGCTGGGGGAAATTCTGAGAACGTGAGGCGTGATGAGCCTTCGAATGGGTTGGGGGATGACGTCCCCACTTTTGATGATGACATGGCAGAATATGCAGCAGGCAGAGTGATTGGGTCTCAGGCAGAATTTCAGAAGCTTCGGGATCAGGTTGAAACAGTTACCCGCAAAATGAGGGGTAAGAATGAGGATTTGTTAGATTATGAGGCAATGACGTTCGGAGAACAGCTGCCAGCTCAGTTTAAATTGCCCGACATAGCCAAGTTTAATGGGAATGGAGACCCAAGAGTCCATCTACAGCAATATGTCTCAGTCATGAGTTCAGTGGGCCTATCACAGCGCCAAGTCCAAAAGATGTTTGGGATGTCACTCGAGGGGGCACATGTGGTTTGGTATCATAGCCTTAAGAATAAGGTTAAGGAAGATTGGAGAGAACTAGCTGATGCTTTTCTGAAGCAATATGTTACAGACTTAGAGATTGACTTGTCACTCCGTGATTTGGAGAACACTAAACAGAAGCCAGAGGAAAGTTTCAAAGAGTATGTGGATCACTGGAGAAGCCAGCTTTTGAAAATGCAGACTCGGCCCACAGAGAAGGACCAAATCAAAATGATCATCAGGGGCACCAAGCCCTCTATTTATAGTAAGCTGAGGAGGATGACTTCGATGATTTCTGATTTTCGACAATTGAGGGAAACTGTCAAGGATATTGAGGAAGAAGAGGCTGAAAACAGAAAGTTCTATGGCCAGAATAGGCGGACTTTTGGGGGGTATTCTGAGACTAAGCCCGCTACTGTCGAGGTTGCTGCCATCAGGAACCGGAAATTCTCCAACCTTGGTAGACCTTTGTCGAAGGTATTTGAAAAGTTACAGGGACAAGGAATCTTGAAACCCTTAGAAGGCAAGCCACTTCCGTGCCCCCCACCACCACACATAAATGTGAACCTTTATTGTCACTTCCACCAGCTACATGGCCATGACACCGACAACTGCACCCGCCTCAGGCATGAAATTCAAGATCTCATAGATTCCCATAAAATACCCAACCCATGAAAAGAAACCCTCAACCACCAAGCTTCTTACATGGATGACAGTGAAGAACCATAGGCCGAGGAAGAAGGCAGTGCTGCGGATGATGGAGATGTTCCTCCTAGTCTATTTGATCCAGTTTTTTTTAAATGACATTGATTTTGTTACTTGTTCGAACTCTTTACCTCAACAATAATAAAGACGTTCATTTCGCTGAAACTCTTCTGCAATATGAGAAAAGTATTCAACCTTGGTACTATGGAATCCAGTGATGAACACGGGGAACCTTCGAAATAAGCAAACAGAAAAGATAAGATAGACATTCAGAAATTGGGAAATAGAGCCAGTGAAAATATCAGACTTGGAAGGGAATTAGTTCACCGAGCCGATCAACGTAGACAGATTGAAGAAGTAGCTTTTCTGAGGAAGATAAGGCTAAGCAGTCACCAAGAGAATTGACGGAAGACCTAACCCGACGGGATAGGAACATTCATGCATGCATACACGTAACGCATTTTGCATCCTTTCGTGTTTGTTCTGTTTTGTAATAACAGGTTTCAAAAGGAGAAAAAAAAAAAAAGCGCCGAATGCAAGCCAACCAGAAGCAGTAACAGTACAATGTCAGCAGTCTTCAAGAACGAATCACATGGGCGAGGCCCATATCATCAGTATCAGTTTGGGATGAATCCCGAGGGTCGAGGCCCACATCAGTATCAGTCTGGGGGCGAGGCCCATATCAGTAGCAGTTAGGGCCAAGGCCCACATCAGCATCAGTATCAGTTTGGGGATGAATCCCGAGGGTCGAGGCCCACATCAGTATCAGTTTGGGATGAATCTCGAGGGCCGAGGCCCACATCAGTATCAGTCTGGGGGCGAGGCCCATATCAGTAGCAGTTAGGGCCGAGGCCCACTTCAGCATCAGTTTTGGGGATGAGTCCCAGGGTCGAGGCCCACATCACTATCAGTTTTGGGGATGAGTCCCAGGGCCGAGGCCCACATCAGTATCAGTTCATGGGCCAGGCCCACATCAGCATCAGTATCAGTTCAGCCGGGAATGGCACTCCAAGAATGGAAATACAGTTCGAGAATGAACAAGCCGGGAATGGCACTCCAAGAATGGAAACACAGTTCAGGAATGAACAAGCCGGGAATGGCAATCCAAGAATGGAACAGAGTTCAAGAATGAACAGGCCGAGAATGGCAATCCAAGAATGGAACAAAGTTCAAGAATGAACAAGCCGAGAATGGCAATCCCAAAATGAAGCAGAGTTCAGGAATGAACAAGCCATGAATGGTACTCCAATAATGGAAGCACGGTTCGGGAATGGACCACCTTACAAATACAGTTCAGGAATGAACAAGCTGGGAATGGCACTCCGAGAACAAAGCACGGTTCGGGAATGAACCACCTCACAGTAACGGTTCGGGAATGGACCACTTTACAGTAACAGCTCGGGAATGGACACCTCTCAGTAACGGTTCGGGAATGGACCACCTCACGGTAACAGTTCGGGAATGAACACCTCACAGTAACGGTTCGGGAATGGACACCTCACAGTAACGGTTCGGGAATGGACCACCTTACGGTAACGGTTCGGGAATGGACCACATCACAACATGGTTCGGGGATGAACCAGGGGTCGCAGCACCTCACCACCCAAATCAACTCAACACGTGGAAAGTCAAGTGGCAGTTGGCGAGCCAGGTAAGTGAAAATGCATTGCATAACTTTGATAGGATTTTCACTGTTGCACATTACACAAGTCCCATCAAAGTGGGGGCGACTGTAGGCATTGCATTTCCGCATGTGAAACCCGATGATGAGTCTCAGTTGGAGGCACTACCTTTTTAGCTAAGGATATTGCGGGAAACGGAGGTCGGAAGGGGAAATTCAGAATAAGTACGTCATCAAGTTCATTTCACAAGCTCGCTGTCTTCGTTAGTGCTGTGTTCGTTACTTCGTTCGAATGTCAGGCAGATTGCGGACGTTCGTGTAGCGTTCGAATTGGCGTTCGAACGGCGTCAGTGTTTCTGGTTTTGCTGCTAGCCTCGCACCCCAGCCCATTTAGCTCCCCAAAGCCCATAAAACACATCCCAATTTAATTAAATTAAACATTAAATATTAAATAAAATATCTAAACCATTTACCAATTAAATGAAACACAAAATATAATCATACCTAATGAAGATAAATCAAATATATTAACTTCCTAACTAAACAAATCACATACTAAATTAAAAAGATGTCATGCCTAATTAAAATCAATCATAACCAATTAAATATTTTGACTTCCTAATCTAGCCAAGATTTGTCCCCCCCCTCTCAATCCTTGACTTTCCTTGCTCAACACCAAATCAAATCCTCCTTTTAATGCCAAATCCCTTCCTTGTGAGACAAGGTGAAGCCCTAACCCTTCTCTATATAAACAACCTCTAACCAAAGCCATCCCACTCCTAGTTCACGCCCATCACAAGAAATAAAAGAAGAAAAGAATTTCCAACCCCTAGCTCATACACATAATATACACACAACTCACACAACTCACAAGAGAAAAGGAAATAACCCCAAGCCTTCACATTAAAAGCACCTTCACAAACCAATCAGCCCTACACGTCCATAAACCTCACAAATCTTCTCCACTCCATAACCGAAAATAGCAGCCCCCTAAGCCTCCACACATTACCGAAAATTACACCCCCATAAACACCTTAGATCACCGAAAAATATAGCCCCAAAACAGTCCTCACAAGTACCGAAAATCACAGCCTCATACAGTCCCTAAAAAACTTAAAAACAGTAATATAAAAACTGCATTCATAATCCTTAAAATAATCACACAAGACTGCACTAAGAACCCATACAAAGACTTGGAACAGTCCGTTAAAACATCAAACAGGTGACCTGAACAGTGAGCAGCAAAACAGAGGCCGAACAGTAGCAGAACGGAGTTCAAACCGCAAGCAAAATAGCAAAGCGGTGAGCTAGGACGCTAAACCAGTGAACCAGAGAAGTTGAGGAGCTGTACCCTTCCGACGTTCGTGAAACGCAAGCCTAAAAGTTGGCAAAAAGGTTAGACCTGAGGGTATCTTTCACACTCACTTTTTGTACTATTTATTAAATATTGCTTGCATGATTGTCATGTTGAAATGCATGTTGTGGCCCTTGAGTAGATGAATATGCATGGATTGTGAGATGTTGTATGTTGTGGCTGTGGAATAAAATGAGAGATGTGTCAACTCTCGCGGTATATCGGATGGAACCCCGACATAAATTTCATAGCCGATTCCGAATGGACGGTAATATGATCTGTACTCGGGACACAACTCCACGTACCGCTTGAGTAAACGGCACTCTCTTTTTGTTTTGTGTTGCTTTGGTTTATTTAATTTTCGTCATTTGAATTTTGCATGTTGCTTATGTATGCATGATTCAATCAAGCGCATGGGCTTAGTAGGTGGAATGAAAGATCCTCTATGGGGAGGGGTTTAAAGCCCTTTACCATGATGCTTTGCCGCGCCGGTTGATGTGTGTTCGGTTGAATGCAAGATACGTTCAATCGGGCATACTAAGTTTGACATTATTGCGTTTAATTCTCTGTATGCATGACTCAATCGAGCGCATGGGCTTAGTAAGTGGAATAAAAGATCCCCTATGGGGAGGGATTAAAGCCCGTTACCACGATGTTATGCCGTGCCGGTTGATGTGTATTCAGTTGAATGCAAGATACGTTCAATCTGACACACCAAGTTTGATGTTATCGCTTTTAATTCTTGACATGCATGATGTGATCGAGCGCATGGGCTTAGCAAGTGGAATGAAAGATCCCCTAGGGGGAGGGGTTAAAGCCCTTTACCACGACGTTTGCCGCGCCTCGCATTGTACTATTCGCCATTTATGTATTGCGTCCCATTTCATGCATCAGGTCTGTTCTCGTTCGAACGCGTTTACGAACGCGCAAGCATTTTGCCTTATCATGCATCAGGTCCCATTTATGTTCGAACGTTTTCACGAACGCCATACGAATGCGAGTATTGTGTTTCATTTCTGTTCGAACACGTTCACAAACGCCATACGAACGTGAGCATTTTGTTTCATTTCCGTTCGAACGCGTTTACGAACGCTACTCGAACGAGAACCTTCTGTTTACCGTTCGAACGCGTATACGAACGCTGCACGAACGTCCACGGTAAACAGATCCTCTTGCATCATATTACGACATGTCCATCTTAGCACATAGTTACCCCCTTTGTTACGTTATGCATTGGTATTACCTCTCTAGTTGTCTATTTCTGTTATGCGCTTAAATATCTTTTCTTAATATGCATGCTAGTAAGAATGCTATTTGTTTGCGCTTCTGTATCCACCAATGCGTTCATTAACTTGTATGCTTGTCGTATGATAATCCTTATGTATGCAAATTGAGACATAGATTACATGCAAATAGGCTGTATGCAAATTCGAATATGTGTTACATATAAATTTAGATGAACTTGTTGATGTATGTATGTGGATTTAGAAGCATGATATTCTTAGAAATAAGTGTTACTTAAGCCTGATTAAATTATTATATAAATCCTTTCATTACAAGTGGCATAAGTAAGGGACCATTCCGAACCCAACGGTTTGAGGTCTTCCCTTGCGAGGGGTGAGTGCGGCCTTAAATCTCATTTTCCCGGTTCACACCGGGTGGCGACTCCATTATTCTCCGGTTTAGTCCCCCGTGACTACTCTGTACTCCCGACCGGGCCGCGAGCCCGGGACAGCATGCGTCGCCCAGTTCCTGTGTTCCCACAATGGGTTAAGGCAGATTACCTATTTATGGTAGATCACCTATTTCAAGTAAGAAGTGAGGCCGCTTCCATGGGAGTTTTTAAAGGTTGAATTCCCTAAAGTACTTGATGAATCCAGGACCAATATTCATGACCGAAATAAACACAACTGTAGAACAGGAAATGGTTGAAGTAAAGATGTGTGTTGGCAATTGTCTTGGTTTACACCAACGACATAACAGTTCAAGACTATGGGTCACTGGTTTTCCAAGTAAATCCAATTGTCATTCACTAGGAAAGGTTCAAGGCGAAAACTATCTATTTCGATGCAGCTTTATTTCACGGAAACTCTCTTAAGTCTGTAATAATATTTAGAGAATTGTGGGGGATTGTTGTAAATTCTCTAAATATATGGTATGAGACTATGCTTGTATGAGGGTCATGTCCCTTGAGTAGTGCCTTATGGGAAAGACACAAACATGTAGGGACATATCCTCTAAATTGAAAGGATAAGTCTCTAGGCTCCAAAGGGCATAAGGGAATGGGTATAACCCTTAGGATGGTTACACCCCAAACCAAAGGGCGCCCTCAAATGCACCTTCCATGCTTATATATAGGAGCCTTGGGTTCATTCTTAGGAGATCTAGAAAATAAGAGAAGTCTTTCATGGTTTAGAGTCATTGTGTAAAAGAGAGTTTCCTCCATATTCTTTGTTCAAGATCTTGTGAAAGGAGTGCCCCTTTTTTAAGAAGTATCTAAGTAATCTTGGGGAAACGTTAGCCACAAAACATTCCGTAGAGCACCGAGGCACGCCTAATAAGTTCTTAAGGACAGAGGCAACTCGACTCTGACTTAAGTTTTATTATCATCTTCTACATTTCCAGCTTTTTCTAAGTCTTATTGTTATTTTCAATTTGGCATGTTAATGAACAATTGATTCCATTGTTGTGTTCTGTTTTGAAATGATTTAGATAAATTTACATATTAAATTTCGTTTGATGACACTAATTTACCAACAAAATCGGGTAAAACTCAAGTTTAGTGTTAAGTGGTTGATATAGTGGATATTAGTCATCGTCGGGGATATTATTAAAAAGGAGAAAGTATATAAAATTAGAAATTAATCAATATTAATAGAAAGAATAAATTTATTGATTGGCGTATTGAATTTGTTTCATATAAATGACACAGTCAACAATTTTGGTGAGCCTCATCATCTAACTTTTGCATGGGAAAGAAAGATACACACACCGAATTATATGTGTGTGTGTGTTGGATTAAATGACCAAAAAAACCTTGACGTAAAATGAAACACACCTTAGATGAGCAGGCTGTAAAGGCAGTGGGGACCCAATGCATCAGATTATGGAGACAACTCCTGGATTTTCACAGGCAAAAGAAAAAAGCAGTGATTGAAGATATGATGTTACCGCTTTTGCTTGCTTTTTATTTTTTTAACTTTTTCTTTTGTGGACTTGTATCTTTAATTGATTAATTCAAATTTATTTGACAAAAAGAAAACAAGACAAAAGCAATAATTGTATAATTTTTTAATTTCCAAATTAAAGTTTAGGTTTTCTCCAAGTCAAAGAAGAGAGGTTTCTTGTGCAAGCAGCCAAGTAGGGGGGGGAAGCCATCAACCTTCACCTCCTTTTTAATTTTATTCTTCATCAATAACTATAATTTTGCTTTATCTTTTCATATTCTCTTTTTCTTACATTGGTAACATGACCAGATTACCCAAGTTTAATGTTTCACAAATACTATTTTAATTCGCAATTATTAAGTATTTATAGTGAAGGCAGAATATATAATATTTACTATTCCATTAATTAATTAATTTTTCGACAAACCTCGACGGAACAGAAAAAAAAATTTATTGAATAAAAAAAAATATTTAGTCAGAGACGTTAGGAATATTACACGTTAATTTATTTTAGTAATATAGTATTTTTAAATAATGAAGATAAAAAAATAACATATTTTATTATTTTGTTCATGTAATATTACTCGCTGTGTTGGTTGTCCAACCAATACTTTTATCTCAATTGGGAGGGAGAGAAGTGAGCTCCATGAGTTCCTGCCAAATAGTAAAGAAAGATTGGCTAGATTTTTTTTTTTTTTTGAAATTGTTGGAAATTTCGTCATTAAATTATCTCTTCCGTTCTTAAACGGAGCAGGTAAAACTCCCGACTGTCTCAGACTCTTATAAGAAACGCAGTCCTTAAATTCGAACTCATGAACTCAAGATAAGATCATGAACTCTACACCACCAAATCACGCCCCTTAGAGAAATATTGGCTAGACATAACACCTTAATTTCAATTACTGGTAAGAATATATTATTATTATCATTATGCAGTCATAGGGACAGCATTGGAATTTTCTAAAAAAATAAACAATTGCTCTCCATCACCAGGTGATTACATAATTTCCATAGAAACTAAACCATTTATAAGTTCCTACAAAGACATCAACAATATCATCACTCTCTCTCTCTCTTTGGTTTCATAATTAATTAATTATTCTTCTGGTGCTTCAGCTGGTTAATGGATATTGATCCCTTCTGGATACTGGGGGGGAGGTTTCTTGATTCTAATAATAATTATTATTATTTTATCATGGCATCAACAGCTTTTGAATCTTCATCAAAACAACATCATGCAAATGCTTTGTTACTATTTTTTGTTCTTATTCTCTTGTTTTTTCCTCTCTTATTTGCTCGCCCAAACAGCAAGCAACTCCTCTCATATACTCCAGCTTCAACACAAGAATTGCATCCTGCAGCAAAGCATAAATCAACAACTGCTGCCAGTACTGCTGCTGCCAATGCTACAGATGATCAACAATTTAGAGCAGCTGCCCATGAAGTTCCCAGTGGCCCAAATCCTGAATCCAATTAGTAAGCAAGCATTATAAAGTGATGAGAAGCTAAATATATATTATCAATAGTTTGTTTTCTACTTTTATTTCTTTTTAAAACTGGATTAATAAATTGTATATATAGTAAGTCTATAATAATACTATTATTTTCCTTATGATTTTCAGGTTAATAAATCTCCGTATGCATAGCTTAATGTTAATAATATATGTGCAAATCTTCAGAAAATAGGAAAATATATCATTTCTGTGATATGTTTCTTTGATTCAGTAATAGGAAAAAAATTGCCCGAATTATTTCAGGCAAGCCAAACATTGAAACGACACGTTTAAAGTTTTTCCGATTCTTTTTCTGACAAAGTAGGATTTAATTGTGCTGTTAATTTGAGATTGATAAAATTAATTAAAGTTTCCCACGTGAATAATGTTTGTCTAGATTTTGTCTTTGTTAGATCTGAATTGAATCCTGAAACTTATTTTGAATTTCTGTCAGAATGAAGATGGATGTGTCAATTTTTGTGCACAGTGACTGATCTAGGTTTGGTTTTGTGTTTAGAAAATAATTCAGTAGGTCATGGATTTTTGCATTTGTCTTATCAACCACATGGCCCAATAAATCTGGCACCGAAAAAGTCATAAGATATCATTTGATAATCATCACGGTGGTATCATTTGTCTACATCAATGGTGATTTTGTTATAATTGTTTAATACTTCCACTAACTTCAGTAGTAGCAGCAATTTTGCAAACCTAATAAAGAATTTTACTCAACGATGTGTTTAAAGTTGAAGAAACACTGTATTGCTTCTTGTAATATCAGTTAACATGATTTTCAGTATTAATGATGATTATGTTGTAATTTTTTTTCTCCTTCCACTAGGCTTGTATTTTCATTCCTAGCTATCACATATACATTAGTCCAGAAAATGTGTACCCTTTTCCCCCCCTTTTTGCTAATTTCTCCTTCCTGCTATCTATATGAATAGGCAGGGGTGGACAAATTTCCTGTATCAGTCTCGAAATTTTCAAGATGGGACAAATATGGGAATATGTTTTGAGATCGATCGGATATAATTTGAGTGTACCCGATCAGGTACTTCCGGATACGAGAATTTCCGAGTCAGGATTGGGAATTCTTGTACCTATTATTTTTTAAAATTTTAACATTTGAAACGGTATTATTTTGTTTTAAAAAGCATGACTCGATGTGTGAACGGGTACACAATATCTGGTCTGATATTTTGCTACTCGAATGGAAATTAACTCCATGTTGGGTACCTAACTCCCGATCGGAGTACCCAAATCTCGGCCTATCCCGAACATATCGGACGGGTCGGTAGTTGGGTACCATTTCGGGAGCTATTGAGAACAAAATCTTAATACTCGAAATTCTCAATTCTCAATTGAGAATTTCTGAACCCGAAATTTCCCACCAGTATGAATAGGGCTGAGACTCTATACTTATTTTCAAGACAATAGATTTTACCAACTCAACCAATTAACGCTTACATGTATTCTTATCTAAGTGGTTTATAAGAGACACAACTAGGGTCAATATGGAGTACTACTTAACTACCGGTTTTGAACATATTAATAAGACATTTAAAATAATTTCAATCTTCAATTTGACTAACTTAGGCCTAAAATTTTAAGTTTTTTGGTTATATTGTAACAAGCCATCAGCGTAGCAAAAATAAAATACTCGTTAGTATCTTTGGGATGATTATGCCACTAGGAAGCTGTTCTCAAACTTCATATTCTCATTTTATTATTCAAGGGATTAACTAGAAGGCTACTAAGTACTAACTGCGAGATTGCTTCGCCTTTGGTGAGGATAACATGTTTATTGACTGCTATACTTCAGTTGGGAAAAAAATTAACTCTCCCTGATAATTAGTAATTTAAAAACCAGACCGATAACTAAATCGGTGATTAACAGATTCAATGAATCACTGGTTAAAATTATTCTGGTTGAATCGGAAAAACCGGATGATGTTATAAATAATTAATTTATAAAAAAATTTAAGAACCAATTAGTATGGTTCACCGGCTTCACCAATTTTTACTGATTCTTTAATATCACGATTTTTAGGATTTAATCGGACCGAACTTACTATCGATTCCCAGTTCAATAAATTCAACCGCATGTCCGGTTCTATTTTTAAAACCCATGCTATTGATAAAACCATTAATTCTTGAGCCTCTTTGGAAATTCTTTATTATTATTAATGATGCGAAATTACACAAACCAGTTGTTAGAGATATTCTTATCTTTTGAATTTAGGGTCATGAAGATTTAAAATATTTTTAATTAAATAAAATATTTTTAATATAATTTTAAACATTACCCAACTGGCTCTTAATTTAAACCAATTCAAATTATTCATTCTCATTCTCATAGTTTTTGGAACCGGATCGAATCGACCGCTTCGACCGATCCAATCAGGAACCGACCGTGAGTTCGGTCTATAAATATATAAAAAATCAGTCTGATAAAAAACCGGTCAAAACTGGTAACAACTAAATTGGACCGGCCCAATTTTTTTAATTTTTTTTAGTTTTTAAATTTTTAATTAAATAAAATTATTTATTACGTAAGCTGGTTTTACCTATTTTTTATACACGGTTCAACCGATCGAACCAGTGACCCAATATTAAATCTTTTATATCACTGGTTCGATCCGCGGCCTAATTCTGACAATACTACTTATTCTTAACAGTCTTTTTTTCCCTTTCGGTATGGAGCCATGGTTTTGTGATTCTCTTACCACTGAAGACTGTTTATGAGGAAAATTTACTATTTATTACTACTTGAATATAATTTACAAAGATTACAAACTTTGTTACAAAAACCTCATTCTTCATTATATAAGCTCTCTTACTTGGACTTTAAACTCTAAGCTCTCTTACTTGGAGCTTCTTGTTAGGTATGCTTGAACTCTCAAATGAGAGCACAATTTATAGGCAATGACTTACCTTCTTACTCAACACAATTAGTGGAGTGGTTGTCATAATTGTCCACTAATTCAGTGGTTAGGGGCGGTTACACCAAATCATTAATTGATTAATGGTGGTTGCGACAAACTAATCATGCATGTTGGATTCATATCAATTCTCCCCCTCCAACTACATCTGAAATGATTAACATCTGACAACTATCTTGGCCATGTCTTTGCACAACTCTAACTTGTCTCGGGGTACACTACAAGAAAACTGCCAAATAGTGACGGAAAAATATGTAGCTAATCCGTCTTTAATTGACCATTAGCGACGGAATAGAGACGGAAAAATTCCGTCTCTATTTTGTTGGTCGCAAAAAAAATAGCGACGGAAATATTCCATCTGTCGCTAAAGTTAGCAACGGATGGAAATTTCGTCTCTATATAGCGACGGAATTTTCGTCGCTAATTAGCGACAGTTAGTATTCCCTCGCTAAATAGTAACGGAAAATTTCGTTTCTATTTAGAGACGGAATTTCCATCGCTAGCGACAGAAATTTTGTTTCTATTAGCGACGGAATATTTTCGTAGCTATATTTTTTTTTGAAAAAAATATTAAAAACTAAAATTTTAGAGAGGCGGGAAATTTAAAATTTTAAAAATATTTAGCGACGGAATATTTCCGTAGCTATATTTTTTTTTTAACGAAAATTTTAAAATTTTAGAGAGATGGGAAATTTAAAATTTTAAAAAAATATGAAACTTTTAAAATTTTAGAAATGAAAAAATTTTAAAATTTTAGAAAAGAAAAAATTTAAAATTTTAGAAAGGAAAAGTTTTTTAAATTTTAGAGAGGTGGGAAATTTTATAATTATATAGATATGAAAATTTTATAAATTGTAGAGATATGAAATTTTTAAATTTTAGATAAGGGAAAATTTTAAAAATTTTGAATGGTATAAAATTTAAAAAAAATGAATTTTTTAATTGTTATATATACATCTTTAATTATACAAGATACCGTAATGTCCACTGCGAGCTTTGACACACCACCATCCATTTCTGAAATGTCCACCGTTTGTTTCTTAAGAAATTTTAAAAGTGGGGATAAGAAAAATGAGAGATTGATAATGAGAGTTGAGGTATGAAAAAATTTGATGGTATATGAAATTGAGTAAGAAAATTTTGGATGGTGTATTGGAGTTGAGAGTTAAAAAATTATGATGTATATATAGAGGAAAAAAATAAGAAAAGCGAGAAGATTTGTAAATTTTGTAGACATTTGAAATTTTCATAAGGCGGGAAATTTTTTGAAATTTGACGAAAATTAGCGACGGAATAGATATTCCGTTTCTATTTAGCGACGAAAAATTCGTCTCTATTTTTTAAAAAAAAAAAGTAGCGCCGAAAGGAATAAATTTTGGGGGATTGAAAATTTTAAAAATTAGCGACGAAATAGAAACGAAATAATTTTGTTTCTAATTATCAATAAAAATTAAAAATTAGCTATGGAATTGAAATTACGTTTCTAATTAGCGACGGAATTTTAATTCCGTTTCTAATTAGCGACGGAAGAATTCCGTTTCTAATTAAAAAAATAAAAATAAAAAGTTAAGATTAGAAACGGAATTGAAATTTCGTTTCTAATTAACAAAAAAAAATAAAAATAAAAATAAAAATTTAAGATTAGAAACGGAATTGAAATTCCGTTTCTAATTAGCTACGAAATTGAAATTCTGTTTCTAATTAGCGACGGAATTTCAATTCTGTAGCTAATTTTAAATTTTTATTTTTATAATTAGTGATTAGATAGTCTAACAGTGCATCTCCGAGAAATTCCAGCCGCTGCAATTGCAAAGCAGGTATTACAATAGAGCTTACCCAACATTAAGAAAACACAACATTCATTGGAAAGGGAAATAATTAAGGGTGGGAGCGGTTCGGTTTGGTTCGGTTTTTGCTAAAAACTGAACCAAACCATATTTTACGGTCCGATTTTTTTACCTCTAAAACCAAACCATTAAATAACGGTTTGGTTCGGATTGAAAATTTTTTAAACCAGCGGTTTACGGATTGGTTCGGTTCGATTTACGGATTATTCTACTTAAAAAAATTCATCCACTTAAGTGAAGATAAAAAAAAAAACTAGTCTAGCGAACAAATAGTATGAAGTGATACGGTATAAGCTGTGACTCCAGAGAACACATGCACTCAATAGAGGATTGAAAAATGAGGCACAATTAGTTTTTGTATTTTTTAAAAATTACCTCGAATAATAATGCTACCATCATTCTAATTAAGAGACAAATCCAACAGCTTACTTTCAAGAATAAACCATAAAACAAAAAATTTAAGAATAAAATTATTAACAAATAAATTTAAGAATAAAAGTATTAACAAAAAAATTAAGAATAAAAGTATTAACATACTAATAAAAAGAAAACATAAAGTAAAATTAAAAGAAAAATACAAATCTTTTTTTTTAAATATATAATTTTTTAATTATAACGGTTCGGTTCGGTTTAACAGGTGCGGTTCGGTTTAGCATCTGAACCGAACCGTAAACCGTTTGGGGTGGGCCAATCCGAATCGCTAACCGAACCGTTAGAAAAAAAACCATAAATTCTGCCCGGTTTGGTTCGATTTGCTGTTTGGTTCGGTTCGGTCGGTTTTTTTGCCCACCCCTAGAAATAATGCCTATATGTTGCCTATAATGCCTATATATATATATATGTATGTATGTAACATTTTATTAAACAAAAGATTAAATATGGGTCTGGTTTGTTAATCAACACTTATATAGTTGCAATTAAATAGTAATTTTATTAGAAATATAATAGCTCAATTTAATATTTAATTTCATTAAATTAGTATTGTTTAAAATCTTCTTATTCGAAAAATTAAGCCGACATGAAAAATATTTGATTTTAAAAAATAACAAACTGAAATTAAAAAATATATATATATATATATAACATAAGAAAATGAAAATAAAACTTGAAAGGCAAAGTGGCAAAAGTATAGGCAACCTGCTGATTTATTTTACTAAAAATAGGATATATTTGTTGGAGACAAAAAGAGCAATTTTGATTTGAATTAGAATGCCGAATCGGTATTTCATTTTATTTTTTTAAAGCAAAAGTACGATAGGCAACTTGTTGATTTATTTTATTAAAATTATGATAGAGTAGTATAATATATAGATTTTGATTTCAATTATAATACTAAAAGTGATTAATATTTGTTTTGTTTGATTGTTTTTTTCATAAATATGTATATGGAAATATACTTTTTAAATTATTATTTTTTTAAATTGTGCATAATAGATTTTGATATTAATAAGAATAGTGAAAGGGATTAATAATTGTTTTTTTTTTGTTCCATGTATACGGTATGGCAGTATATGTTTTAAATTATTATTATTGTTTAAATTATTATTAAAATAAAATTTAAAATTAGCGACGGAATTGAAATTCCGTTTCTAATTAGCGACGGAATGGAAATTCAGTTTCTAATTAGCGACGGAATAATTCAGTTTCTACTTAACAAAAAAATTAAAATAAAAATAAAAATTTAACATTAGCTACGTAATTGAAATTTCATTTCTAATTAGCTACGGAATGGAAATTCCGTTTCTAATTAGCGACGGAACAATTCCGTTTCTAATTAACAAAAAAAAAATAAAAATAAAAATAAAATTTTAACATTAGCTATGGAATTGAAATTCCGTTTCTAATTAGCGACGAAATTAAAATTCCGTTTCTAAGTAGCGACGGAATTTTAATTCCGTTTCTAATTAGCGACGGAACAATTCCGTTTCTAATTAACAACAAAATTAAAATTAAAAATAAAATTTAAAATTAGCGACGGAATTGAAATTCTGTTTCTAATTAGCGACGGAAAAATTCCGTTTCTAAACAAAATTAGCGACGGAATAGTAATCTGTCTCTAATTAGCGACGAATTTTCATTTCCGTCTCTAATTTAGAGATGAAATTTTTTTTGTCGCTAAATTTCGTCCTTAATTTCATTATCTGTTTCAATTCCGTCTCTATTCCGTCGTTAAATTTTGAAACGAAATATTATGTCGCTAAATTTCGTCGCTAAAATTGTAATTTCTTGCATTTGTAACCACTTTTGTTGACATGTTGGATGTGTCTCTGTACAACACACTTCACTGTGACTCTACACAGTATTTTTCATTGTGTCTCTACACAGTACTCTTCTGATGTGTCTCTGCACTCTATTGTGTCTCTGTACAGTAAACTTCTTTGTGTCTCTGCACAGTACTCTTCTGTTGTGTCTCTGCATATCACAGATCCGCTGCCATATTTCTTCACCTATTTATTCCTCAGTGTCTTCTTGTCTTGTGGGAAACTATATGCCCCCCTCTCATCAGTAAGTTGAATATATTCGGATCTTGGATATCTGGTTGATGGAATCCTGCCTCACTCTGATCTTCTTATCTGAGGTCCACTGGTTTCGGGAGATCTGTCATCATCCAAATCTGTGGATGATCATGTAGCTTCTCGTGGAGCGTGTTGCGGCTCTCTCTGCTCAACACTCTAGCGGGCTGTGTCTCCCCCTACTCAACATCATCATCTGCCTCCTCTAGTTCTGTTTCTGAAATATCATGCACCCTATCTGTGGCCAATTATGATGGTGTTGGGTCTGGAGTTCTGTCGGTATTGAAATTGGAATACATATTGGGCTTTTCAATGTCTTCAATTGTCTGATCTTCAAGAAACTCTACATTCCGACTTCTGATAGTCATATTTTCCCTCGGATCTCATAGTATGTATCCAAATTATTCATCTCCATAGCCTAGGAATATACATGGAGTTGTCCTTGCATCGAGCTTCTGTCTGAGCTTCTTGGATACATGTGCAACGGCTAAACAGCCGAATACTCTAAAGTGAGAGTATGATTGATTCTTTCTAGACCACACTTTCTCCGAAATCTCAAAATTCAACGGTACAGATGGTGATCTATTGATTAGATAGCAAGCGGTACGAACAACTTCTCCTCAGAATGGCTTTGGCAGCTTAGCCATACTGATTATGTTTCTGACTTTCTCCATAATGGCATGGTTCATTCTTTCAGCTACACCATTATGTTGTGGGGTGCGTGGAACAATTCTCTCATTTCTAATAGCATGTCTTCTACAGTAGGTATCGAACTCCTTGGAACTGTACTTATCTCCATCGTCTATGCGGAGGCACTTCAGCTTCTTCCATGTTTCACATTTTACCATGGCGTGGAACAACTTGAACTGATCTAGGACCTGATCTTTCGTCTTGAGTAAATACACCCACACTTTCCAAGAAGCATTATCAATGAAAGTCAGAAAATAGTTATTATCGCTCAGTGATCAACCTCCAAGAGACCACACACATCAGAGTGTACCAGACTGAGCAACTTTGATCTTCTCTTTGAAGAGAAATTAAATTAGACTTTGTGTTGCTTACTAAACAAAATGGTTTCAATGACCTAGTGCAACATCATTGGTAAGCTCATTCTTGGTCAGGGTAGACAATCTTTTCTCACTCATGTGATCGGGTATCTGGTTCCACAGATTTTGAGAAACCTATTTTTCAGCTACATTGAGGCTGTCTGTACAAATCTTCACATGAGACTTGTATAGTGTGCCGCAAATATGTCCTTGAGTGACAAACATGGCACCTTTTGTCATTCTCCATGTGCCATTTCTGAAGTGACTGTCATAGCCCTGTTTGTCAAGTGTTATCCCCGAGAGTACATTCAACCGAAGTTCTAGAAAATGTAGGACATCTTTCAAAGTTAATGTACACCTGATATTTGTCTGCAACTGAATATTACCAAGTCCTACTATCCTAGTGGAACTGATATTTCTCATCTTCACTGAACCAAACTCTCCAAATTTTTATGTTGTGAAGAAATCCTTGTGAGGAGTGATGTGGTAAGATGCTGCAGTATCTACCACTCACTCAACATCTTGAGTTACGGTGTGAAGGCATGCCTCTTCATGTATGAAGCATATGACTACATCTCATTGGACAACTACTAGTATCTCTCATTTGTTAGTCTTCGATTGGAAATTGTCTTGGTCTTGCTCTCGTTGCAGTTTTCGACAATTCTTCTATAAGTGGCCTTCTATGCCACAATTGTAGCACTTATAGGTAAGGATCCTTATATCTGAGTATCTACCTCTTGTTATGCTTGTGCCTCTCCCTCTTTCTTTTCCTTGATGTCTTCCTCGATTCTCTGTGATGAAGGCTTCTATCTATTTTGAGCCAACATCATTTCTCATGGACTTTTCATTTGACATGGCATCTTTTACTATAGGCATGGTAAGTTTGCCTCCTGGAGCTGAATTACTGAGAGTAATCACCAATATTTCTCAGCTATCAAGAAGAGAACTGAGTAGTATGAGGGCTTGAACTTCATCTCTCAACTGCATGTCTACTGTAGAGATCTGATTCACTAGGCTTTGGAACTCATTGGTGTGTTCTGCAATGGAAATTTCACTATGTAGCTTCAAGTTCACCAAACGCCCCATTAACAAGGCTTTATTCCGAGCTATCTTGACCTGGTATATGCCTTCCATATATATCCACATTCTGTTAGCATCTGTGTCTTGTGCTACGTGGTGGAAGACACTATGGTTGATCCACTGCATAATCTGACCAAGAGTTAAGTTGTTGAGTTTATTTCAGTCACTCTCTTTGATAGGATCTGGTCTCACTCATTTCACCTCGATAATATCAAACGGATTTTTACAGTGCAAATAATCTATCATTCGAGGTATCCATTGTTAGACAATTATGACCCATAGCATCATTATTTGTACAGAACATGGCGTTGTTGTACAAATTAACTATGTGACAAAGGAAATTGCTCTTTTATCATTTGTAATTGGATTACCTAGATATATAAATGATAAAAGTCCATATGATTAGTACCAGATTAATAAGATATGAGACAATATTAATCCACGTAAGGTTTAATCATTAAATATCCATAGTCATAGTATTATTGAGATTGGACATCGATAATGCGGAATAGGCTAGTATTACACTTGTGCGTGTTATGGAAGCGTAACAGTAAAGTTCTCATATATTTGGGTATTGGATACTCATACAAGTGTAATAGGAGGTTCTGTTTACCGATGGTACAGAAACAGCTTCGCTCTGGATAGACCCCTCGGAATCCCATTGGTAGTATGACTATGTGTCTATGGGAATCTGAATCAGGGTATGTGTATTTGGTCTTAAACTGAGACTTGCATCGCTAATACTTGCGACAATCAATATACTTTGGTTTTGGTCGTCCGGGGCTTTAATAGGTTATGTGTACGCCTCTTCTGGGTATATTGAGAATCGTAGTGTATTGGGTGTGATGTCAAGATGGAAGTATCACTTCAGTCATATGGAGATGATGATCACGTAGGATACGGAACTAGTACTCTTAAGTACTGTAGTCATCGGGGTAATATGACTAGGTCATGATTATCCGATTATAGAGACTAGTTACTAGAGATCCGATATATACTTCGTATGGGGCAGACACAATTCCAGCTTTAGGCCTAGCATGTGATATCGATACTGGATCGCAATACTCAATACTACGTATACTACGCCTGAGATAGATTACATATTCATTAAAAGAATATTTCTGGAGAATTGGGTAGGCACGGTGCTTTGCTAGAAGCCAACCATGTCTTGTAAATCGGTAAAAATGTGGTACGGGGTACGCACATATTCGGATAGTCCGATAACCGGATTTACTGCCAACATATCCAAAGATCTCATGGGTCGCTTCCCGAAGATTCACCGATGACCTATGACTCGAACATAATTAATATGGGATTAATTAGAAGAGAGAGAAAATTAATCTAGGATTAATTATGGTAAGAATTTATCTGGGATAAAATTCAATTAGAAGAGAGAGAACGATTAATTCGGAATTAATCGATTAAAATAATATATTCGATATATTAAATGAATTAGATTTCATAATGGAAATAAATTGGATTTTAAATGGGTGAACGAATTAATTTAGAATTAATTCGCGAGCGACTTTAATAGTAATTTTGCTAGGCATAATTATTTAATTAAATTTGATTTAATTAAGTCGCAACGGAAAATTCGTTAATTCAGAATTAACAAACCCGAGCTCGGAATGTACTTGCGGGCCCACTCGAATTTTGAATTCAAATGGGGCCCACATGTCACATCACATGTCACATCGCTTGTCTTTCTCATCACTTTTTGTGATGGAAGTTAGTGTGATGTGATGATAACTTGTTTCTTACACAAGTGTCAAGTTTGATGGACTTTTACCAAATATTTGATTTTGGTATATCATTTTGATTTTTGGAAAATCATATACAAGTTACACATTCACTTTTCCTCTATCTCTCTCATTGGCGTGAACATTAGCCAATTTTCTCTCCTTTGGGCGTGAACCTAGGGTTCATTTTCTTTGATTTTTGATTCAAAAATCTAAGGTGCTAGCACACAAAGAATCATTCAAAGGTGATAGTGAAACTATTCCCATGAGTTTGGAATTCATTCAACAAGCTTGGAAGCTCAATATACATCAAAGAAATGAGCTTGGAGCAACTTCTCAAATGAAAAGTTTTGAACTCTACACCTACATCCAATCCGATCAATGTAAGTATTTCCACTACTTTTTTACGTATTCGCATGATTTTATGCTTAATGATCTTGGACTTTGTTCTTTGAGAACCCAACAATGGTATCAGAGCCGAAATTAAGCATGAAATGAATTAGGGTTCTTAATCTTGAATTTGGGTTTTTTTTGATTTGAGCATGATTTAATCAAATTGTTTGTTTGAGTATACTTAGATAATGATAACTTAGAGTTATGCATGATCAATTTTATGAAAAATTAATTGGATTAATTTTCCCCAAATCAATAGGCTTGGCCGAATGTGATATGTACCCTGAGCTCTTGGTGATTTTTGATTTTAAGCCATTGGATGTGTTTAGAATGTTTGGATATATTGATTTGTGATTTAATTGGATTGAAATCAAAATCGGATATAAAAATCCCATGATTGCCGTGAGCCTTGGAGAGCATGTTGGATTGATTTTGCTTCAATTTGTGTTGGGCATAAGTTGATTAATTAAAGCATGATTAATTAGTGTAATTGGTGTTTTGGAAATATTAATTTAACTAATTAATTATGGCTAATACATTTTAATTAAATATTGTGATATTTGGAATATTGTGATTAAATAAATTAGCCTTTAATTTTGAATTGGATAATGTTGTTGTATTTGAGCTTAATGGGCTTGGTTGGGCCAAGTTTGGTTTAGGATAATTGGGTTGGATCCAATTGGGCCTAAAACCATTTCCATAAAGTCCAAATATAATAATTGGGCCTTTAAAATTTTAATTGGGCCTAATGGGCCAAAATTAATTTTATGGCAAATAGGGTGATTCCTTTATTAGGCCTTGGCATTTGGGTTTGACCCATATTGGCCAAAGCCCATGCCTTAAGAAATTAATTGAAAGCCCATTGGACTTTAATTAAATTGACATTGGATGTTAATTGGGCTTTGAGACCCATAAAGATTGGATTTGGAATCCAAGTCTAAAAGACACATTTAAAGTGTAATTATTTAATTTGGAATTAAATAAAGAATTAGTATTGAATACAAATTAAATTGGATTTAAAATTGTAGTTCGATATAATTCAAGAATTCGCACTTTAAGTACTTATTCTTAAACGAGTTGGACTCGCGCAAATCAAATCATTGTTTGAATATTGGATGGTCATTAATCAAAGATTAATTAATTGGATTAGATTGATTGATAACATGCTTTGTGTGAATACATGGATGTATTGTATGAATAATGTATATCGGATGGATATTAGATGGGTGAGGGCAATTTTGGAAATTATTGTAATAAATTTAGAATTTATTAAATTGGACCTGCGTGTCCAGCCTTTATCTCTCGATTCTTTGAAATTCTCTTCTCACCTATTCCCCTCAATGTAAATGAGGTTTCTTTAAAAGTATTATGTAATTGGGTAGGACTTAGAATAGTGCTAGCCGGGGAGAGGAAATAGAGTGATTTGTTCTAGGAACAATTTGTGAGATATCCATCCGCATATCATTATTAATTTATTTATCGCGCCTTATTATGCTTTTAAAATGCATGTTTAAGACCTAATCAAAGATAATTAATTGGTTGCCAATTACGCAAAAACCCTCAACAAATATTAAGAGTTTTCCTTCCATTGAGTGATTCTCTCTCAAGATCCAAGATTGGCATTGGTTTGTTGGCCAAAGTCAAGACCTTTGTCCTTCGCGAATGTGTTTGAATCATGAAGGTTTTGTTCCATATCGTACGCCTTGGGCAAGTTGTAATTTGTTGGCCAAAGTCAATGTCACTTCTTGTTCATCAGCCTCGATTACGAAGCTTTCCCATTTTCAATGGGTCATGCTTAACAAGAATCATTAAGCTTGTTGAGCCAAAGCCAAGGCTTAGTTGATTTAGAGGAAAAATATTTGGCAATCTATTGGATATATTGGCATATATTGGATATATGTTTCGGACTTGGAGGTCCACCTACTGGATCTAGGAATTGGATGAGATCCAATTGATCTTAGAGATCTACCTAGTTAAGTTTCATACAGCTTGTTGGCCAAAGTCAAGGTTGTGTGTTATTTAACGGGATCTTAGCCCACTAGGAAACTAGGTTTCCCGAGTACTCCACAGAGGGTTAGAGGCTCGCCGAAAAATAGTGGGAGGCAAGTATTAAATTTGCAATTTCGTTTAGATAATTGCCAATACGCGCTCATTTCATTTTTCGTCATTAACTATTAATAAATATATTAGTTGGACTAATATTTAATTGTTGTTTTAATTTAACAGTTGGACTGTATTCAAACTACTTCATTTATAGTTGATTATATAATTGGATTATAGTGATCAATATATTTGAATTTAACCAGTCAATTGTATTTGATTATATAGTTAGACTATAGTAATCATTATATTCAAATTGTACCCGAAATCGTTGATTGGATAGTTGCACTATTGGAATCAAGATAACTGAAAGATTAGCGTTTAAAACATAATCATGTGTGAAAATATCTTTAAGCGACTTCAATTTTCAGAATGGGAATAGACCCTCAGGATAGTCCTGGGAACTGAAAAGTTATTCTATTTGATAGAGAAACCTCTCGGGCCTGAGCCCGGAGTTAAGCAAATAATGGAGCATGAGCTTTGGAAGACTCATGGTGATGATAACTTTAGTGCTCAATCTGTTATGCTTGCCGCAAAGACTCCTTAATTTCTTCGTCAGAACTAAGGATTAGATCTTTATAGTATGATATTGAAATTGAAGGATCTTCATAGATCTAACCTTAGATCTTAGAAGTACTAATTACAATAGAAAACTCTTGGATAGTTAATGGCTATGCTCAAGGAGACAGAGCCAGAGTTTGCAAAAGGGCAAGAAGCGCAAGACGCATCTTACTTCGACATCCCAGATGGCCAAGGCTTGGCCGAAGGCTTCTGGGGTGTGGAAAATGGCAAAGGAAAAATCATCACAGTCTTCTAAGAAGACAAAGGACATATCCCAAGATGTCTGCCTAAACTATGGCAAACGGGGTCACTAGAAGCGTGACTGCCGTATGGACAAGGCAGACATGAAGGAAGAGAAGGCGGGGCAAGGCTCCGATTTCAAGTATGTTTATCATAAACATGTTCACTACTGGTTTCAAAATTGGATTTATGATACTGGATGTGGAACATATATATGTACTGATGTGCGGGATCTGCTAATTAGTAGGAGACTGACTTCAGATGAGATCGACCTACGAGTCAGAAACGGGACGAGAGTCGCTGTTTTAACCGTAGAAACCTAAGTTTTGGAACTGCCATTGGGGCATGTACTTGAATTAAGGAACTGTTATAATGTACCTAGTTTGACTAGAAATATTATCTCTATATCTAGTATAACCTGTTGCGGGTACACCTTTATATTCTAGAACACTAAGTGTTTTGTTTATAAAGATAATATTGAGATAAACACATTGGATGTGAATAACAATATTTATATTTTGAATATAAATGAATCTCAAACATATAATATGACAAACAAATAGCTCAAACTGAATTAATCAGATGAGACTTATTTGTGGCATTGTTGTCTGGGACACATTAACAAGACTCGTATATTCACACTTTCGAAGAGTGGATACTAGGACGGATTTGATTCTAATTCAAATGATGTCTACGAATCTAGTTTATTAGGCAAAGTGCAAGTGTCACTGATCTGTTAGCCCTCGTTCATAGTGACGTAAGTGGGCCCATATCTAGCTAGGCTATAGGTTGATATAAATACTCCGTAACCTTTACGGATGTGGCATCGCGTTACGGTTATGTGTATCTAATGAAACACAAGTCAGAAACTTTTGAGTAATTCAAAAAGTTTCGACACGAAGTAAGAAAACAGACCGGTAAAAGTATTAAAAACATTACGGTCGGACTATAGTGTAAAATACTTAAACATATGAGTTTCAAGATTATTTGAAAGAATATAGTATTCTTTCACAGTGGACTCCTCCCGGAACACCATAATTTGATGGTGTGTCTGAACAGAGAAACCGAACTTTGTTGGACATAGTAAGGTTGATGATGAATCGCTCTGAGCTACCAATTTCCTTCTGAGGATACACATTAAACAGTGCAATACTTATTTTGAATAAGGTTCCATGAAAATCTGTTAGACAGACTTCATATTAGATATGAACAGGAAAGAAATCGGGTTTCTCATTCCTGAAGATTTGGGAATGCTAGGCATACGCTAAAAGTTTAGATGATACCAAACTAGAACCCAAATCAGATAAGTGCCTAATTTGTAGGTTGTCCTAAGGAAACCAAAATATAGTACTTATACAACTCACAAGAGAATAATTTGATTGTTGCTCTCCATGTGGTTTTCCTAAGAGGAATTCCTATATGCAGTGGTAAGTGGGAGGAAAGTAGAACTCGATGAAAATCGGAGTGATACTGTTCCAGGCACCGATTCCTTAATGGAACACAAACAGTTCATCAGGGATGAAACTGAACCACAATCTTCGAATACACAAGAACCGCGTAAGTCGAAGAGAGTCAGAAAAAAACATGAGCGGTATGGGTTTCTAATCTCACCTCATGAAGATGTCAATCTTATTGAGGAAGACGAACCGGCTACGTATGAGGAAGTGATACAAGGTATCGACTCCCTATTATGGCAAGATGCCATGAAGTCCGAAATGGATTCCATGTACACCAACCAAGTCTGGACACTGGTTGATGTACCGAAAGGAATTGTGCCTATTGGTAGTAAATGAGTCTTCAAGGAAGACATATATGGATGGAAACATACAAATGTACATAGCTAGGCTTGTACATAAAAGGTATCGTCATCAACATGGTGTCGATTATGACGAAACCTTTTACATGTTGCCATGATTAAATCCATTCGGATAATGCTTGCTAATGCTGCATGTTTCATTTATGAAATACGGCAGCTGAACATCAAAACCGCTTTCCTTCAACGGAAACCTTTTGGAGGATGTTTATAAACAACCTGACGGTTTTGTTGTACCAAAAACATGCAAACAAGGTTTGCAAGTTAAATCAATCCATTTATGGATTGAAGTAAGCATTGAATTCTTGGAACCATTATTTTGATGTAATCATAATGATATATGATTTAATTCAAAACGAATATAATTCTTGTGTTTATAAGAAGGTTAGTGGGAGCGCACTGACAATGATTGTCCTATATAATGATGACATATCATTTCTTAGAAATGACATTCACATAATACAATCGGTGAAAGCTTGGCTTTCATTAAAATTCTCCATGGAATACTTGGGAGATGCAACTTTTATTCTAGGAATAAAGATCTACTGGGATAGATCTAAAAGTTGTTGGCACTCTCCGAGAACTCGTACATTGAAATATATGTACGTGACCTGATGTCTAATATGCTTTGAGGATATGGAGTCACAATCAGGCCAATTGTAGGCATTGCATTTTCGCATGTGAAACCCGATGATGAGTCTCAGTTGGAGGCACTACCTTTTTAGCTAAGGATATTGCGGGAAACGGAGGTCGGAAGGGGAAATTCAGAATAAGTACGTCATCAGATTCATTTCGCAAGTTCACTGTCTTCGTTAGTGCTGCGTTCGTTACTTGTTCGAACGTCAAGCAGATTGCGGGCGTTCGTGAGCGTTCGAATGGGCGTTCGAACGGCGTCGGTATTTCTGGTTTTGCTGCTAGCCTCACACCCCAGCCCAATTAGCCCCCCAAAGCCCATAAAACACATCCCAATTAATAACACATTTAAAACACATGGGAAATTAAATTAAATATTAATTAGATAATGTAATTAAAAAAATAATTATTAAGTCATATACCAAATTAAATAAAACAAATAATATAATCATACCTAATTAAGACAAATCAAATATATTAACTTCCTAACTAAACAAAATCACATACTAAATTAAAAGATGTCATGCCTAATTAAAATCATTATAACAAATTAAATATTTTGTATTCCTAATCTAGCCAAATTTGTCCCCCCTCAATCTAATCCTTTCCTTGCTGAATACCAAATCAAATCCTCC
This sequence comes from Zanthoxylum bungeanum, assembly GCA_019454045.1. Classification (NCBI taxonomy): domain Eukaryota; kingdom Viridiplantae; phylum Streptophyta; class Magnoliopsida; order Sapindales; family Rutaceae; genus Zanthoxylum; species Zanthoxylum bungeanum. The sequence goes on from SKCR01053856.1 coordinate 399,395, forward strand.
TTTTAATGCCAAAATCCCTTCCTTGTGAGACAAGGAGTAGCCCTAACCTTTCTCTATATAACAAACCCTAACCAAGACATGCACTCCCCTAGCTCATACACAAGACTTACACGAAAATCACAACACCAAGAGCCCTAGCCACTCACGGCAATAGCAAGAAGAAAAACACAAATAATCTCTTCATCTCCTCCCCCACTCCACCACCGAAAACAGCCCCCTAAACCTCCACACATCACCGAAAATACACCCCCAAACAGCAGCCCCCTTTCCACCGAAAACAGCAGCCCCTACACCTCCTAAAACATGCCTGAACAGTAGCCCAAATCACCCCCAAAACAGCAGCCAAATCCTTTAATCAGTCCCTAAAATCCTCAAAACAGTAACATAAAAACTGCATTTATAATCCTTAAAATAATCACACAAGACTACACTAAAAACCCACAAAAAACACTCGGAACAGTCCGTTGAAACGTCAAAACAGTGACCTGAACAGTGAGCAGAAAATACAGAGGAAACAGCAGCAAAACAGAGGCCGAACAGCAGCAGAACGGAGGCCGAACAGCAAGCAAAACAGCAAAACAGTGAGCTAGGACGCTAAACCAGTGAACCGGAGAAGTTGAGGAGCTTTACCCTTCCGACGTCCGTGAAACGCAAGCCTGAAAGTTGGCAAAAAAGGTTAGACCTGAGGGTATTTTCCACATTCGTTTTCTGTTTTATTTTCATTATTTATTGAGTATTGTTCGCATGATTGTTATGTTAAAGTGCATGTTGTGGCCCTTGAGTAGATAAATATGCATGTATCATGAAATATTGTATGTTGTGGACTTGGAATAAAATAAAAGATGTGTCAACTCTCGCGGTATATCGGATGGAAACCCGACATAAATTTCATAGCCGATTCCGAATGGACGGTAGTATGATCTGTACTCGGGATACAACTCCACGTACCGCTTGAGTAAACGGTGCCCTCTTTTGTTTTATGTTGCTTCGGTTTATTTATTTTCTGTTATTTGAATTCTGTATGTTACTTTTGTATGCATGATACAATCGAGCGCATGGGCTTAGTAAGTGCGATGAAAGGTCCCCTATTTGGAGGGGTTAAAATCCTTTACCACGATGCTTTGCGCGCGGTTGATTGTGTGTTCGGTTGAATGCAAGATACGTTCAATCGGGCATACTAAGTTTGATATATTTGTTTCTTTATTCTTTGTATGCATGATTCGATCGAGTGCATGGGCTTAGTAAGTCGGATTAAAGGTCCCCTATTTGGAGGGGTTAAAATCCTTTACCACGATGCTTTGCCGCGCCGGTTGGTGTATATTCGATTGGATGTGAGATGAGTTCAATCGGATACGTGAGGTCCCACATTGTGGATTTGTTTGTCCTATGAATGTGTTGCATGCATCAGGTCTGGTTCCGTTCGAACGCGTTCTCGAACGCCACACGAACGCGAACCTTCTGTTTACCGTTCGAACGCGTTCTCGAACGCTACGCGAACGCGCACACATTTTCTTTTTTCATCATGCATCATGTCTGGTTCCGTTCGAACGCGTTCTCGAACGCTATACGAACGTGAACCTTCTGTTTACCGTTCGAACGCGTTATCAAACGCTACGCGAACGCGCACGCATCTTCTTAGTGTTTCATGCATCAGGTCTGGCTCCGTTCGAACGCGTTCTCGAACGCTATACGAACGCGAACCTTCTGTTTACCGTTCGAACGCGTTCTCGAACGCTACGCGAACGCGCACCCACTGAACTGAGTTATTTTCATCAGATTTCGTACCTAATTGTCCCTAGTAGCTATTCCTTCGTATGATAAACCTGATTGTTTCTATGCATTATGCAAGATTGTGTAGGTGTCGTTCATCTGTATTCCCCACATGTATGAGTATAATGTGTTTATTAACTTGTATGCTTGCCGTATGTTAATCTTTATGTATGCAAATTGAGACATAGATTACATGCTAATAGGCTGTATGCAAATTCGGATATGTGTTACATGTAAATTTAGATGAACTTGTTGATGTATGCATGTGAATTTAGAAGCATGATACTCTTGGAAATAAGTGTTACTTAAACTTGATTAAATTATTACATAAATCCTTTCATTACAAGTGACATAAGTAAGGGACCATTCCGAACCCAACGGTTTGAGGTCTTCCCTTGCGAGGGGTGAGTGCGGCCTTAAATCTCATTTTCCTGGTTCACCCAGGTGGCGACTCCATTATTCTCCGGTTTAGTCCCCGTGGCTACTCCGTACTCCCAACCGGGCCGCGAGCCCGGGACAGCATGCGTCGCCCAGTTTCTGTGTCCCACAGTCTGGCGACTCCACTGGGGATAGAGAATCGGCCCCGAATATTGTCTTGTAATGTTTGGATTTATGTTCTAATTGACCGTGTCTATAGTGGATAAAATGAGGGTTTAATCAAGGGCATCTTGAGGCTAGGTAATGGTTTGGTGTCTTTCTTCATTCACTACCTTCCTAGAAGGAAAAGCTGTGAAGGCACCTATATGGCCATCTACCCTTAGCCTATTGTGATGGACTAATTTGGAGGACTCGTTGTTTATTCCTGTCACCAAGCGATAAGAGCCTAAGAGGCTAGGGTACTTAGAGAGCCTCGCTCCACCCTCCCTCTGGGGAATCTACAACGGGAAATCCATTTGACAGTCAGTCACACACCATAGCTCATTGGCACGTACCTTAGTGTATAAAAAGGGTGCGCTCACTTGTCGCTCGAACCCTTGATTGGGGAGACCTAGTTGTGGGCCATCCTTCGCCGATGAGAGCCTTTGTCTACACTCTTGCGAACCCACCCATAGACCGGGTTTGTATGGTTAAAGTAACAATTATTTCCTTGAATATGTGCTTGTGGACCATCCTCATTTGGATGCAGTTGGACTATTGTCAGAAATGCGGACTTGCTGGGCCATTTAAACTGGGGCGAGTTCGTACCTTATGACCATTAGGCCCAAAGCTTCTGAACTGAAATGTTGATGGGCCATTCGTAGAAATTATTGTTTATGTTTGCATTATTTCTTTTATGCTTGTGTTTGGGAACATCGTCGTTTGGATCCATTTGGACCATTTGTCATGGGATATGGGCTTGTTGGGCCATTTAAACTGGGACAAGAACGTATTTTATGACGATTGGGCCAAAGCTTCTAAGTGTTGATGGGCCACTTTGTGCTTGTGTTCGGAACATTACCATTTGGATTTAGTTGGGCTCCTTGCCATGAGATGTGAACTTGTTGGGCCATTTAAACTGGGACGAGTTCACTCCTATGACAGTTAGCCCAAAGTTTCTAAAATGATAACGGGCCGATTTGTTTGAAATTTTAGTTGATGTAGTATGTTATATATGTTACATGCATCTCATGCACCTCATACATACATATATCATGTTAACACCATCTATGTCTTAAAAAGACATCATAGATACCGTTTGGGTTAGAGAAGGGACAAGGCTCATTAAAAGAACAGTAACAGTCATGAGTGAATCTGGTAATGAGGTATCCCGTATGGATCAGTTAGAGAACAGTCTCGCCAAGGTCACTGAACAGTTGCAAGCTTTGACTACTGCTGTGGCTGGTATGGCTGTGCCCCGTGCTGGGGGAATTTCTGAGAATGTGAGGCGTGAGGAGCCTCCGAATGGGTTGGGGGATGATATCCCCACTTTTGATGATGATATGGCAGAGTATGCAGCAGGCAGAGTATCTGGGTCTCAGGCAGAGTTACAGAAACTTCGGGATCAGGTTGAGTCAGTTACCCGCAAGATGAGGGGTAAGAATGAGGATTTGCTGGATTATGACACACTGACTTTCGAGGAACAGTTGCCGGCACAGTTCAAGATGCCTGATATGGCTAAGTTTAACGGGAATGGGGATCCAAGGGTGCATCTCCGACAGTTTGTATCAGTCATGAGTTGGCCTGTCCAGTCACGCGCAAGTGAAAAATGTTTGGAATGTCGCTCGAGGGAGCTCCCGTGGTGTGGTACCACAGTTTGGAGAAGAAAGTGAAGGAAGATTGGAGGGAGTTGGCTGATGCCTTCCTGAAGCAGTATGTCACTGACCTAGAGATCGATCTGTCACTCCGTGATCTGGAGAATGTTAAGCAGAAAGCGGAGGAGAGTTTTAAGGAGTATGTGGACCGGTGAGGGGTCAGTTGTTGAAGATGCAGACTAGGCCCTCGGAGAAGGACAGATTAAAATGATTATCAAGGGCACCAGGCCCTCCATTTACAGCAAGTTGAGGAGGATGACCTCCATGATTACAGACTTTCGGCAGTTGAGGGAGACTGTCATGGATATTGAAGACGAAGAGGCGGAAAACAGAAAATTCTATGGTCTGAACAGGAGGCCCATTGGGGGAACATCGGGAACAAAGCCCGTTTCTGCTGAGATTGCCGCTATCCAGAACCGGCAGTTTTCCAACTTGGGAAGGCCCCTATCCAAAGTGCTAGAGAAATTGAAGAGGCAAGGGCTCTTAAAACCCTTGGAAGCCAAACCATTACCCAATCCCCTACCATCACATTATAACCTAAGCCTTTACTGTCACTTTCACCAACAAAATGGCCATGACACCGACAACTGCGCCCGACTCCGCCATGAAATCCAAGACCTGATAGACTCCAAGAAAATACCTGACCCAGAAACAGAACAGCCTGACACACACAGAAACCCCTTACCCAACTACCGTGCCGTACCACCACCAGCCTATATGATCAATTCTGGCCTCCCAGAAGACCTTGTCCTAAAATCCTTTCACCCTCAAGCCTTTTGCCTGGGAATCTGGGATAGTACTAGTGAAGATGAGACTGAGCAGGGGAAAACTTTTGGCTTGATTTCTCTAGCAGTGATGAGGAAGAAGTAAGGGGAATGACGCGCAGCGGTCGTTTTTACAATGATGTGGCAGAAAAGGGTAAGGAAGTTTTGACAGATGGTAGAGAAGTGGTTGAGACTGCAGAAAATACTGAGGGGGATATAGTGCTGAGGCAATTGAGGAAGACTAGAGCACAAGTGAGTATCTGGGAACTGTTATGTGCATCTCGGGAGCATAGGCAGGCTATGGTTGAGGCCTTGAGCAAGATTGTGGTACCAGAAGACGCCAACCCTGCAATGTTTGTTGGGTCCGTTCAGAAAGAAGCTTTGCAGATATCTTTTTCTGAGGATGAACTCCCGGCGGAGGGAAGGAATCATAATAGGCCTCTATTTATCAGGGCCGAGGTGAGGGGCAAGAGAACTTCATGTGTGATGGTGGATGACGGTTCGTCCATCAATGTGTGCCCGCTGAAAATTCTGGCAAGATTGGGTATGAAAGCAACAGACTTGGACCCCTCCAGCATGACTATTAAGGCTTATGATGACAGCAAAAGGGGAGTTGAGGGTACCTTTGTGGCTATGGTCAAGGTAGGACCGATTGAAGATGAGGTTGAGTTCACAGTACTGGACATCCCGGCTACTTTCTGCCTTATTGTTGGGAAGGCCTTGGTTTCACAAACTTGGGGGCGTGCCTTCCACTTTACATCAGATGATCAAGTTCCCGTATGAGGGAGAAGTTGTTACTATCCGGGCTGAGTTAGATAATGTCGTGGCTGCCTTGGAGATACAACCTTTCACGAGGTTTCAGGTGTCAGCTACTTTTGAGGAGTGGGTGGATCCTAGGGTGGCTAGGATTATGGAGAAAATGAAGTTTGAGCCGGGTAAAGGTTCAAAATTACCAGATTTCAGAGGACAGACTACTCGGAAAGGTTTGGGGTACAAGTCTGATGAAGAAAAGCCAAAGGTCAAGAAAAAGGGCCTGAAACTGATGGAATGTTTTGTGAAAGCTTCAGGATATCAAGGGGAGCCTGAACCTGTGGAAGTTAATGGAATTGTGGTACCTGGGTTTGAGATCTTCCAGGATATGTTGGGTAAGAAGCTGATAGTTGAAGAAATTGTGGGGAAAGAAGAAGAATTGGGAGGAAGAACTGAAGTTGGAGAGCCTGACTCTGGGAGAGGACGAAAAGCCTGAGGAAGACCTGATTGCAGAGGAAGAAGTGTCTATAGATGATGAAGACATTTACCTTCCTGATTTGTTTGAATGTACTTCCGCATTATCCAATAATAAAGACATTTCTTTTGCTTACTTGCCTGAGTCATTTCCATTTACTCTGCACGAATCAAGCATATTTGACATCAGTTCAGCCAGAACTACTGCATTTAACTTGGGTACACTTGAGAACCCCAAGGAAATTCTGATTGCAAGTGAAGTAACCTCCGAAGAGAGGGAGAAACTAGAAGAAGTGTTGGTCAGATATGCCAAAGTGTTTGCTTGGTCCTATGAGGACATGCCTGGGGTAGACAGAAACATTGCCCAGCACACAATACCAACTTATCCGAATATGAGGCCAGTAAAACAGAAACTCCGACGGATGAGACCAGAATGGGCTGAGAAAGTCAGAGAGGAAGTTAAGAAACAGATAGATGTGGGGTTCCTGGAAGTAGTAAAGTATCCTGAGTGGTTGGCTAACATAGTACCGGTGCCAAAGAAAGATGGGAAGGTCAGAATGTGTGTAGACTACAGAGATCTCAACAAGGCTTGTCCGAAAGATGATTTTCCTCTGCCGCATATAGATGTTCTGGTTGATAGTGCGGCTTTATCTGCTATGTATTCATTTGCAGATGGATTTTCAGGTTACAATCAGGTTCTCATGGCTGAGGAAGACAAACACAAGACTGCATTTGTTACTGAGTGGGGTACTTATTGTTACAAGGTTATGTCGTTTGGGCTTAAGAATGCGGGGGCTACTTATCAGCGGATGGCCACTACACTTTTCACGACTTGATGCACAAAGAGATTGAGGTGTATGTGGATGACATGATGGTGAAATCAGAGACAAGAGTTGGGCATATTGAAGCACTGGAAAGGTTCCTTCAGAGAGTTGACAGATACAACCTGCGGCTTAATCCCAAGAAATGTGTGTTTGGGGTGACATCAGGGAAATTGCTTGGTCATACAGTGGGAATAGGCGGAATAGAGGTAGACTCCGAAAAGATCAAGGCAATCACAGAAATGCATGCGCCGAAGACAAAAAGAAATCAGAGCATTCTTGGGGAAGATTCAGTACATCAGTCGGTTCATCGCCAAGTTGACGTCAGTATGTGAGCCTATCTTCAAACTGTTGATAAAAGATCAGCCAGTGAGATGGAATGAACAGTGTCAGACAGCCTTCGACAAAATCAGAGAGTACTTGGTAAAGCCTCCTGTATTGAAACCTCCGAGACCGGGCAGACCTTTGATATTGTATTTGGCTATAGAATCAGAAGCACTGGGGGCAATGATGGTACAGGCAATGAGACAGGGGTAGAACATGCAGTTTATTATCTGAGTAAGAAGATGCTCCCGTATGAGGCTCGGTATCAAGAAGTAGAGAAGATCTGTCTTGCGTGGTATGGGCTTCCAGAAAGTTGCGACATTATTTCCAGTCATACAAGATCCAGTAGTGGCAAAGAAAATCCTCTGAAATATCTTCATTCGGTGCCTTCACTAGTGGGAAAATTGGGCAGATGGTTGGTATTGCTGACAGAGTTTGACATTGAGTATCTCACCTCCAAAGTGATCAAAGGGCGAGCAGTAGCAGAGTTTCTGGCATTGCAACCTGTTGAGGGGGATCAGTATAAGTTTGAATTTCCAGACGAAGAGATCCAAGCAATAACAGTTCAGAGATGGAAGATGTATTTTGACGGAGCAGTGAATTACAAGGGAGCCGGAATTGGGATCGTGATAGTGACCCCCGGGGAGAGACTTTGCCTTTGGCCAAGAGGTTGACATTCAGAGTGACTAATAACATGGCCGAGTATGAAGCATGTGCTTTTGGTTTGACAGCATTGATAGCCTTGAAGGCCGGGAGTGTGGAAGTCTACGAGATTCTATGTTGGTAGTCCAGCAGATGCGAGGAGAATGGGAATTGAAAGAAGAACGGTTGAAACCTTACCTTTTTTACCTCAGAAAATTGGCACAGGTTATCCCCGAGTGTAAGTTTCAGCACTTACCGAGAGAAAAGAATCAGATGGCAGATGCATTGGCTACACTTGCAGCAACTTGGGAAAATCCAGAAAAGTTAGTGATGAGACCGTTGATACTGACAACAGCAAGCAGACCTGTTTATGAGAGGAAGAATTCTGGAAGTTGAGGTCGACGATGGTAAACCTTGGTATTATGACATTCAGAGGTATCTGGAACATGGTGAACTCCCGGAAGGGGCGGACAGAAAAGACAGAATAGCCATTCAGAAGTTAGCTTCCCAGTATGTGATTTTGAAAGGGGAACTGTACAAGAGGCAAGCAAACGGTATTCAGTTGAAGTGTTTGAGAAAAGAAGCTCACCAGCATGTAATGGAAGAAATACACGCCGGGGTATGTGGTCCGCACATGAACGGGTTGAATTGTCCCGCAAGATAGTGAGACAAGGTTTTTATTGGTCAACCATGGAAACAGACTGCGCGAAGATGGTGAAGCACTGTCATGACTGTCAAGCACATGGTAATTTGAATCACTTGCCGCACACAGAGTTGCACGGGTTGTCAGAGCCGTGGCCTTTCTCAGCATGGGGAATTGATATGATTGGAGAAATTCGACCGAATGCATCGAATGGGCATCGCTTCATAGTAGTGGCAGTAGATTACTTCTCGAAGTGGGTGGAAGCCGAATCATTCTGTAATGTTACAGCAAAACAGATGGCAAAGTTTATAGCTCGGAACCTCATTTGTCGGTATGGTATGCCGCATCATGTAGTGACAGACAACGGAGTTCAGTTTCAAGGAGAGACGAAGGCAATGTTACAGAGGTACGGGATAGGCCACCACAAGTCATCACCGTACAGGCCGCAGGCAAATGGGGCATTTGAGGCAGCCAACAAGACTATAAAGACAATTTTAGCCAAGATGCAGAAAATTGCAGAGATTGGGCCGAGAAATTACCGTATGCTTTGTGGGGGTACATAACATCAGTAAGAACAGCAACATGGGCCACACCTTACTCTTTGGTCTATGGAATGGAAGCAGTATTGCCAGTAGAAGTGGAAATACAGTCCATGAGGGTACTAGCAGAGGCAGAATTACCAGAACAGGAGTGGGCCGCACAGAGGTTTGACCAGTTAGCACTATTGGATGAGAAGAGAACGAAGTCTTTGTATCACATGCAGTTGTATCAAAAGAGACTGGCCCGAGCATTCAACAAGAAAGTACGCCCCACCAAGATCAGAAAGGGTGATTTGGTACTTAAGCAGTCGAGGCCGTCGACGACAGATCCGAGAGGAAAATTCAGACCTAACTGGGAAGGACCTTACATAGTGCAGAAGGTAATGGGAAATGGAGCAGTGAAGCTATCAGACTTGGAGGGGAACGAGTTCACCGAGCCGATCAACGTAGACAGATTGAAGCAATATTTTGCCTGAGGGAGAGAAGACCGAGCAGTCACCACGGGAATTGGCAGAAGACCTAACCCAACGGAATAAGAAAATCATTCATGCATACACGTAACATTGCATTCTCTTCGTGTTTGTTTTTGTTTTGTGTTCGCAGGTTCGAAGAAAGGAGAAAGCGGCAGAAATGAGCCAAGCAGCGTCAGCGCAATTCAGTTTTTGGGATGAGTCCCATTGGCGAGGCACATATCAGCTTGGGGGCGAGGCCCATACATGTCGGCTTGGGGGCGATGCCCATATCAGCTTGAGGGCGAGGCCCCCGTTGTCAGTTGTAGTTCCGGGTCGAGGTGCCCAGGGTCGAGGCCCACTACATCATCAGTTCGAGGGCGAGGCCATATTCAGTGGTGTCGAGGTCCCTTTGTCAGTTGTGTTCCGGGTCGAGGTACCCAGGGTCGAGGGCCAACTACATCATCAGTTCAAGGGCGATGTCCCTATTGTCAGCGGTGTTGGGTCGAGGTGCCCCCGTTGTCAGTTGTAGTCTGGGTCGAGGTGCCAGGGTCGAGGTGCCCACTACATCATCAGTTCGAGGGCGAGGCCCCTATTATCAGCGGTGTTAGGTCGAGTGCCAGGGTCGAGGTGCCCACTACATAATCATTCGAGGGCGAGGTCCCTATTGTCAGCGGTGTGGGTCGAGGTGCCCCTGTTGTCAGTTGTAGTTCCGGGTCGAGGTGCCCAGGGTCGAGGTGCCCACTACATCATCAGTTCGAGGGTGAGGTCCCTATTGTCAGCGGTGTTGGGTCGAGGTGCCCAGGGTCGAGGTGCCCACTACATCATCAGTTCGAGGCGAGGTCCCTATTACGGCGGTGTTGGGTCGAGGTGCCCAGGGCCGAGGTGCCCCCGTTGTCAGTTGTAGTTCCGGTCGAGGTGCCCAGGGTCGAGGTGCCCACTACATCATCAGTTCGAGAGCGAGGTCTCTATTGTCAGCGGTGTTGGGTCGAGGTGCCCAGGGTCGAGGTGCCCCCGTTGTCGGTTGCAGTTATTGGGATGTGTCCCAGGATCGAGGTCCACTGCAGCACCAACTTAGATCGAGGCAGCAGACGAGCCAAGTAAGTGAAAATGCATTGCATAACTTTGATAGGATTGTTCAAAGTCACACACTGTACAAGTCCCATCAAAGTGGGGGCGACTGTAGGCATTGCATTTTCGCATGTGAAACCCGATTATGAGTCTCAGATGGAGGCACAACTTTTTAGCTAAGGATATTGCGGGAAACGGAGGTCGGAAGGGGAAATTCAGAATAAGTACGTCATCAGATTCATTTCGCAAGTTCACTGTCTTCGTTAGTGCTGCGTTCGTTACTTCGTTCGAACGTCAAGCAGATTACGGGCGTTCGTGTAGCGTTCGAATGGGCGTTCGAATGGCGTCGGTATTTCTGGTTTTGCTGCTAGCCTCACACCCCAGCCCAATTAGCCCCCCAAAGCCCATAAAACACATCCCAATTAATAAAACACATTTAAAACACATGGGAAATTAAATTAAATATTAATTAGATAATGTAATTAAATAAAATAATTAATTAAGTCATATACCAAATTAAATAAAACATAATATAATCATACCTAATTAAGACAAATCAAATATATTAACTTCCTAACTAAAAATCACATAATAAATTAAAAAAAAAATGTCATGCCTAATTAAAATCAATTATAACAAATTAAATATTTTGTATTCCTAATCTAGCCAAGATTTGTCCCCCCCTCAATCTAATCATTTCCTTGTTGAATACCAAATCAAATCATCCTTTTAATGCCAAAATCCCTTCCTTGTGAGACAAGGAGTAGCCATAACCTTTCTCTATATAAACAACTCATAACCAATACATGCACTCCCCTAGCTCATACACAAGACTTACACGAAAATCACAACACCAAGAGCCCTAACCACTCACGGCAATAGCAAGAAGAAAAACATAAATAATTCTATTCACCTCCCCCACTCCACAACCGAAAACAGCAGCCCCTAAACCCCACACATCACCGAAAATACACCCAAACAGCAGCCCCCTTTCCACCGAAAACAGCAGCCCCTACACCTCCTAAAACACGTCTTAACAGTAGCCCAAATCACCCCCAAAACAGCAGCCAAATCCTCTTAAATCAGTCCCTAAAATCCTCAAAACAGTAACATAAAAACTGCATTTATAATCCTTAAAATAATCACACAAGACTACACTAAAAACCCACAAAAAACACTCGGAACAGTCCGTTGAAACGTCAAAACAGTGACCTGAACAGTGAGCAGAAAATACAGAGGAAAACAGCAAACAATAGAGGCCGAACAGCAGCAGAACGGAGGCCGAACAGCAAGCAAAACAGCAAAACAATGAGCTAGGACGCTAAACCAGTGAACCGAGAAGTTGAGGAGCTTTACCCTTCCGACATCCGTGAAACGCAAGCCTGAAAGTTGGCAAAAAAGGTTAGACCTGAGGGTATTTTCCACATTCGTTTTCTGTTTTTTATTTCATTATTTATTGAGTATTGTTCGCATGATTGTTATGTTAAAGTGCATGTTGTGGCCCTTGAGTAGATAAATATGCATGTATCAAAATATTGTATGTTGTGGACTTGGAATAAAATAAAAGATGTGTCAACTCTCGCGGTATATCGAATGGAAACCCGGACATAAATTTCATAGCCGATTCCGAATGGACGGTAGTATGATCTGTACTCGGGATACAATTCCACGTACCGCTTGAGTAAACGGCGCCCTCTTTTGTTTTATGTTGCTCCGGTTTATTTATTTTCTGTTATTTGAATTCTGTATGTTACTTTTGTATGCATGATACAATCGAGCGCATGGGCTTAGTAAGTGCGATGAAAGGTCCTCTATTCGGAGGGGTTGAAATCATTTACCACGATGCTTTGCCGCGCCGGTTGATGTGTGTTCGGTTGAATGCAAGATACGTTCAATCGGGCATACTAAGTTTGATATTATTGTTTCTTTATTCTTTGTATGCATGATTCAATCGAGTTTATGGGCTTAGTAAGTCGGATTAAAGGTCCACTATTTGGAGGGGTTAAAATCCTTTACCACGATGCTTTGCCGCGCCGGTTGGTGTATATTCGATTGGATGTGAGATGAGTTCAATTGGATACGTGAGGTCCCACATTGTGGATTTGTTTGCCTATGAATGTGTTGCATGCATCAGGTCTGGTTCCGTTCGAACGCGTTCTCGAACGCCACACGAACGCGAACCTTCTGTTTACCGTTCGAACGCGTTCTCGAACGCTATGCGAACGCGCACGCATTTTCTTAGTTTCATCATGCATCATGTCTGGTTCCGTTCGAACGCATTCTCGAACGCTATACGAACGTGAACCTTCTGTTTACCGTTCGAACGCGTTATAAAACGCTACGCGAACGCGCACGCATCTTCTTAGTGTTTCATGCATCAGGTCTGGCTCCGTTCGAACGCGTTCTTGAACGCGTTCTCGAACGCTATACGAACGCGAGCCTTCTGTTCACCGTTCGAATGCGTTCTCGAACGCTACGCGAACGTGCACCCACTGAACTAAGTTATTTTCATCAGATTTCGTACCTAATTGTCCCTAGTGGCTATTCCTTCGTATGATAAACCTGATTGTTTCTATGTATTATGCATGATTGTTTAGGTGTCGTTCATCTGTATTCCCCACATGTATGAGTATAAGGTGTTTATTAACTTGTATGCTTGCCGTGTGTTAATCTTTATGTATGCAAATTGAGACATAGATTACATACTAATAGGCTGTATGCAAATTCGGATATGTGTTACATTTAAATTTAGATGAACTTGTTGATGTATGCATGTGAATTTAGAAGCATGAAACTCTTGGAAATAAGTGTTACTTAAACTTGATTAAATTATTACATAAATCCTTTCATTACAAGTGACATAAGTAAGGGACCATTCCGAACCCAACTGTTTGAGGTCTTCCCTTTCGAGGGGTAAGTGTGGCCTTAAATCTCATTTTCCTGGTTCACACCAGGTGGCGACTCCATTATTCTCCGGTTTAGTCCCCCGTGGCTACTCCGTACTCCCGACCAGGCCGCGATCCCGGGACAGCATGCGTCGCCCAGTTCCTGTGTCCCACACCAATCCAGGTGATGGTCACTGGATTGATGTTAAGAACATCCTTAAGTGTCTTAGATGAACTAAGGATGCTTTCTTAAACTATGGAGAATGAGAACTTGAGGTGACTAGGTTCACTGCTGCAAGTTTCCAAACCGACAAAAATGACTGCATGTCGTAATAAGGGTACTGTATAGTTTGAATAACGGAACAGTGAGCTGGAAATCTTCCAAGCAAGATATTGTTGCCGAATAAACAACAAAAGCGAAACATTGCTGCAGCTGAGGCAGCAAAGAAGCATTTTTTGGATATATATAATCCTAATTAGATTAGGTATAGTTCTGTTAGCAGCTGAGCTGGGCTACATCACAGGCTAAAGAATTACGGTCTCATCAACGATCCAAGTATATACTTCGAATATTTTATCTGATTCGTCGGATCATACATCGTGGCGATGTGATGATCGAATAAAACGCATCAGATGATAACATTATAAATCCGCTGACGAAAGCAGTTTCTCAGCAGAAGTTTGAGCGACCCGTACATAGTTCAGGTGTAGAACACTTGAATGATTGGCTATAGGCCAAGTGGGAGATTGTTGGACAATTATGACCCATAGCATCACTGTTTGTACAGAACATGGCGTTGTTGTACAAATTAACTATGTGACAAAGGAAATTGCTCTTTTATCATTTGTAATTGGATTACCTAGATATATAAATGATAAAAGTTCATATGATTAGTACCAGATAAATAAGATATGAGACAATATTAATCCACGTAAGATTTAATCATTAAATATCCATAGTCATAGTATTATTGAGACTGGACATCGATAATGTGGAATAGGCTAGTATTACAATTATGCGTGTTATGGAAGCGTAACAGCATAGTTCTCATATATTTGGGTATTGGATACTCATGCAAGTGTAATAGGAGGTTCTGTTTACCGATGGTACGGAAACAGCTTCGCTCTGGATAGACCCATCGGAATCCCATTGGTAGTATGACTATGTGTCTATGGGAATCCGAATCAGGGTAGGTGTATTTGGTCTTAACCTGAGACTTGCATCGCTAATACTTGCGACAATCAATATACTTTGGTTTTGGCCGTTCGGGGCTTTAACAGGTTCTGTGTACACCTCTTCTGGGTATACTGAGAATCGTAGTGTATTGGGTGTAATGTCAAGATGGAAGTATCACTTCAGTTATATGGAGATGATGATCACGTAGGATACGGAACTAGTACTCTTAAGTGTTGGGGTTGGTGCTCAGAGTGCCAATTCGGACCGTATTTATGTCTCATTCATGAATACCACTACAAGAAAACTGCCAAATAACGACGAAAAAATATGTAGCTAATTCGTCGCTAGCGATGGAAAAATTTCGTCTCTATTTTGTTAGTCGCAAAAAAAAAATAGCGACGGAAATATACCATTTGTCGCTAAAGTTAGCGACATATGGAAATTTCGTCTCTATATAGCGACGGAATTTCCGTCTCTAATTACCGACGGTTAGTATTCTGTCGCTAAATAGCAACGGAAAATTCTGTTTCTATTTAGAGATGGAATTTCCATTTGTCGCTATTTAGCAAAGGAAATTTTGTTTCTATAATTTTTTTGAAAAAAAATTAAAAACTGAAATTTTAAAATTTTAGAGAGGCGGGAAATTTAAAATTTTAAAAATATTTAGCGACGGAATATTTCCGTAGCTATAAAAAAATTTTGAAAAAAAATTAAAAAATTTTAAAATTTTAGAGAGGCGGGAAATTTAAAATTTTAAAATTTTGAAAATATTTAGCGACGGAATATTTCCGTAGCTATAATTTTTTTTTTTGAAAAAAAAGTTAAAAATGAAAATTTTAAAATTTTAGAGAGGCGGGAAATTGAAAATTTTAAAAATATATGAAACTTTTAAAATTTTAGAAAAGAAAAAATTTTCTAATTTTAGAAAATAAAAAATTTTAAAATTTTAGAAAGGAAAATTTTTTAAATTTTAGAGAGAGGTTGGAAATTTTATAATTATATAGATATGAAAAATTTATAAATTGTAGAGATATGAAATTTTTAAATTTTAGATAAGGGAAAATTTTAAAAATTGTGAATGGTATAAAATTTTAAAAAAGTGGATTTTTTTAATTGTTATATATACATCTTAAATTATACAAGATACCGTAATGTCCACCGCGAGCTTCGACACACCACCATCCATTTACGAAATGTCCACCGTTTGTTTCTTAAGAAATTTTAAAAGAGGGGATAAGAAAAATGAAAAATTGATAATGAGAGTTGAGGTAATGAAAAATTTGATGGTATATGAAATTGAGTAAGAAAATTTTGGATGGTGTATTGGATTTGAGAGTTAAAAAGATTATGATGTATATATAGAGGAAAAAAATAAGAGAAGCGGGAAGATTTGTAAATTTTGTAGACATTTAAATTTTCACAAGGCGGGAAATTTTTTGAAATTTGACGAAAATTAGCGTTGGAATAGATATTCCGTTTCTATTTAGCGACGGAAAATCCGTTTCTATTTTTAAAAAAAAATGTGGCGCCAAAAATAATAAATTTTGGGGGGATTGAAAATTTTAAAATTAGCGACGGAATAGAAACAGAACAATTCGTTTCTACTTAACAAAAGAATTTAAATTAAAATAAAATTTAAAATTAGTGACGGAATTGAAATTCCGTTTCTAATTAGAGACGGAATTTGAATTCCGTTTCTAATTAGCGACGGATTAGCGACGGAAAAATTCTGTTTCTAATTAACAAAAAAATTTAAAATAAAAAAAAAATTAAGATAAGAAACGGAATTGAAATTCCGTTTCTAATTAGCGACAGAATTTCAATTCCGTTTTTAATTAGCGATGGAACAATTCTGTTTCTAATTGACAAAAAAATTAAAATAAAAATAAAATTTAAAATTAGCGACGGAATTGAAATTTCGTTTCTAATTATTTGATAAGGATGGTCAAAAGCATTCATCTTTAGGGGGAATTTCAGAATTTATTGATGCTTCTAATTAGTTGAGTTGATAATGAAAATAATAAATTTGAAATGGTGAAAAAATTGAATTGCATTGGACTAATAAATAAATACAATAAAATAAAATAAAGCCGAAGTTTTAAAAAATTATCATATCACTCTTTAAAAATATAATTTTTTATTTTTTTACTGGACTACTACAAATGAATTTGCTATCATTAAAGTGATTTTAATATTTTTTTAATTAATAAAATTGGTGGGCCGTATTAATTGCATTATGCTTAACAGTAAGGTATAAGTTTTCTTTTTTTTTTAACTTACTTTAATCTTTCTATGATGCATGTGTCGATCCATTCTTAAAAGAGATTGTGGGCGCAGTCAGTGCTTTTTTCTTTTTTTTTTTTTAAAAAAATATTTATGCTTCAAAATTTAATTTTTAATTTCAAGCTTAAATCTTAAAATGATAAAATTCAGCAATCGTAGTAATTTTTCATAATGATGATCACATCATCGAATTTTATTCTTCTGTTACCGTTATTTGCTTAAACCTTAAACCTTAAACCTTTACTATTATTGAAATATATATAAAATATATAAAGCATTGATTTTTTTTTTAAATAAAAATAGAAATTTAAGATTAGAAACAGAATTGAAATTCCGTTTCTAATTAGCGACGAAATTTCAATTATGTTTCTAATTAGCGACGGAACAATTCTGTTTCTAATTAACAAAAAAAAAATTAAAATTAAAATAAAATTTAAAAATAGCGACGGAATTGAAATTTCGTTTCTAATTAGAGATGTAATTTGAATTCTGTTTCTAATTAACGACGGAAAAATTTCGTTTCTAAACAAAATTAGAGACGGAATAGTAATCCGTTTCTAATTAGCGACGTAATTTCAATTCAGTTTCTAATTAGCGACGGAACAATTCCGTTTCTAATTAATAAAAAAAAATAATAAAATTTAATTGAATTATGTTTCTAATTAGCGACGGAATAGCAACGGAAAAATTTTGTTTCTAAACAAAATTAGCGACGGAATAGTAATCCGTTTCTAATTAGCAACGAAATTTCAATTCCGTTTCTAATTAGCGACGGAACAATTCCGTTTCTAATTAACAAAAAAATTAAAATAAAAATAAAATTTAAAATTAGCGATGGAATTGAAATTCCGTTTCTAATTAGATACGAAATGGAAAAATTTCGTTTCTACACAAAATTAGCGACAGAATAGTAATCCGTCTATAATTAACGATGGATTTTCATTTTCGTCTCTAATTTAGAGATGGAATTTTTTTTGTCGCTAAATTATGTCCCTAATATCATTATCCGTTTCAATTCCGTCTCAATTATGTCGTTAAATTTTGAAACGGAATATTCCGTCACTAAAACTGTAATTTCTTGTAGTGTACGAACATCCCTTTTTCCATAATATTACTTATTTATGGTTGCACCTCTTGTTTTTATATACGTATTCGATCTGATTACGATTAGATTGAAACTAAATGTTGTTTAGTGATATGTATATATTAGACAAATGCCCGATAATATATAATGCAGTACACAGTTACAAAGGTAGTTTGTAATTGACATTGGGAAGTGTCACTGCTAAATGTATATTATCAAATATAGTTCCTGGTCAAGATTCACTAACACGGGTCGGTTAGTCAAATCTGTTGAGACCAGTACATGTCGTATATCGAGACTTTGTCCGATGGTTTATCCCAATGAACCATGAGTCTAGGGAGACTCGTATAGACATGTAGGTGTTTATAATAGATAAACACTGAACGACTCACCGAATATTCTTAATGGATGGTACACCAACGTCAATAAGAATCTTCTCGGGTTGAGTAGTATAGTAGTCCTTCGACTTGAGATACCACTGTGGATGTATGAGACATCCTCCACACTTAGATGTCAGTCACGTCACCGATCTATTTAGATCAGACCTCCGCCTGTTCGTTGGGTATGGACCGATCCTCATGATATCATGTGTGTATCAAGATAGGATATGTCAGTTCTGTGTACAGAGCATAGGTAGTCCATATGTGATTAGAATCGGTTAAATCTATGGCCATAGTATACTTCGGAAGTGAGTTCCGAATGTTATTTATAGATTGCTAATAGAATCGTCGACGGGATAATACCTATAGAGATTTGACGTTTACATCTATATCTCTGGGATTATCTGGATACCTGTGATGGAGGGATTATACGTATGCAATGACCTCGACCTGTATGATTCAGCTAGTTTATCCGTGGTCGTCATAATTTACGGGTGAGTAAATTATGGACACGAAATTAGATTTTGTGACGGATATACCTGAATCTAGAGAGTCTAACTAATGAAATATACTCGTAGAGCACTATGGCAACTTTTATGAATAATGATAATTATTTATAAATCGTTTAAACGTTAAACGAAAAATACATGGGAACGAGCCGAACCGTCATTTCCTAATTAATGTGTATTTGTATTTAATATATGATATTATTAAATACACATTAATAAATTGTCAAATAAAGGTATTTGACATATATCATTAATATTTATGTTTGAGATATTTAAAGTAAATATAATACATATATTTGAGATATTTGTATTTAATTAATTAATTAATTATTTAATTGTTAAATGATTAATATAATTAAAATATAAATATCTCACCAAATGATAAAGTTAGGAAATGATTATAAGTGTAAATTGTTGACTTTAAAGTAAAGGAAATGGTAGTCAAATTGGATTTGACTTCTTAGATATTTGTTTTAAATTGTTTTAAATTGAAATATCAATTTCCTTTATTTATTAGCAAATTCGGCCAACACCCTTATATAAATATAATTGTTATATTTTTGAGTTGCAATTGTTGACTTACTTTAAATCATTAAATGGTTGATGATGATTAAAGTAAGTTGATAAAGGCAAATTAAATGAAACAAAAATTAATATCTTGATATTTTATACACACCAAATTCGGCCAAGGGCAATTTGGGAGAGTATATATTGTTTTGTTTCATCTTTTAGGGTTTAAGAAGTTCATTAGATACCAAATAGAATACAAAAGTAGTTGAGAGAAAAGCTTGAAGGCTAAAGGAAGATGGCTTGGAAAATCATGATTTTGTAAGTTATTTTTTAAAGTCTTCAACATGAAAATTATTTCTAACATGCTTAGCATCATTTTGTGTTGCTTTAGTGTTGTCTATCTTCTTATAGTTTTTGTTTATTTTGGTTGTGAACTTTGATGAAAGATTGAAGCATGTAAGTAAGCTTGAAATGGTTTCAAAGCTTTACTTTTGATTTTTAGAAAATCAAGTTGTCATTCTAGAGTTGGTAAGCCACTCCTTGGTGACCTATAATTGTTCTAGAGTTGTTTCAAAGTGGTGAGGCTAGATTGGGGAAGTATTGAATGGATTAAAGTGTTGGATTTTGTAAATTTGGTGAAATTGGACAATTTGATGAAATTGAAAAATTAGGGTTCATAACCCACTCCAAATTTGGGGCTTTTCATATATGTGATGTATTATGGTATGAATATGATGCATGTAAATTTTTGGGTTGATTGGATTTGATCTTGTCATGTTTTGAACAAAATTGACCAAAATGCAATTACTTGAAAATTTGGGGGTTGTCACAGCAATTAGGAAACAAATTGGGGATTTGTGTTAAATCTGATTTTGATGCATTATATGTGTTGAAAAAAATTTTAGAAATGATTTAGAATCATCCAAAATTATATTTGATAATTTTTAGGCTAAAATAATCAATTTACAAAGTTTTGGGGCAATTCGGTAATTACCAAGAAATTTGATCTATTGTGTAATTTTTCAGAATTTGATAATTGGATAATTAAATAAATAAGTTTATTTAATTGATCCAAGAAAAAATTTTGAAATCAGAAAATTTTGATTTTCCACTATTCCGCTGCGTTACCGATATTCCCCCTTAAAACCCCAACATTAAGTACTGCAGTCATCGGGGTAATATGACTAGGTCATGATTATCCGATTATAGAGACTAGTTACCAAAGATCCGATATATGCTTCGTACGGGGCAGACACAATTTCAGCCATAGGCCTAGCATGTGATATCGATACTGGATCGCAATACGCAATACTACGTATACTACGCCTGACATAGATTACATATTCCTTAAAAGAATATTTCTGGAGAATTGGGTAGGCACGGTGCTTTGCTAGAAGCCAACCATGTCTTGTAAATCGGTAAAAAATATGGTACGGGGTACGCACGTATTCGGATAGTCCGATAACCGGATTTACTGCCAACATATCCAGAGATCTCATGGGTCGCTTCCCGAAGATTCACCGATGACCTATGACTCGAACATAATTAATCTGGGATTAATTAGAATAGAGAGAAAATTAATCTAGGATTAATTACGGTAAGAATTTATCTGGGATAAAATTCAATTAGAAGAGAGAGAACGATTAATTCAGAATTAATCGATTAAAATAATATATTCGATATATTAAATGAAATTAGATTTCATAACGGAATTAAAATTGGATTTTAAATAGGCGAACGAATTAATTTAGAATTAATTCACAAGCGACTTTAATAATAATTTTCCTAGGCATAATTATTTAATTAAATTTGATTTAATTAAGTCGCAACGGAAAATTCGTTAATTCGGAATTAACAACCCGAGCTCGGAATGTACTTGCGGGCCCACTCGAATTTTGAATTCTAGTGGGGCCCACATGTCACATCACTTGTCTTTCTCATCACTTTTTGTGATGGAAGTTAGTGTGATGTGATGATAACTTGTTTCTTACACAAGTGTCAAGTTTGATGGACTTTTACCAAATATTTGATTTTGGTATATCATTTTGATTTTTGGAAAATCAGATACAAGTTACACATTCACTTTTCCTCTCTCTCTCTCTCATTGGCGTGAACATTAGCCAATTTTCTCTCCTTTGGGCGTGAACCTAGGGTTCATTTTCTTTTATTTTTTATTCAAAAATCTAAGGTGCTAGCACACAAAGAATCATTCAAATGTGATAGGGAAACTATTCTCATGAGTTTGGAATTCATTCAACAAGCTTGGAAGCTCAACATACATCAAAGAGAGGAGCTTGGAGCAACTTCTCAAATGAAAAGTTTTGAACTCTACACCTACATCCAATCTGATCAATGTAAGTATTTATGCTACCTCTTTGCGTATTCACATGATTTTACGCTTAAGGATCTTGGACTTTGTTCTTTGAGAACCCAACATTCATATGGAGTAATTGGTTGCTGTCACCTTGATCATCGCACCAGAAGAAGAATCTTCCATTTATATTTTAAGTTTAAAGTATAAAATGAAAATAGGATAAAATCGGGACTGATTTTCACAAATCGGAGGTCATCGTTACGTCTAAAATGATCGAAAATGATGGATTTGATTATTCACTGGTCCAAATCCGACTTAGTGGTTGATTTATAAATTTATAAAAATTTTGGGGCTCAATGATATTTACCAGACATGCTGATGTTCCTGACAAATGGCAGATGATGTGGCTGCTGACTGGACTAGAATTACTGATGTGGCAGATGACTATACCGGAAAATATGATGTGGCTACTGACGTGACAGCTGACTATATCGGAAACATTGACGTGTCTGGTGACTATACCGGTCTAATGACGTGGCTGATGACTGTACGAGAATGCTGATGTGGCGGACACATCAGCGTCTTCTACCTTTGTTCGGTGTGTGGCCAACGTCGTGGCGCGTGGACTGCTCTCTGCCAGGCGCGTGCGACGTGTGAGGGACACTCTGATCTCTGATTAATCGTCGAAAAATACCACCGTGCTCGTCTCGACATGAACAAGCTGTTGGTATGCTCAAATTTGATTTTTGAGAACTTTTCCTGAAACCTGAATTTTCCGCATCGAGTTTCGTTTTTCACCTCCGGGATCCCCAATGTAAAACCAAAGCTACTGATACCACTTGTTGCCTGAATAGAATTTACAAAGTTTACAAACTTTGTTACAAAATCCTCACACTTCACTCTCTAAGCTCTCTTACTCAGAGCTTAAACTCTAAGCTCTCTTACTTGAAACTTCTTGTTATGGATGCTTGAACTCTCAAATGGGAGCTCAATTTATAGGCAATGACTTGCCATCTAACTCAATACAATTAGTGAAGTGGTTGTCATAATTATCCACTAATTGAGTGATTAGAGATGGTTACACCAAAACCATTAATTGATTAATGATGATTGTAACAAACTAATCAAGCATGTTGAATTCATATCAATGGTTGCTTTTGATGGTAGTTTTTCACGAGTCGTTGTCCGAGTATCACGGAGTTTTCTGTTGGCAGGACATTCACCATGCTCCACTACGATCATAACTGTCTCGTGTTTTGGAGTTGCTACACCAGAGCCGGTGGTTTTTCAGCCTCCGGCAATCCATCTAGTGATAAAAGTGGCTCCCCTTCATGTTTCATATCAGGTAGTCGATGGGTCGGTACTGGTCAATGAAGCCCTTTTATAGTAGTTATTTATAGTAGCATGGTTTAGTATGTATTTGTGTCTTTTAAGATCTACAAGTCTGATGAGCTTGAAAAAGAAAATATCAGAATGCGAGAAATTGTGAGTTAGCTTGATAGATCCTGATATTTCTAGGATTTTCTCGCATGATACTCATCTTTAGGAGACAGAGAGGTATAAAAAATGATATCCTTTAGGTATATCCTAGTCATTTTAGGGCATTCCTATTTGATTGACAGTCTTCGATCACATACACAGCAGCCACCTTTGAAATTGCATTGCGAAAGAGGAACAGCTCCTTCAAAAATTAGCTTTGAGGCTATAATCTTCACTTCTTTTTGAAGAAATTCTTTAGCATTCTTGCAATCCACTTGGAAGTAAAAATTTATTGTTAGTAGGATAATTTTAATTGTTGAATTGGCTTCCAAACAGTGGAGCTTAATCGGCCTCAAATTTGATTTATGGAGGATCAAGTGTTAAACAGAAGATTGATGGCAAAGAAAAGCTGTTTAATGAGGACGGTATTAGACATAGGTAGACCCGGCCGGCGGTTCGGTTCCGAACCGGCCGGTTCCCGGTTCCACAAGTGTGGAACTGAAACTGTAAACCGAACCGGTCGGTTCGGTTACGGTTCCCCTTTTGGTTGATTTTTTTTTTTTAATAATAAATTTTAAAAAATAGAAAAAAAAAATTTATAATCGTAATGTTTTTTCAAACTATAACATCATTTTTATAGAATATTTTTTTTATAAAATTCTTTTAACATATAATCTTTTTTATAGCCAACTCTTGGCTAGTGTTTTCTTCATATAAGCGATGTGGGATATTTGTTACTTGTCTATTGTGTCCCACATCGCTTATATAAAGAAGTCAATAACCAAGAGTTGGTTATAAAAAGGATGTGGACATTCATGTTTTAGTATTGCAATTTTAAACTTCATTATTATTAATAAAAAAAATTGAGATTTACTTGTGGAACCTTACGGTTCCAAGTAAATAAATTTTTTTTTTTTTTACTTTCGGTTCCAACCGAAACCGTACGGTTCCAACCGGTTCGGTCAGGGTGAGAACCCTAACCGAACCGGAACTTTGGCCGGGTCTAGACATAGGGCAACAAAACCACTAAAAGACAAGTAAAATTATTTATCTTTTAATTAAATATTATTTGTTTGTTAGTGATTTTATCATAATTTTTGTGTTATTTTTTGTGGACTTATAATTGCTCATATAAGTTTAATATCAATCGCAAATGTTATTTTTCTTAATAACAAAAAATAAAATAAAGATTTACAAACTAAACTAGTTGGTACCCCCCACCAAATTCTGTCTCTCTATCTATTGATATTATAGAATCATTACTGCCAATATTATGGCCAGTAAATAGAATTAGTCTGGAAGAGTTTTATCTTCTTAGTATGTAGTCACGTACAAGCCCTTCTCTTTTGATAATTTTATGAAAGTGGTCGAGGTATTTTCAATGTTGTTCGATTTTCTGGAGAATAATACACTATCACATCATCGTTTATAAACAAAACATATAGTGATTGAATATCGTTCATAATGTTTTTGGAATTTTGATGTTGTATTTCTTTTTAGACCGAATGGAAACCGTGAAGGCAGTCATATACTGATTAATCATTTTCAAGAATTTATAATACCCGTGAAAATGCAAACTAAATTTCGCAAACTCTCTTGATCAGGCCAGTTAAAAAAAAGATTCTATACTACGACATGCATATATTATTTCCAAATTGATGCATTGTTGCATCAAGACTCACTTAACAATTGCTTTGATGAATCAGGGTCACTGGCTAGCTCTTTAATGCAGTTTCCTAATCTGCTCATACACAGTAGTCTATCATGACAAAACGACACCGTTTTGTATATAAAACTAATTGAATTATGATATGTATTTAAAGTATGTATTCTTGTTTAATATACGTACGCACTAATTTATAGTATGTATGGTTTCAGTAGGCAGACAAATTTGACTCTTCCATACAAATGGAAATATGGCTTTGAAATTAATCGTCATTAATACGACTGCAAAAATATAAATTATGGTAGCTGGTATTGTCCTACAACGACAGACATAAAAAATAAATGTTGCATTAATTGATCGAACCTTTCACCACAGCCATGCATCATTAGATCTGTGTGCCTTCGTTTCCCTAGCTATATATTTTGATTGTACAAAAAATAATAGGATGCTAAAAGGGGATAAAATGAGAATTAATACTACTCATAAAATATATGTATAAATAATTTATCACAAAATCTATATTATAAAGCACAATGGTGTGGGAGGAAAGAGAGTGTAATGGATGGTTATGATGAGGAGGGATAACGAATCCAAATGCTATCTTTATGTGGCTTAATTGGCGGCTCAGATCATTTCGTTATAATCTAATGGCTGATAAAGAATCATTTCATTATAGAATCTCTATAAAAATGGAAAATGAAAACTACCAAATAAATTAAATTAAGAATAAAATCATTTATTAATGAAAAATAAAAACTATCAAATAAATTAAAGAATAAAATCATTTCATTATAAATAAATTAAATAACACTGTACCGTAGGTACGGGCACGCACTAGTACTCATATATTTTACGAATGAATTTAGTTCTTATTTTAGTCTCTATATTGTAATTGTTTAAAAAACGTTTATTCTTTATATTAGAAACTGCATAATAGAGACAACATTACAACGTTTTTAAGCTTCCAGTTCCCATGCACGAAGGAAGAAGAGTGACACTGGCACGTAAATAACAAACCTCCACGAGACGTTAAGTTAAAGACAGAGAGCATTAGTTCTTATGTCTAAATATTTCACAGCGAAAAAATATTAAACACATTTACATTCAATCAGTGGCCACCTCCTCCACCAGCTCCGAATCCAGCACCACCACCAAACCCTGCACCACCGCCCGCACCAAAACCACCACCACCACCACCACCTCCACCAAAGCCACCGCCTCCTCCTCCACCAACTCCACCACCTATACCTCCACCTGCTCCAAACCCTCCTCCAACTCCTCCACCCGCACCGCCACCTAAGCCTCCTCCACCCCCTCCACCTGCTCCACCTCCAAGCCCACCACCTCCACCTGCTCCACCACCGGCTCCTCCTCCTAGACCACCATGATGACCAAGTCCTCCGCCGCCACCAAGGCCACCACCGGCTCCTCCTCCTAGACCACCATGATGACCAAGCCCTCCACCACCACCAAGGCCACCACCAGCTCCTCCGCCCAAACCACCACCACCACCTAGACCACCTCCTGCACCACCTCCTAAACCACCACCACCACCAAGACCACCTCCAGCTCCTCCACCTAAACCACCATGATGGCCAAGCCCTCCACCTAAACCACCATGATGGCCAAGCCCTCCACCGCCACCAAGGCCGCCACCAGCTCCTCCACCTAGACCCCCACCCGCACCTCCACCCAAACCACCACCAGCTCCTCCACCAAGCCCATTACCACCGCCTAGACCACCCCCTGCTCCACCACCTAGACCCCCTCCTGCGCCGCCCCCTAAACCACCACCACCACCTAGACCCCCTCCTGCGCCGCCCCCTAAACCACCACCACCACCTAGACCCCCTCCTGCGCCACCCCCTAGACCACCACCAGCTCCTCCACCAATCCCGCCGCCGCCGCCTAGACCCCCTCCTGCGCCACCTCCTAAACCACCTCCACCACCAAGACCACCTCCTGCACCACCACCTAAGCCGCTACCTCCACCTAGGCCACCACCGCCGCCTAGACCACCACCTAAGCCGCTACCTCCACCTAGGCCACCACCACCACCAAACCCTCTTTTGAAAAAATGCGGACGATGAAAAAACAAATGCTTATCATCTTTAACACCTTTGGCTCGATCATCATCAGCCACAACAAAACCACTGATCACAATAACACAAACGAAAGCAACCGCAACACAATGAGTGAGAGAACCCATTGTTATGTATATATTTTGCTGACTGTGTAGTATAGTGGCTCAATGAGAGAGACGTAAAGTGTGTGTGTGTATATATAGTGAAAGCATTGCAGTTAAAAACCCAACTGCCACTATTTCATGAATAAATGAGGCTCATCTGCCATTGTGATTCATATTTATTTGGCCAACTGTCTTCTCCAATGCAATCTCAATCCAAGATACTGTTAAGTGTTAACAAACAACAGAGACTTCTTGACTGTTGACTTGTAGGGTTGCTTTTGCTTGTTATTTTATCCAAAGAAAATTAGTCAACTTGATTTTGAAGTTGGCCAAAATTAGAGATCCAGGTTGAAAAAGCTGTGGAGAGAAGTTGAAACCCTAATTATGTGATTTCATTTAATGCAGTTTTTATAATGCCATTAATGGTGTCCGCCAACAGTACATATGCAATATTATGATGTTCTCTCTCTTAAGGCAGTGGCCTTATTGGTAACTCATGTTGGGTTCGAGTCCCCACAAAAATAGTGGGGACTCAAACCTTACTCTTTATGAGGAAAAAGTTCTCTTATATATATGGAGTTGATTCTCAAGCTGTGTCTTGGCTGATTTAGAATTTATAAGTCATGAGCTACGTCTCGGTTGATTTTTGGGCAGTGCTATAATTGTATGTATCTAGAATCTCAGTTGATAGCATATTGTAATATATGTAGTTTGTAATAATTAAAAAAAAAAAAAAAAAAAAAGCTCATGGCCACCCACAAACGCATAGACACGTTTATTTTTAGGATGATACTATTTATACTATAAAAATTTGTTTGGATATTTTATAACTAAGTATGTTCCTGTATTAATTTTAAAATTTCAATTATTACTTTATATACTCTTCAATATACCAAAAACATCATCATTTAAATAATTTATATTAATTAATTTTATTTACTTTACATACTCATAAAAATACTTAATACACTAAAAATATCTTTTAATTCTTCTTCCTCTATCTCTCTCATTCCATTAGTATTTTTATTTTCATTTCATTTTATTAACAAATACACTCTTTATTCTTATATTATATTATAAATTATTTATTATTATTTTTTAGTTATTTGAACATCAAATTGCATTAAATCTGACAGTATGAATGTTACACTCGATCCTTTTATTTTAAGCGCAAGTCTAGCATACATCCAACAACAATTATATATATACTGATCCATTAAATTTAAATAAATTTGCTCATATTTTCATAAACTAAAACTAAGAAAAATAATTGTAGTAGCACAAAAAAAAATAACTATTTTCTAAATAGAAATATATCAAGTAACTTATAAAGAAATTATTAGAAAGTAGTAGAATTATTATCAACATCTATTATTTCATTTGTAACTACATCATCACCAATTATTTCCTTGAACTGTTGTATATGAGAAATATATTATATATCGTCTCCCATCCTTTGGCATAAAAGTTATGAAATCTTTGCCGATAGTTTACTATAAAATACAAAAAGAAAATGAAAAGCTATCGTCAAAAGAGAGAGTTTTGATAGAAGGTGATGGGTGGTTTATATCACTATTTCCCACTCATTTAACCTAATATTTTGTATAGTTTCTTGAGTTTTGTGAATATTTTGATGTGTTTTATGTTATTTTGTAGATAAATAAAGTTTAGGACATTCTGGAGGTGATTTGGAACCAAAACAGTGAAAATTGGACAAAAAGGGCATTTTGGTAATTTTCCGCGTCGCGACGCCTAACATGCACCAAGACATGCTAATGTGCGCCGGGTCCACAAGTCAGAATCCGAGGAAATTTGACTTTGCTAACGTGCGCCGTGCCACGTGTCACCATCGCAGCCGATCTACTAACGTGCGACGTGCCACGTGTTGGCATCCTACGGTGCCGACAGTCGCCATCGCCACGTGTCACTCCACCTATCTTCCACGTCATCATCCACATCACCAGTTGACCGAGTCAACGTGCCACATCATCACCACGTCATCATCAACCAATCACAGCGTGCCACGTGTCGCAATTCTATAGTGCCGACAGTCCCTTTCGCCACGTGTGCCACGTCAGCATCAATTATTGTCAAACTTATCGAAATCGACACGTGGCGGATAAGAATCTGAGCCGACCAATCAGAAGTCGCCACGTGTCACAATAATTGAGATCCCAACCACCTTGCCACGTGTCACCTTTTCACCTTATCCAGAATCTGAGCCGACGAACCAGAGCGTGCCACGTCGACAATCATCGGCGTCGCGACGCCAACCCCCTACTGACGCCTATAAATTCAGCTCGATTTCAGAATTCAAAGCATGCCTTCCTTGAGTTTTGTAAGGACTTTAAGGATTGCATCTTGTGTGTTTAAGTTTTTGTAATTTAAATTTAACATTTTTACTTTTAGTATTTTTAATTATGCACTTTTACTTTTTGTAATAAAATTTTATTTACTTTTATTTACTTTATGTTTTGTAGTTAATTTACCGCTGGGGTAAAAGGTGAAACATTTAATATAATTATCTAGGTAAATCTCACTTAATTATAATTTATAAATTATAATTTAACCGGATTAATTAATGGCAGACATTATTACCGCCTATATGGTCGGTCTAAATATAAATTACTTTACCGCCTATATGGCTGGTCTTTATGTGACAGATAATTACCGCCTATATGGTTGGTGTAATTGGACTAAATGGACTACCGCCTATATGGCTGGTTTTAAATGTTTAACATTATTAATTCCTGAGAAAGTATAATATAAAATAATTTATATTTTATAATAAGTGAGATTCCTAGATAAGAAATATTAAATGTGGATCCTCTAACCCCCATCATTTTATTTTATTTTAGGGAAGTGATGAAACACAATATTCACACTTAATAATTGATTTTCTTTTTATTGGGTAATTCTTTAGTTTGTTTATTGAGTCTTAAGCTTAATGTTTCTTGTTGTCTGATCACCAATAAGATTTATGTGGTAAACTTAAAATGAACTAAACATAGGGATTTTAGGTTTCAGCCTTAGATTCAATTGCCCACGATCTTCCTTGAGGATAGATAACCCTTTAATAGATTTCCTTACAGGATAGACATATACCTGTCGGGCGGGGGTAGCCATAATTGGAACTTAATCTTAATGAATCCAGGTAATTTGGTTGACATAGACATATGGTTCAATTGGGTTATACTGGGTATTTGCGTCTGACCATCGACAGAGGCTTTTGCATATTTTCGTGTTCCAGGTTAGCAAACTGATTTATTACACATATATAAGAGAATCAATTCATCTTTATAATAATATTGTGTGGAGTCACAACCATAGATCTTTGAGTCTTTTGTTATTTTCCTTAGTATTTTCTTTTGTGTCTTTAAGTATTTTATTTAGCAAAATCCACATTCAACCAACCAAAAGCAATCAATTCTCTTCTCCCTATAATTAGATACTTATAAATAAATAGTATCGATAATTAATAACAACATTAGGAATTAAGTCCTTGTGGGATCGATTTTTTTATACTACTTGAACGATAGGTGCGCTTGCGTTATACGTGTGTGTTTACGCCGGTCAAGTTTTTGATGCCGTTGCCGGGGACTTATTTTTCTTGAGTTATTAATTTTGAAGCTATCTAATTTACTTGTATCTAATTTTCTTTATTTATATCTGTAATTTTTATTTCTTTCTTTTGTTTTCAGGTGATTGAAAAATGGAACATTATTAGGAGATTGAGAGATCACGAGCTTTACTAGAAGATACACCCCAAATCTGGGAGCAACAGTCCGATTTTCTGAGGCCTGTTTTCCAGCCCAACTACTATCACTGGATGCCATAACCAAGCAATACCACATTTTCTCAACAGAACGCAATGAGAAGATGTGACATACGTAATGGTAACCACCCGAGAGATCATTGCGAGTAAAACTACAATCCAGGGTGGCAGAGCTATCAAAATCCTTCATGGTATGAAGAACCATCACATTTCACAAAACCACATTTTCCATCTTATCCACCACTCACCTACGATCTTCATCAACAACCAGAACCATCAGAGGAAGATCAGTTGATTCACATGCTCAAAGATTGGTTCGAGGAACGGGAAGCTCAATTTGATGCACAAATTCAGAGTCAAGCGGCGTCCATACAGAGGATGACAGATCAAGTTAGATAATTAATAGATAACCTGAATCACATATCTCACTGAGCAAATTCAAATACTACTGAAGAAGCCTTCGAACATCCTGAGATTCATCTTGACATCATAACAGAGAACGAGACTGAGCAGTATCAAGAATCTGAGGAGGATGAAACTTTTCAACCTCAAAATTAAGATCTTGGAGCTTCCATTGCACAAATATTTGAAGAAGATCTACCTGAGCCAATCATTTCAAAGGATGAAGACCTAAAAACAGACATAACTTTACATCCTCAGATTGACACTTATGGAGCATGCATTTCACAGATGACAGATGAAGAAATGAACGAGGAAATCCTAAAATACATCTGTGAAGAAAATGTGGAGCAAGAAGCAGAGCAAAAGGAGTAGCAACAGTTTGACCAAATTGAAGATCTCAGGCATTCAGGAGAAACATCACTGTTTTGGGGAGTACATATCAAAGATATCACCCAGAAGCTTGACAGAATGGAACTCCCATTCCAAGTCAAGCACCATACAAGACCTCATGATTTTCTTTCTTTTTAGGAACCACTGGAGCAACAAAGGTTAAAAATGTGGCACAAGCACTGAATGGGACAACAGTCTTTTTGCCTATTTACCGTTGGAATAAACCCTTCAAAAGCAACGCTCATGGGATTGTCTTTAATATGACATCCAAAATGACGCTGAAACCTCCTTGACAGATGGATTTCAGTCACGTCTGGCTGAAGACGAAAAATTTAGCGCTAGCAGGGAGGCAACCCATGCACTTTGTTGTAATTTCTGTTTTTATATTTTGTGTATACATGTTGTAGAGTTTTTAATTTTGTGTGTTATTTTTGTAGGGAAAAGCTCAACCAAAGCATAAGACAGAAGAGATGGTGTTTGGCAAAGATAAGAGATAATTCATTAGCAATGGCTGAGTAAGGAATGGATTCTTAAGACGTATCCTAATGAATTTATACTAAGCGAATGGCGTATTGCATACACATTCTGTTGCCTTAATTATTGCTTTGATTTGCTTTTCTGTTGTAATTATCTTTATTTTCGTAGACAGGATCCAGACTTTTTGACCTTTCACGATTTCTTTTATTGTTTAGCTAACAATCGTCCTTTGGAAGATACTAGTGCTATTATTACTCACCCTTTTCAGGTGTTATAAATTCAACTCATCATTGCACTTTTGAAGACATCCAGAGTAAAACACGGAAGCCACTTCAAGAAGACGAGTTGAAAATATCTGTGTGTTTTGCGGTACTAGTGTTGGTACTAAGCCACAATACGTAGAAGCAGCACATGAATTGGGTCGAGTCTTAGCTGCAAGGAATATGCACTTAGTATATGGCGGAGGCAATCTTGGACTAATGGGGATCGTTTCAAAGGCCGTACAGGAAGGAGACAGTCACGTTTTGGGAATCATCCAAAAACCCTTGGCGAAGGCAAATCTTATTGGACCATCAAACGGAGATGAACTGATCGTGCCAGGTATGTCTGAACGACTGGTAGAAATGATTAACCGTGCTGATGCTTTTATTGCTTTGCCAGGTGGCTTGGGCACATTGGAGGAAATTTTTATAGTGTTATCTTGGGCGAACTTGAACATACACCAGAAACCAATTGGGCTGTTTAATGTTGATGGATTTTATGATTTTCTTTGTGTGTTTCTTGATGATGCCCGAAGAAATGAGTTCGTGTCAAAACCTTTAAAAGAACTCATATTTACTGTCAGAACTGCTCCGGATCTAATTGGCCAAATTTTAGCCTATGAACCACAAATTGACCCTATCCTTTCAAAGATAAATTGGTCCGAGGACGATCGTGGTAAGAGACGTCGGATTAATCTGGATCTTAACCTTTAATTTCTTGTAGAATTTCAGCTAACCATGTATTATCTTCTAAACTCTTCTTCCATTGTTTAAGACATTGGGGACAATGTCTCATTTAGGTTTGAGAGAGGGAATTAGTTAATCAGTATCTTGTTTTTAGTTGTGTGTTGTTTTTATTTTTAGTCCAAATTTTTTCGAAAAATACAAAAAAACTTGAAAAATTTTCAAAAAATTACAAAAATATTTTGTGTTTTTGTGTTTTTATTTTGACTAAAAAGGTGAAATTGGTAAGAGATAGCTGAGTAAGAAGTTTTCACTCCTGAGACGTATCTTAAACCATTTTGAAACAAGTTAGTTTTTGTTTATTTCATTTTGAATTATTAAATTTGTAAATTATCCATAAAACGGACTAAAATGGATCTTCATTTGCTCAGTTGGCAGATATTATCAACATGCATAGTAACATACGGACATGAGCTAAAATTGAAAAGTTTGTAATATTCAGTGCTCTATTTTAATTGGAGGAAGCATCTCAAAAAGTTATGGAGTAAAAAAAAAGTCCGAGATCCGAGTTATTAAGTCTGTAAGAGTATTTTAACACCTAGTGCCCCAAAGCCAACTGGTTTGGGAGTCACTGGCCCAAAGCTCGCTACATGGATCAAAGATGCTGCAAAAATATATATATCTGAAGTCTGAGTAATTAAGTCCGTAGGGGTGTCTTAACATTTGGTGCCCTAAAGCCAACTGGTTTGGGAGCCACCGACCCAACACTCGCTACATAGATGAAAGATATTGTATATAAATAAATCAAAAATCAAAAATAAAAAAAAATCAGAAAAATCAGAAAAATTATTCCATTGCTACAAAAAATGTGTGAATTCCGATAAAACTTTAGGACAAAAATATTACTCTCTTATCAACTGCACTTGTGACTGTTGTGGGTAAAAATGAGTTGTTTAATATTTTGTTGGCTGTGTATATGGAAAATGGTAAATATAATCGAAGAATTTACTTAATCAGTAATTTAGAAAGAAATAAAAAAACTAGTTACTTGGAGTAGAAGTTTCACCTGATTAGTCACTAACTTCTTTATGCTCTTTTCGCTTGTCTTTTTGCTTTTGTGTGCATTAGTTTCACTACCTCTTTACTTTTGTAAAATGTTTGTGGGTATCATTGTTGCAAACCCTCACGAGACTACAACTCGTCCACTAGGAACACCTAAGGGTTTAAAGGCTTGTTGCATACGCTAAATGCAACCGTGATCCCTACGAAAGTGGTTTAGTTAATTTTATTTTTATATTATTTTATTTTGTGTTTTGCTCGAGGACTAGCAAAATGTTAGGTTTGGGGGTGTGATGAGTGGTAATTATATCACTATTTCCCACTCATTTAACCTAATATTTTGTATAGTTTCTTGAGTTTTGTGAATATTTTGATGTGTTTTATGTTATTTTGTAGATAAATAAAGTTCAGGACATTCTGGAGGTGATTTGGAACCAAAACAGTGAAAATTGGACAAAAAATATATTTTGGTAATTTGCCGCGTCGCGACGCCTAACATGCACCAAGACATTCTAATGTGCGCCGGGTCCACAAGTCAGAATCTAAGGAAATTTGACTTTGCTAACGTGCGTCGTTGTAGGAACTGCATTTTTGCACATAAGTCCCTATGATGAGTCTCATTTGGAGACACTACCTTTTAAGTCACGGAGGTCACGGAAAACGGACATCGGAATGGGGAATTCAAAATAAACAAGGTTCACTATTTTCGTTCGTGCTGCGTTCATGTATGCGTTCGAACGACAAACAGATTGCGGGCATTCGTGCCGCTTTCGAGGAGGCGTTCGAACGGTGTCGGTAATTCTGGTTTTGCTGCTAGCCTCACATCAAGCCCAATTCGCCCAAGCCCACTTAAAACACACATTTAACACATAGTGAAATCAAAACAAATCTAAAAATCACATACCAAATTAAAATAAACATTGAAATCAATCAAATATTTTAATTCCTTAATTAAGATATTCACCCACCAATTACACAAGATTCCTTCCTAACTAAACAAAATCACATACTAAATTAAAAAGATGTCATGCCTAATTAAAATCAATTATAACAAATTAAAGATATTGACTACCTAATCTAACCAAATTTGTCCCCCCTCAATCTTTGACTTTCCTTGCTCAACACCAAATCAAATCCCTTCCTTGTGAGACAAGGTGAAGCCCTAGCCTTTCTCTATATAAACAACCCCTAACCAAGACATGCACTCCCCTAGCTCATACACATAAGATACACACAATTCACACCTATTCACATAAAGAAAAGCCTCTCCACTCACACCTAATATACTCAAGAAACAACCTAGAATTTTCCTCTCCTCCTCCTCCCTTTCCACCGAAAACAACACTCCCCCTAAAACACTCTCCATAACCGAAAATCACAGCCCCTAAACACTCTCCATAACCGAAAATCACAGCCCCTATACAGTCCCCATAACCTCCAAAAATCACAGCCCTTTAGCCCTTAAAGACACCCAAGAACAATAGCCTAAATTCAGCAAACATAGTGACCAGAAAACGTCACCGGAAGAGCAGCGAAATACAGCAAAAGCAGCAGCAAAAGATGGAGAACGACGACTCAAAACAGTAAGACAACGAACGAGAGCAGTGAACCGGAAGAGTTGCGGAGCATCCACCCTTCCGACGATCGTGTACAATACATCTGAGAGGTGATTTAAAAGTTTAGACCTGATGGCACTTTTCTCATTAGTTTATATTCGTCTTTTGATTGTTTATTGAATTCTATTCGCATGAGAGTCGTTTGTGGATGCATGTTGTGGCTTGAATGAAATGGGAAATGTGTCGCCTCTTGTGGTATATAGGATGGAAACCCAGACATAAACTTCATAGCCGATTCTGAATGGACGGTAGTATGATCCGTACTCGGGATACAACTCCACGTACCACTTGAGTAAACGGCACATTCTTTTGTTTTATGTTGCTTTGATTTATTTATTTTTCGTTATTTGAATTCTGCATGTTACTTTTGTATGTATGATACAATCGAGCGCATGGGCTTAGTAAGTCGGATTAAAAGTCCCCTATTTGGAGGGGTTAAAATCCTTTACCACAATGTTTTGCCGCGTCGGTTGATGTGTGTTCGGTTGGATATAAGATATGTTCAATCGGATATACTAAGTTCGATATGATTGTCTTTATTCTTGTATGCATGATGTGATCGAGCGCATGGGCTTAGTAAGTGCGATGAAAGGTCCTCTAATTGAAGAGGTTAAAATCATTTACCATGATGCTTTGCCGCGCCGATTAACGTTTATTCGGTTGAATGTAAGATGTGTTCAATCGGGTACATGAAGTCTAAGGTTATTGTCTTTATTTTTATATGCATTAAGATAAGCGCATGAGCTTAGTAAGTGCGATGAAAGGTCCTCTAATTGAAGAGGTTAAAATCCTTCGCCACGATGCTTCGCCGCGCTTCGTATTTCGCTATTTACCTTTTTATGTATGTATTGCGTCAAATTTGTGCATCAGGTCTGTTCCCGTTCGAACGCGTTTTCGAACGATATACGAACGCGAACCTTCTGTTTCTCGTTCGAACGCGTTTTAAAAACGCTACTCGAACGCGCATGCATTTTGTATCATCAGGTCTGGTCCCGTTCGAACGCGTTATCAAACGCTACACGAACGCAAACCTTCTGTTTACCGTTCGAACGCGCACACTGAACTGAGTCTGTCTCATCATATTTCATGCACAATTGCCTCTTGGGTGATCTCCCTTGCATTATGTAGCCAATCATATTATTTGTATTCCTGCATTTATCCATTCGATGTATTCATGAGATAGTACTCAAGCATGATTAGGTTGTTCCTAGTTTTCCATATCATATGATTGGAATATGTTCATGAGATTGCCATGTGATGTTGTATGTTGTGATGATTAATTTCAAGCATGTGAATTTAGAAGCATGATACTCTTGGAAATAAGTGTTACTTAAACTTGATTAAATTATTACATAAATCCTTTCATTACAAGTGACATAAGTAAGGGACTATTCCGAACCCAACGGTTTGAGGTCTTCCCTTGCGAGGGGTGAGTGCGGCCTTAAATCTCATTTTCCCGGTTCACACCGGGTGGCGACTCCATTATTCTCCGGTTTAGTCCCCTGTGGCTACTCCGTACTCCCAACCGGGCCGCGAGCCCGGGACAACATGCGTCGCCTCAGATCCTGTGTCCCCACAGTCTGGCGACTCCACTGGGGATAGAGAATCGGCCCCGAATATTGTCTTGTAATGATTGGATTTATGTTTTAATTGACCGTGTCTATAGTGGATAAAATGGGGGTTTAATCAAAGGCATTTAAGGCTAGGTAATGGTTTGGTGTCTTCCTTCATTCACTACCTTTCTAGAAGGAAAAGCTGTGAAGGCACCTATTTGGCCATCTACTCGTAGCCTATTGTGATGGACTAATTTGGAGGACTCGTTGTTTATTCCTGACACCAAGCGATAAGAGCCTAAGAGGCTTGGGTATTTAAGTGAACCTCGCTCCACCTTCCCTCTGGGGAATCTACAACGGAAAATCCATTTGACAGTCCGTCACACACCATAGCTCATTG
Source organism: Zanthoxylum bungeanum (assembly GCA_019454045.1). NCBI lineage: Eukaryota > Viridiplantae > Streptophyta > Magnoliopsida > Sapindales > Rutaceae > Zanthoxylum > Zanthoxylum bungeanum. The sequence goes on from SKCR01053856.1 coordinate 436,964, forward strand.
GCACGTACCTTAGTGTATAAAAAAAGGGTGCGCTCACTTGGTTGCTCGAACCCTTGATTGGGGAGACCTAGTTGTGGGCCATCCTTCGCCGACGAGAGCCTTTGTCTATACTCCTGCGAACCCACCCATAGATCGGGTTTGCATGGTTAAAGTAAAAATTATTTCCTTGAGTATGTGCTAGTGGACCATCCTCATTTGGATGCAGTTGGACCATTGTCAGAAATGCGGACTTGCTGGGCCATTTAAACTGGGGCGAGTTCGTACCTTATGACCATTGGGCCCAAAGCTTCTGAAATGTTGATGGGCCATTCCGTAGAAATTATTACTTTATGTTTGCATTATCTTTTACGCTTGTGTGTGAGAACATCGTCGTTTGGATCCATTTGGACCATTTGTCATGAGATATGGGTTTGTTGGGCCATTTAAACTGGGACAAGAACGTATTTTATGAAGTTGGGCCAAAGGCTTCTAAGTGTTGATGGGCCACTTTGTGCTTGTGTTCGGAACGTTACCATTTGGATTTAGTCGGGCTCTTTGTCATAGATGTGAACTCATTGGGCCATTTAAACTGGGATGAGTTCACTCCTATAACAATTAGCCCGAAAGCTTCTAAAATGATAACAGTCCGATTTGTTTGAAAATGTTAATTTTAATTTAGTATGTTATATATGTTACCTGCATCTCATGCACCTCATGCATACATATATCATGTTAACACCCTCTATGTCTCAAAAAGACATCATAGATACCGTTTGGGTTAGAGAAGGGACAAGGCTCATTAAAAGAACAGTAACAGTCATGAGTGAATCTGGTAATGAGGTATCATGTATGGATCAGTTAGAGAACAGTCTCGCCAAGGTCACTGAACAGTTGCAAGCTTTGACTACTACTGTGGCTGGTATGGCTGTGCCCCGTGCTGGGGGAATTTCTGAGAATATGAGGCGTGAGGAGCCTCCGAATGGGTTGGGGGATGATATCCCCACTTTTGATGATGATATGGCAGAGTATGCAGCAGGCAGAGTATCTGGGTCTTAGGCAGAGTTACAGAAACTTCAGGATCAGGTTGAGTCAGTTACCTGTAAGATGAGGGGTAAGAATGAGGATTTGCTGGATTATGACACACTGACTTTCGAGGAACAGTTGCCGGCACAGTTCAGGATGCCTGATATGGCTAAGTTTAACGGGAATGAGGATCCAAGGGTGCATCTCCGACAGTTTGTATCAGTCATGAGTTCAGTTGGCCTGTCTCAGCGCCAAGTGCAGAAAATGTTTGGAATGTCGCTCGAGGGAGCTCCCGTGGTGTGGTACCACAGTTTGGAGAAGAAAGTGAAGGAAGATTGGAGGGAGCTAGCTGATGCTTTTCTGAAGCAGTATGTCACAGACTTAGAGATTGATTTGTCACTCCGTGATTTGGAGAACACTAAGCAGAAGCCGGAAGAAAGCTTCAAGGAGTATGTAGACCGCTGGAGAAGCCAGCTTCTAAAAATGCAGACTCGGCCCTCTGAGAAGAACCAGATTAAAATGATCATCAAGGGCACTAAGCCCTCGATCTATGGCAAGTTGAGGAGGATGACTTCAATGATTGCGGATTTCCGACAGTTGAGGGAAACTGTCATGGATATTGAGGAAGAAGAGGCTGAAAACAGAAAGTTTTATGGCCAGAATATGAGGAATTTTGGAGGGCATTCTGAGACCAAGCCCGCTACTGCCGAGATTGCTTCTATTAATAATAGGCGCTTTTCTAACTTGGGTATACCCTTGTCCAAAGTGCTTGAGAAGCTGACCAGGCAAGGACTCTTAAAACTCTTGGAACCTAGACCACTCCCAAATCCTCCCCCACCAAGCCTCAATATGAACCGCTACTGCCACTTCCACCAACAACATGGCCATGATACCAATAGTTGTACCCGTCTCCGCCATGAGATCCAAGACTTAATTGACTCCCATAAAATCCCTGACCCTGAAAGAGAACAGCCAAACACACCAATCCTCTACCAAATTATCACTCTGTTCCCCCACCCACTTACATGATCAACTCTGGCTTGCCCGAAACCTTCGTCCTCCAAGCTCTCAACCACCAAGCTTCGTACATGGGGATAAGGGGGTGACAACGATGAAGAACCATAGGCCGAGGAAGAAGGCAGCGCTGCGAATGATGAAGTTGTTCCTCCTAGTTTGTTTGATCCTGCATTTTTTGATATAGACATTGATTTTGCCTGTTTGCTCGAACCTTTTTCTAATGATAATAAAGACGTTCATTTCCCGTACTTGCTTGAATATGCAACATGAGTATATTTGACAAAAGCATTCAACCTTGGTATTATGATACACAACGATGCTTAGAACACGGGGAATCCTCGGAAGAAGCAAACAGAAGGATAAGATAGTCATTCAGAAACTGGGAAACGGGGACAGTGAGGCTATCAGACTTGGAAGGGAATGAGTTCACCGAGCCGATCAATGTTGACAGATTGATGCTGTATTTTACCTGAGACTGGGCAGTCACCAAGAGAATTGGCAGAAGACCTAACCCAACGGGATGGGAACATTCACGCATACATGCATACACGTAATCCATTTTGCACCCTTTTGTGTTTGTTTTGTTTTGTGTTCACATGTTTTGAAGAAGAAAAAGAGAGAGCGGCAAAGACAAGCCAATAAGGCATAACAAAAGCACAATATCGGAATCGGGTAATAATCCTAGGGCTGAGGCCCATATTGGTGTTAGATTCGGGTAGTAATCTGAGGGTTGAGGCCCACATTAGTATCAGTCTGGGGGCGATGCCCACTTCAATACCAGTCTGGGGGCGAGGCCCACGTCAGTATCAGTTTGGGAATGAGTCCTAGGGCCGAGGCCCACGTCAGTATCAGTTTGGGAATGAGTCTTAGGGCCGAGGCCCATATCTGTATCAGTTTGGGGATGAGTCCTGAGGGTCGAGGCCCACATCAGTATCAGCTAGGGGCAAGGCCCATATCAGTATCAGTGGGGGCGAGGCCCGCGTCAGTACCAGTTTGGGGGCGAAGCCCACATCAGTACTAGTTTGGGGTGAGGCCCACATCATTATCAACATCAGTTTTTCCGGATATGACACTCTGGGGGCGAGGCCCATATCATTATCAGAATCAGTCAAGCCAAGAATGGCACTCCAAGAATGGAAACACAGTTCGAGAATGAACAAGCCAAGAATGGCACTCCAAGAATGGAAACACAGTTCGAGAATGAACAAGCCGGGAATGGCACTCCAAGAATGGAAAAACAGTTCGAGAATGAACAAGCCGGGAATGGCACTCCAATAATGGAGCAAGGTTCGGGAATGGACCGCATCACAGTAACGGTTCGAGAATGGACCACCTCTCATCAAAACGGTCCGAGAATGGACCACCTCTCCTCAACCTGGTTCGAGAATGGACCACCTCATCAGTATCAGTTTGGGGCAAGGCCCACATCAGTATCAGTTGAGGGCGAGGCCCACATCAGTACCATTTTAGGGTCGATGACCCACTACATCATCAGTTCAAGGGCGAGGTCCCTATTGTCAGCGGTGTTGGGTCGAGGTGCCCAGGGTCGAGGTGCCCACTACATCAGCAGTTCGAGGGTGAGGTCCATATTGTCAGCGGTGTTGGGTCGAGGTGCCCCGTTGTCGGTTGCAGTTATTGGGATGTGTCTCAGGGTCGAGGCCCACTGCATCATCAGAACAGTTTTTCCAGGTACGGCGTGTGGACTATGTAAATTATGTGGACTGTCGTGGACTATCTTGAAGTGTTGTGGATTATGTGGACGACCGAGGACTATCGTAAAATATTATGGACTACTGTGGACTATCATGGATTATGTGGACTACCGTGGACTATCATGAAATATTGTGGACTACCGTGGACTATCATGGATTATGTGGACTACCGTGGACTATCGTAAAATGTTGTGGACTACCGTGGACTATCATGGGTTATGTGGACAACCGTGGACTATCGTAAAATATTGTGGACTACCGTGGACTATCTTGAAGTGTTGTGGATTATGTGGACTACCGTGGACTATCATGAAGTATTGTGGAGTATTGTGGACTACCATGGATTATGTGGACTATATGGATTATGTGGACTACCGTGGATTATCGTGGACTACCGTGGATTACCGTGGATTATCGTGGACTATGTGGATTTCGTGGATTATCATGGACTAGTGTAGACTATTGTGGACTACCGCGACACCCTAAGTACGGGGTTTAGCATGCCAAGAATGACACGTCATCAAATTCAGGTCGAGGCAGCAGGCAAGTCAGGAGGCAGCTGGCGAGCCAGGTAAGTGAAAATGCATTGCATAACTTTGATAGGATTGTCACTGTTACACACTGCACAAGTCCCATCAAAGTGGGGGCGACTGTAGGCACTGCATTTTTGCACATAAGTCCCTATGATGAGTCTCATTTGGAGACACTACCTTTTAAGTCACGGAGGTCACGGAAAACGGACATCGGAATGGGGAATTCAGAATAAACAAGGTTCACTATTTTCGTTCGTGCTGCGTTCATGTATGCGTTCGAACGACAAACAGATTGCGGGCATTCGTGCCGCGTTCGAGGAGGCGTTCGAACAGTGTCGGTAATTCTGGTTTTGCTGCTAGCCTCACATCAAGCCCAATTCGCCCAAGCCCACTTAAAAGACACATTTAACACATGGTGAAATCAAAACAAATCTAAAAATCACATACCAAATTAAAATAAACATTGAAATCAATCAAATATTTTAATTCCTTAATTAAGATATTCACCCACCAATTACACAAGATTCCTTCCTAACTAAACAAAATCACATACTAAATTAAAAAGATGTCATGCCTAATTAAAATCAATTATAACAAATTAAAGATATTGACTACATAATCTAACCAAATTTGTCCCCCCTCAATCTTTGACTTTCCTTGCTCAACACCAAATCAAATCCCTTTCCTTGTGAGACAATGTGAAGCCCTAGCCTTTCTCTATATAAACAACCCCTAACCAAGACATGCACTCCCCTAGCTCATACACATAAGATACACACAATTCACACCTATTCACATAAAGAAAAGCCTCTCCACTCACACCTAATATACTCAAGAAACAACCTAGAATTTTCCTCTCCTCCTCCTCCATTTCCACCGAAAATAACACTCCCCCTAAAACACTCTCCATAACCGAAAATCACAGCCCCTAAACACTCTCCATAACCGAAAATCACAGCCCCTATACAGCCCCCATAACCTCCAAAAATCACAGCCATTTAGCCCATAAAGACACCCAAGAACAGTAGCCTAAATTCAGCAAACATAGTGACCAGAAAACGTCACCGGAAGAGCAGCGAAATACAGCAAAAGCAGCAGCAAAAGATGGAGAACGACGACTCAAAACAGTAAGACAACGAACGAGAGCAGTGAACCAGTGAACCGGAAGAGTTGCGGAGCATCCACCCTTCCGACGATCGTGTACCATACATCCGAGAGGTGATTTAAAAGGTTAGACCTGAGGGCACTTTTCTCATTAGTTTATATTCGTCTTTGATTGTTTATTGAATTCTATTCGCATGAGAGTCGTTTGTGGATGCATGTTGTGGCTTGAATGAAATGGGAAATGTGTCGCCTCTTGTGGTATATAGGATGGAAACCCGGACATAAATTTCATAGCCGATTCTGAATGGACGGTAGTATGATCTGTACTCGGGATACAACTCCACGTACCACTTGAGTAAACGGCACATTCTTTTGTTTTATGTTGCTTTGATTTATTTATTTTTCGTTATTTGAATTCTGCATGTTACTTTTGTATGTATGATACAATCGAGCGCATGGGCTTAGTAAGTCGGATTAAAAGTCCCCTATTTGGAGGGGTTAAAATCCTTTACCACAATGCTTTGCCGCGCCGGTTTATGTGTGTTCGGTTGGATATAAGATATGTTCAATCGGATATACTAAGTTCGATATGATTGTCTTTATTCTTGTATTCATGATGTGATCGAGCGCATGGGCTTAGTAAGTGCGATGAAAGGTCCTCTAATTGAAGAGGTTAAAATCATTTACCATGATGCTTTGCCGCGCCGATTAACATTTATTCGGTTGAATGTAAGATGTGTTCAATCGGGTACATGAAGTCTAAGGTTATTGTCTTTATTTTTATATGCATTAAGATAAGCGCATGAGCTTAGTAAGTGCGATGAAAGGTCCTCTAATTGAAGAGGTTAAAATCCTTCGCCACGATGCTTCGCCGCGCTTCGTATTTCGCTATTTTCCTTTTTTATGTACGTATTGCGTCACATTTTGTGCATCAGGTCTGTTCCCGTTCGAACGCATTTTCGAACGCTATACGAACGCGAACCTTCTGTTTCCCGTTCGAACGCGTTTTACAAACGCTACTCGAACGCGCATGCATTTTGTATCATCAGGTCTGGTCCCGTTCGAACGCGTTATCAAACGCTACACGAACGCGAACCTTCTGTTTACCGTTCGAAAGCATTTACGAACGCTACACGAACGCGCACACACTGAACTGAGTCTGTCTCATCATATTTCATGCACAATTGCCTCTTGGGTGATCTCCCTTGCATTATGTAGCCAATCATATTATTTGTATTCCTGCATTTATCCATTCGATGTATTCATGAGATAGTACTCAAGCATGATTAGGTTGTTCTTAGTTTTCCATATCATATGATTGGAATATGTTCATGAGATTGCCATGTGATGTTGTATGTTGTGATGATTAATTTCATGCATGTGAATTTAGAAGCATGATACTCTTGGAAATAAGTGTTACTTAAACTTGATTAAATTATTACATAAATCATTTCATTACAAGTGACATAAGTAAGGGACTATTTCGAACCCAACGGTTTGAGGTCTTCCCTTGCGAGGGGTGAGTGCGGCCTTAAATCTCATTTTCCCGGTTCACACCGGGTGGCGACTCCATTATTCTCCGGTTTAGTCCCATGTGGCTACTCCGTATTCCCAACCGGGCCGCGAGCCCGGGACAACATGCGTCGCCCCAGATCCTATGTCCCCACAGTCTGGCGACTCCACTGGCGATAGAGAATCGGCCCCGAATATTGTCTTGTAATGATTGGATTTATGTTTTAATTGACCGTGTCTATAGTGGATAAAATGGAGGTTTAATCAAAGGCATTTTAAGGCTAGGTAATGGTTTGGTGTCTTCATTCATTCACTACCTTTCTAGAAGGAAAAGCTGTGAAGGCACCTATATGGCCATCTACTCGTAGCCTATTGTGATGGACTAATTTGGAGGACTCGTTGTTTATTCCTGACACCAAGCGATAAGAGCCTAAGAGGCTTGAGTATTTAAGTGAACCTCGCTCCACCTTCCCTCTGGGGAATCTACAACGGAAAATCCATTTGACAGTCCGTCACACACCATAACTCATTGGCACGTATCTTAGTGTATAAAAAAAGGGTGCGCTCACTTGGTTGCTCGAACCCTTGATTGGGGAGACCTAGTTGTGGGCCATCCTTCGCCGACGAGAGCCTTTGTCTATACTCCTGCGATGTAGGAATTAATCGATATTTTTATACTACTTGAACGATACGTGCGCTTGCGTTATACATGTGTGTTTACGCCGGTCAGGAGGAATGATGAGTATGATTACAGCAATGTCATCAATCAAAAATATATCAAACAATCAAATAGTAATCCGTCAATCAATAGATTTTAGGTTTGGTAGAAAGTGCAAAAAAGAAAACAATAAACAAAAAATTCAAGAGAATAAAATATATGTTATTTTTTTCAATAATTTCCATCAATCAAAAATAAAAAAGAAAAAAAAAAGAACTCACATATATATTTTTCTTCTTTATTTTAATCTTTAAAATTCAACGAACAGCCGCCCACGAAATTTACCTTAAAATATATTAATTAAGAAAATAAAATGTTTTAGGGTTTGAAGATAAGAGAAAGATATACGGGTATGTCTGATGAGTGTCCAGAGAAATAATATATATTTATCTACTATAAGTGGTCTTTAATAATAATTTACATTATGGGTATTTTGTAATAAATATTTTCATTAAAATATGTTTGTCCAAGAAAATTTTTAGAGTGCAATTAATCAATTATGATCAAATAATAATAATAATAATAATAATCAAATAATAATAATTTATTATTATTTGATTATGACTATAGGTTACAGAATCAAATAATAGAAGAAATAATCATAAATTACAGAAGAATTATTAGAATCCCTTTTATATACGGGGGACAGAATTATCAAATTGTCCAAAAAATTAATTTAAAAAATTTCAACCGAAGGAAATATACACGTTAGGGGACTTTTAACATTTTCTTGTTAAACTTAAAATTTATTTAAGGTTACTTTTACCAGGAATGCCACGAGAAATTAAATGAATCATATCTACGCTACGGTATGAGAGAGAGAGGAATATTTGGGATGACAAATGGGTCGGCTGGATTTGGATTTGGTCAATCTCAATAACAGGCCTTGTAGGCTTGAAAACCCTGGCCCATATTTCCTGGAAGGCTTGAGTCTGCCATGTGTCTGGGCCGGGCTAGGCCCAAGGCCAGACCATCTTCTTAATCTAATTTTTTTGAAAAAAACAAATATGTTGGGTGCATACAGACACAGTACAGCCATTTGTTAGGTACCAGATAAAAAGGATTTTGATTATAATTTTCTCTGCAACGGTCCTGATCAAGCCGATAATTGTGATTTTTCAGCTGAGACGCAATTTATTTGACAGTTTTCTGGATGTTAAATACATTATTGTGACTATCATTATAAAGTTTGGTTCGGATTTTTTTTAATCCCGGGTTAGATTAAAATCAGGACATACCGAATCGGACCGGACTTTTTTTACCATGAATAATAAAGATGTTAGGAACTTTGGCGGGACACACAATGTTGTTTTTGAGGCATTTTGGATAATAATACCCTAATGGTGTATTTATGTGCTCGTAATTCAAATTGATTGGAAGAATTGGAATGAAAATGATAAATCGGAATGAGAATAAATTATATATTTAGTTGTAACAATCATAATCGAAATCAAATAGTATTCTCATTAATATGTTTATTTTATCTATTTAATAATAATGATTATTTTATTACCCCTTCAATTTGGGAACGAGATAGGTGTGATGAGAATGAGACTCTCTTATCTCATTTATAAACATAGATGGAATGAAAATAGAGGAATGATATTAATTTTCATTAATAGTATTCTACTTGATCATCATAATTTATTTTATTTTCTATTTAATTTATATATCTTTCTCATATATTGTTGGAGTTTTGACTCTATGTAACCAGTCACTGGATCTGCCACCGTGGATCTATATTGACTGACACAGATTCTATTTGATCTATATAATTTATGTTGTTGCTTATTTAATTTATGCACTTAATCATTAAATAAATTAATTGAGAAATAATAACAATTTATTTTTAAAAAAGTAAAATTATTTTTATATTTGGAATACCAAGAGTGAATTTCATATCCTCAATATTTTATTTTATTATCACAGTTTAATTTAAAATATCTATTACTTCAATCAATTCAGCATTTTTATTTTGTTCTTGCATTGTTATTTTATTATATTAAATATATTCCATGTGGATTGACCCTGGACTCACGAGTTATTTTATTATTTTGATATTCTTATACTTGGGAGTAAAGAACCATTTTATGAGTATGTTAATATTACATCACTTATATAATAACAACACTAAAAAATTTATCCTAACATAGATAGGAAAATTGTAAATTTATCCCCACTAAAAAAGAGAGAATAACAACAATAACAACAAAAGTGAAAGTAAATATAAGACACTTCCATTAAGAAAAGAAATTCGCTAGAGTTGAAGGGAACTAGCATATTGCATAAGGATAAAAGTTCGGGGTGAATAAATAAGTTTCGAAAGAAAATGATTTATCATTATATATACTTCAAAATAGACCCAGCGAATCGGAACCGAACCGTCCGGTTCCCGGTTCCACGCTCGTGGAACTAAGAATATGAACCGGACCGGACCAGACAGTTTCAGTTCGGTTCTAGATTTTTTTAATTAATTTAAAATTTTAATTTTAATTTTTTTAAAAATAAAAATAAAAATGGGATTTGAAATTTATAATATGAATTTATATTACATTAAATTAAAAAAAAATTAAATTAAAAATAAAATGAAAGAGCTTAAACTTAAATTTTTAAAAACTTAAGTTGCCTACATATCTTTTTGAGGTGAGATTAATCAAAACTCACGTAATTTCATTTCATTTTTTTAAATAGTTTCCAATTACAATTATTTACTCATCATCATTATATATGTCTGTTGTTGATCATTCAGCTCATGTTCCACTTGCACTTGTACTTGCAGATACATTATCTAACAAGTCTTCAAAGTCATTAGGGGCATTTTCTTATATCAGCTCTGGTCCAATCATTCACACATGATGTTGCTTCTAAAGTGTTTGTATGTAATGAAGATTGTCTCGTTTCCAATATATTATCTCATAAGCTGAAGACTTATTCAACTGCAACAGTGGAAACATGTGTTGTCATCACCTCTTTAGCAATAATTGATAAAACATGAAAGATATTTTGATGTCGGTTCCACTAGTTAAGTACTTGAACTTTTTACTTACTAAACTTTTAGAATGAAACTTGAAATTGGTTGATAAATAATTATCTAATTCCGGGTTGTTAGTCATGATTTTCCTCTGTTTTTTATTTCATTATAATAACCAACGATCACATATACTAAGTCTTGAATGTTTTCGCTACTAGATTATCATGATGATTGCAAGTTATATCTACTGACATAATCATTAAATAAATCTATTAAATCAAATTTTATTCCATATATTATTTTTCTAATATTAATTTCATCATTTATTCCTACAAAATCATAGTAAGTTTGTAATCCACTATTCAAACCTTCTAATTTAAATCTAGGATAAAAAACTATGGCAATAAAATAAAACAATAGAATATCTTTAAATAGTAATTTTCTCTTCATAACAATAATAGCTTCAATTAAAACAATATCATTAATATTTGAACTTTCAGCATGCTCATATAGAGTGCTCTCCGCTAAAAATATTTGTTGCATCATTAAAAACTTTTAAATTTATAATTTTTTTCCACAAATATCCCATTGACTAGGCAAAAGTGTTATATGTTGAACATGTTGGGAAATAAATTACATAATATATCTTTGTATTGAAAAGCTTGAGTTAAAGAAAATAAGTTGAATTCCAACAAGTTGGAACATCTCGTGAAAATTTTACCGATTTAACATCATTTAATTTATAAAACTTGGCTCATTCTCTCTTGACATTAGAATATGACCAAATACAATTAAGTACAATCTTAATAAGATTAATGTGATGTTCTAAAAAGTCAGACTATCTTAAACACATTAATTAAGGAAATGACATGTGCAACGAACATGAAAAAAACGAACCCTCCCAAATTTGGTTGGTATATTTCTTTTAAATCTCTAATTGGTGCACTATTTGTATATGCATTGTCAAAATCAATTGTTAAAATTTTACCTAATAAACCATATTCATCAAAAATTACTTTAATCATTCTATAAATATTTTATGCAATGTGATGCTTATCAAAAACTCTAAATGAAATAAATCATTTTTGCATGTTTCAGGATCCATCAATCCAATGACAAGTCACACTCATGTATGAGTGTGTTTGCCAATGGTCACTCCAAATATATGAACAAATAGAAAGACGACCTTTAATCTATTTAAATATTTCATTTAAAAATAATGTTATCATCTTTGTGTAATTTAAATTTTTATCATTTTGTTATATTTCTAGGCATTTTACAGCCAACATGATTTAAAGCATTTCAAACATAATTAGTAAAATCAATTTTTCACCAAAACTTAAAGAAAGATGTCTCATACAAATAAATTTAACAAATTATTCTCTATTTTTAACATCAGAATATTTAAATAAATCTAAAGAACTAGTATCTCTACTAGATGAAGCGTACCTACCCATTTGAGTTTGTATTGTATCAAGTCCAATTTCAGCGGCATGATGTCTATCTAAGTGCTTGTTCATATTACCATAGCAGCCAATAAATTTGTAAGATACACCACAATAGTTACGTATTGCTATTGAACCTTCATTTTCAGTCTCAACTAAATAAAAATAAATTTAAAAATATCGGAAGATTGAGACTTAACGTCTCTTTTTCGTGTACTGATACTTTGGTCGCTTTCTTGGGTTGGCACATTGGACATGATGTTCTTAGATGTGCTTGTCATTTTCTGTTAATATTGAAGAATTTTAAAATTAAATCAATAGGAGAAATTGAAGATGAGAGAATTAAAAAATTGAGAGAATTGAGAATTAATGTGTTGAAAAAAATGAAATATATGACCTACATTTATACATTTTTTGATTATTTTGTGGTACCTAAATTACCCATAAAACTAACCGTTTTTATTAATGTTATTAAGGATAATTTAGTAATTTAATTTTACAAAAAATAAAAAAAATTAAGGTGAGCAACGACTCCCTGCTGTTGGTGGCCCAACCGCTAATAGCCGTTGGGACAAATGATTCCGGTTAGAACCGTGGAACCAGTTGGAACTAGACGATTCCAACGGTTCATGTTCGAATCGTTGGAACCGTCCGGTTATTTTCGGTTCGGTTAGGGTATAACTCTAACCGAACCGGACAAATCTAATTTTGGTTCCGGTTCTCAACCGGAACCGGCCGATTCCTACCGAATCAATTCCGGTTTGGTTTCAATTCCGAACCGGAACCGTTTACGAGTCTACTCCAAAATAAGATCATTAAATTGGATATTTCCAAAAAAAAAAAAAAAATTTAGATGTGATATTTATATACATCATGAATTTAATCATCATAAAAAAATGAAATAGTAAAATCTCTCCTTATAGTTCTGTGAAACTCAATTAATGTTTTAAAAACAAACTAAAGCCTCACATAGTGATTTTGCTATAAATTTTTGGGAAATTATTATTTTCCCACCTGATAAATAGTGTAAATAACATTTTCCATGAAAAGTTTGTAAATATTCTCTTTTCCATTAATTGTTTGAAAATTATTTATTTTCCCATCACTATTAGTAAAAGTTAATAAATTTAATCAAAAATATTATTTCGCCCTTATATTTTTATATCTCATCTAAATTCTATTTTAAGGGAAATTATCTATTAGCTACTTAATATTTGTTGAAAGTTCACTTTTACAAGAAAAAGTTTAAAAGTGTCAACAAAAAGATGAATGAAACTCCACCTAATATTTCTAAATTATTTCAATTTTCATCGTTTCATAAACTTAAATTATTAATATTTGTAAGTATTGTATCGAAAAAAATAAACATAAATTATTTTAGTTTTACATATTAGGTTTTATGGGATATATAAAAACAATAAAAGATAAAAAAATTCACCGGTGGTATAATGTGCAAACAAAAATCCATATAACTCTTATGAAATCCTCATCACTCAATACCGCAATTCCATTAAATTGACGTATTAAACTATAGTTATGTCTTTCTAGAAAACTGTCACCGTCCCGACCATCAAACTGAGTGATGTCAAATAGATACGAGATCGTAGTCTTGACCACACAGTGGAGATAGAAAATAACCTCAAAGGGAATTGATGGAGGAAAATATTATGTTTACGATAAATTTTTTAGTGGTTTTTAATCCTACCCAATGAAACGACGTCGTTAACGGAATGATAGAAAACATAATATTTTTTTGAAACAAGTGAATTTTTTTTTACACTTTCAATTTTTTAGGTAAAAATATACTTTCAAAAATCATTAAGTGGAAAATAGATAAATTCTCTTTGTTTAAATAATAATTTCAGTTTAATAATATTAAATGACATAATTATTCTCATGATGTCAACACTTGTTTAATGCTCGTTAATGAAATGATAGAAAATGAAACAATTTTCAAATAACAAAGTAGAAAAGAGAACTTTTTCAAAATTTTCATGAAAAATATACTTACAACATTCATCAGGTATAAACATGATAATTTCTCTTTTTATCTTATCATAAAACACAAGATAAGTTTCAGTTAATTTTAAACACGTGACAAGCATTTCATTTAAATAATTTTACTAAACATTATGAGTTTCATTCATTTTCGTTTTTAAAAAAAAAAAGTAAATGACACCTGAACCCAAAACATTTAGGAAAATGATATAAAACATAATGTTTTAAATAAAAAGACATTCAACCCTATATTTTTTAACATATTTTATTATTTTAACAGTTAAATGATTAATATGATTTATTTACATAAGGATGACATGTGAGAATGCATAATAAATATATTAAATTATATTTTTTTTCCATTCAAAATAGTAAAATTTATTAATGAATGTGATCTGCATATCTTTTTTCAAATATTAGAGAATTTTTTACATCATTTTCCCTAAATGTTAGGTGTATACTATAAGTGTACTTTTTTTTTTTTATAAAAAAATATCCCTAATAATTTAGCATTTACTCTGTGAAAAAAGACCCCAAAAAATGTATTTTTTTTAATAGCAAGCAATTGTTTAAAAAAAATTGTTTCACATGTTAGTTACTCATTACCAGAAAGTTGGGTCATATAATATTTTTAATAAAGATATAGTAATAAAATGTTACATATAAATATTATTGTATTCATTTGTCATTTTTTTTTAATTTAGTAAGAATATATTTTATTAAATTGACTTAAATAAATAGTTATAATATCTAAATTTAAATGATTTTTTTTAAAATGTAATATATATTTCTGCATAATAAAAATATGAAGAATCGATAAATTGATTTTGATTTTCTTTATTATTTATATAAATAATTTTTCTTATTAAAACCATAGGAATCAATTGAATCCTCAAATTCATATTGGATCCACGTAAATTCAATAATAACCTTTGTTGACGGCTGATTTTGGTCTCAGGGTAATATTGGAATATCACTCCCGAGGAAATCCTCCCTCAATAGTGAATTTGTTTGGTTATGAGGGACCAAAGGCAAATTTAGCAGAAAATAGACAAACACACCAATCAACAAAGAGATTTAACGTGGTTTGGTGGATTTGGATCCGACCTACGTCCACGGACACAAAAAAGATGGTACTTTTATTACTTAAACACTTTTCTCGGGTCTCTACAAGTCAGAGCTTGAAGATCTAGATCACTAATTTTTTTGATGATGCCTTTTACACATACTATGCCCTCCTATTTATAATATCACAGAAATCAGACTCCTATTTGCATAAGAAATCCTATTTGAACTTAGTCTCTTCTCCTTGCAAGGATTCCTAGCCTGATATTCCCTTCTCTTTTCTTATTCCTTCTTGGATTCTGACTTCATTTCCTTGTGAGAGTAGGATAACTCGTTTTATCTTATCCGTAAGAATAGGGTGTCGTCATCTTGAACGCGTCTCGCCGTCTGGTCGGTCTTCATGAGGTCGGTCATGACAGTCTTTTATGCTGAGAGTGTTTCTGCCGACCTTATAGTGCTCGGTCATCCGTACCAAAGTGGTCGGTCTTTACATGTTGTGGTCGGGTCAGCTTTGATGATCTCAACCAGTCAGGAAATTACCCTTCTGTCCTCCTCGTGCTGTCTTAAATGTTATAGTGCCTGAAAACACCATCAACATCTGTCTCCTAGTTCTCGATTCCAACAAGCGTGCAAGTTGGTGCCGGGAACTATATAAAGAAGGTGTTTCTGATTTGCTCTGTTGGAGGTCGGTCCGGGGTTGAGAAATGCTTTGTTGCCTCTTTTCAAGCGCTTTGTCTTGAGACACGCAACAGTCACGTCCGCTTAAATGCCTGTCAAATCAATTTTAGGGTTTTTTCTAAGTTCGACATTTGTCAAACATCCGCCGGGCTCCCGGTAAAAATGGGGTGAATCGACCGTGAAGAGGCGTCTTCACAGTGGGCTGATCTCAGCCGTCTGTTTCAAACTTTGGGAGACCTCTTTTGCAGTTGACATCTGGCGTTCATCCGGGTTCTTTCTGTAGATCCAACGGTCACGAGCGTCTTGGTCATGACTATAAGAAGGCGAGGCTTTCACTGTTCCATCTTTTTCGGCAATTTCTCCTTCTTTTCTGAAAACATCTCCGTGATTCGTCCAACTCCGAGCTCTCGAAGTTCAACCGTGGGCTTTTTCTTTTTCTTTGCTGTGAACATAAGGAACGGGTATAACCGTACTGCACAACCTCCTGCTTTTTCCGAGAAGAACAAGTAAGTCCTCTGAACGGTCTCTTCTCCTTTTTTTTTGTGTTTTACGAGTCTGTGTTTGCTAGGAAAAGATTTATGGTTTGCTGGGTTCTGCTTTAGGGCACTTTAGAGACCACCTGTTTAGCTATCATGGAAACCGTGAGTAGTTTCTTGTAGCCATAGACTGACTTCCCCTTCCTTCTTTGTTTTTCTGGGTGTCAGGGATGTCTGACAGCGGTTCCTCCCCTGAAAAGCCTGCTAAAATCTCAACTCCTCCTGCTGAGGAGCTCTCCTCGGGTTCCGGGGCACCTAGTGTAGAAGACCTTGACACTACCCCTACTCCCTCCGAGATCGAACAAGACTCCTACCATCAGAGGGTTCCTCGGAAGGACCCAGAGCCTGGTGAACTTGGGTCGTCGGCTCTGGATATGAATCGTCCCTCCAAAATAACTGAGGATGATCTGGCGCTGTTGCGGCAATGATACGACATCCCGATAGATATTGCCCTTGAAGTTCCCGGCCCGATGGATCGTGCTAGTCAACCTGATGAGGGCTCGGTGGCACTTCTTCCTGTTTTTTTTGAGTGTGGGCTACGGCTGCCGATGCAACGTTATTTTGCTTGGATGCTGGCTGAGATGGAGATTGCCCCTTGCCAATTGAGTTTAAATAGTTGGAGGATTCTGGCCGGCATATATGTGGTTTGGCATCGGGCAGGTTTAGGCGTACCTTGCTTGGAAGAGGTGAAGAGGTTATATCGTTTGAAGTCCAACCCAAAGACTCACTATGGTTGGTATTACCTCTCTGCTTATGATAGCTCGTCCAACCTTGTCCAGAAGCTCCCCGACTCAAACAAGAATTTCAAGGACCTTTGGTTCTGGGCTACTGGGGATTGGGGTCGGGTCCTGAGATCGTTTGAGGAGGACGTCTCGGTTCCGGACATCTTCAGGGCTGGAGGTTAGGAGTTTAATACCTCTTCTTTCTTTCTTTGTTCCCGTTCTTAGTTTCTTTAGGTTTCTAACTTCTCTGGTTCCTCCCAGCTTGTTGGCGAGATGCTCCCAAGGTTTCTCGTCAGGTTCGGAGGCGGGTACATTGGGCTCGGGGGTATGCTGCCCACTGGAGGAAGTTGGTCAATGATGCGGCCTTTGTTGAGTCGGGCCTAACTCGGACCGTTCCTCCGGAGGTCTCGGGTCGAATAGGTAGGTGTCTGATGGCTGTTTTGATGATCTTCCCTGTTTGTTTTATCATGTGTTTGATGTCTTTATATGCTCGGGTTCTGATTTCATTTTCCTCCTTTTTTGTAGGTATGTCGAAGAGGCCAAAGTTTCTTGAGAAGTTGGCCGGTACTATGAAGAAGGCCGGTCATGCTGAAACCGGAACTTCCCGGGCACAACCTGACCCTGCTGGGGCTGAGGGGGCGTCTCAGGGGAAAGTTCAGCCGGCTGCTCGGGGTCTATCTTCTCCTGGTGTGCAGTCGTCGGGGTCTGCTCGTCTTGTCAGTCCGCCGAAGCCTCTTAGGAAGAGGCGACGTCAGTTCGGGTCAGAGGAGACCGAGTTGGTTCAAGAGGAGGAGGGGGATCCTGTCCCGGGCAAGAAGAAAGACGTTCGCCGGGGAAAAAAATCATCTGTGGGCTCCTCCAAGAAGCAAAATGGATCTGTAATCCTCGGGGTGGATGATTTGGGAGAAAGCATCCGGGAGGCTACTTCCCATTTGGTGCCGGCTTTTAATGAACTGGCCGAGGTCATTCCCCCGGGGGAGGTCTCGAGATATGAGGATATCTCTCCTGAAGCTGTAGTGACCGAGATGAGCTCTCAAATGGCAAAGGTAGTTTTATTCTTCCTTTTTCTAACTTCGATTCTTGGTTTTCTTCATATCGTATCTTGACTCCTCTTTTTATTTTTGTGCAGGCTACTTACCTCATGGCGAAGAATAAGGACCTCCTTCTGAGTCTATTGTCCGAGGGTGGTCAGGCCCAGAGACTTCAGAATCGCCTTACAGAAGTGGAGGCTAAATTGGCTGATCGGGAGGGGGTGATTCAGAACCTTGAGTCGACTGCCATTGAGAACTTCAAAGTTAATAAGGCTCTTAAGGCTGCTGCTGCGCTGGAGCGAAAGCTTGCTGATAATGCTCGAGAGGATTTGAAGACCGCCCAATCTGAAATTGGCGTTTTGAAGGCCAAGGTGGCCAGTGTTGAAACAAAATTGAAGGCCAATGAAGAACAAATGGCGCGGGCCCGGGATGACTTTGAGAGGAAAGAGGCCGAGCTTGAGGAGAGAGAGGCCGATCTTGAGGCCGAGAAGGAGGCCATCCGCCTTGAGGGGGTTAGTGATTGTGCTGATCTGATACCGATGGTGCTGCCCAGTCTGAACATGGACCCTATTCATGCGGCCATCAGTTTTTGCAAGGGGGACATAGATGATGAGGAGTTTCGGAAGTGGCTTCCTCCTCCTTCCGAGGAGGTGATGGATCCCGCCCCGGTCTCGATTGTTCCGGCTTCTGAGGCTCCTCATAAAGGACGACCTGAGGTTCCTGCCCCCGGCGAGGATTGCTTTGAGATCCCTCCTCCCGTCCCTGAAGTAGAGGTCTCTCGTGCTACCGAGGATGAAGCAGCTGTTCCTCCTCTTGAGATCGAGCCAGTTCTCCCGCCATCTGAGCCAGTTGAGGAAGAAGTTCCTGCCCCTGTGCGGGCTGAATGAGAAGGGGTAACCCGACCGGGGCCCTGTGTACACTTAAAACTTTTCGTAATAACATTTCAATTTGTATTTTGATATACACACATATATATTTATGTTTATTTCGTGTCTCTTTTTTTATTTCTCTTTTTTTTTTTTGTTGTCCGAACAATTTCGAGACCCTTCAAAGGTCATCATGAACCAGAGGGGTATAACCTGACCCCGAGCTGTGTGAAAGACTTGGACTTGGGGGAATGTTACCTCCCCAGTCCGAAGAAAACCGACTCGGTGGGACGTAACCCGACCCCGAGCTGAGTGAGAGACTTGGCTCTGGGGGAATGTTACCTCTCCAGTCCGAAGGAAACCGACTCGGTGGGACGTAACCCGACCCCGAGCTGAGTGAGAGACTTGGCTCTGGGGGAATGTTACCTCCCCAGTCCGAAGAAAACCGACTCGGTGGGACGTAACCCGACCCCGAGCTGAGTGAGAGACTTGGCTCTGGGGGAATGTTACCTCCCCAAATCGAAAGAGTTTGACTCGGTGGGACGTAACCCGACCCCGAGCTGAGTGAAAGACTTTGGGTTCTGGGGGAATGTTACCTCCCCAAACCTAAAGGAGCTTGACTCGGTGGGACGTAACCCGACCCCGAGCTGAGAGAAACCAAGTGAACTCGGCGGAACGAATCCTGCCCCGAGCCAATTAACCACATGGCCTCGGCGGAACGAAATCCAGCCCCGAGCCAGTTTAATATTTGGGACCTGCTCAGAAGGGAACTGAATCGACCTTTGTGAAGCCCTACCGAATCTGGCATGGGCGTCCCTCTGCCAGATCGGTAAAAAACAAAAACAAGATTAAATAAAATCAAAAGGTGGGGGTGACTTAGCACCTATCCCGAAAATGTTTTTGTAAGCATAAACAACAACATGGATGCCTCAAAACAGCGTCCCGTCTGAGGTCTTCCAAAACATAATTCTGAATCTTTCAGTTCAGTGTCCCGGCGAACCAGGATTCGGATCAGAAGAGCGTTTGATTGGTAAGGGCACATCCTCTACACGTCGGTCCACTGGGGAGCCTGTGTATTTCATGAGGGCTCCTCCTTACCACGCTGGAGTAGGCACACGCTACAGGGGCTCAACGCATCCCGTGCTGTGCCTCTCACGGATCCAAGTGATGAATGGATCAAAGAGTGTCCGGGACGCTAAGGGCATATCCCTCCTTAGGTCCGGTATCACTGGAGCTAGCAATCGTCACGGGGGCTTCGTCACTCCCCGTGCTATGCTTTCCCACGGATCCATTACATCGGGTAAATGAGGATCAAAGAGTATTTCGACACATTAAGGGCATATTCCTCCTTATGTTCGGTAACACTGGAGTAAGCAATCGACACATTAGTAAGCAATCGCCACGGCTGATTTTGGTCTCAGGGTAATATTGGAATATCACTCCCGAGGAAATCCTCCCTCAATAGTGAATTTGTTTGGTTATGGGGGACCAAATGCAAATTTAGCAGAAAATAGACAAACACACCAATCAACAAAGAGATTTAACGTGGTTCGGTGGATTTGGATCCGACCTACATCCACGGACACAAAAAAGATGGTACTTTTATTACTTAAACACTTTTCTCGGGTCTCTACAAGTCAGAGCTTGAAGATCTAGATCACTAATTTTTTTAATGATGCCTTTTACACATACTATGCCCTCCTATTTATAATATCACAGAAATCAGACTCCTATTTGCATAAGAAATCCTATTTGAACTTAGTCTCTTCTCCTTGCAAGGATTCCTAGCCTGATATTCCATTCTCTTTTCTTATTCCTTCTTGGATTCTGACTTCATTTCCTTGTGAGAGTAGGATAACTCGTTTTATCTTATCCGTAAGAATAGGGTGTCGTCATCTTGAATGCGTCTCGCCGTCTGGTCGGTCTTCATGAGGTTGGTCATGACAGTCTTTTATGCTGAGAGTGTTTCTGCCGACCTTATAGTGCTCAGTCATCCGTACCAAAGTGATCGGTCTTTACATGTTGTGGTCGGGTCAGCTTTGATGATCTCAACCAGTCAGTGAATTACCCTTCTGTCCTCGTCGTGCTGTCTTAAATATTATAGTGCCTGAAAACACCATCAACAACCTTCAAATTAATTTGATGATAGGGGAGCTTGCGAACGGCAGCTGTAACGATAAAGGGCTTAATATAGCGAAATTCCTACAAACTCCGATCCATATACGATACCACTATTCACCCAATCACAATATGCCACGCTTGCATCCAAATCAGAGTGACTTTACTGCGGGCCCCATAAAATTATATCAAGCCTTCACAGCGCGTACACCGAAACTACAGTGACAGCCGTCCCTCACTCCCTTGTGCTTTAACTAGGCCTCAATTTCCGCTTCGGACACCTAACCTTAGCTGCGAAATACGAGCCTCAGCTTCGGATCACGAACCGAATCCATTCAATTCAAACACCACCCTTTTTCTCTCTTCTTAAAAATCTTCACTGTTGTTCAGCTCAGGCTGATTAACTCAACGTTAGTCCTGATTCCTTTTATTTATTTATTTATTTTGAATAAATTAAATTATTTCTCGGAGGTGAGGAATTTTAATCTCGTTTCCTAATTCTTAGATTCTTCTGAATTTTTATCATTTCAATTAGTTTGTTTAATGCAGGACCAATGCTTGATCAGCTGAGATCGTTGTTGAATAAAGCTTAAGATTGCTAATTGTTCGCTTTGATCCATCTTAAGTTTTGAATTTGAGGTTAGTTTTTGATTAATTAGTGATGCCTCGTTTCAATTAACCGTTCAATTTAGTTTATAATTATTCTTTTCTTGAATTTGTGAACTCTATTAATAAGATTTTATGTAATTAAGTTTGAAAATGAAAATTTAACATGTGATTATTTAATTTTAGACAATATTTTTGAACTGCTACTTTTATTTTTCTGCTACTGTTATCTTTGTGAAGTTTGTGAATTGTGATAGCTAAATTTTGGCTATTTGATTCTTTTAGCTGCTGTTTGCTTCTGAATGACTTTATTTTTTTGAATTTGAATTTTTATGTGTGACTTGCAATTATGTTACTGTTGAGTAGCTGTTTTGTTTCCATATGGCTATTCTTGAATTTTGAACTTTGTTGGGAGATTGAACTTTATAATTTAACTAGTAATTTTCGAAATGAATTGCCCTTTTAAAAAAAATGAAATTTTAAAATTGATATAATTATTTAATTCTTCGACCAGGAAAGTTGTTTGATTGGTGAAAAAATGGCGCAGCAAAGCAGTAACTGGGAAGCAGATAAGATGTATATTTACAGTTATTAGTGAATATTGATATTTGTTTTCATTTATAAGTTCTTTTGATTACATATAATAAACTGGGTCTTACATCTTTTATTTGCTATATTGTTAGGCTTGATGTGTACATTTATGATTATTTGGTGAAGAAAAAATTGCACAACACTGCAAAGTCTTTCATGACTGAAGGAAAAGTCGCTCCAGATCCAGTAGGTAATGTATTTTCCACCAGCACCTTATCTTGCAATTTTTTCAATGAATCAATAAAATTAGTGTTTTCGAAATTATTGACATTTGAATTGTAACACTATGGTGCTAAGTATGACGTTTTATTATTTAAATCATGGTGATAAACTTGCTTAATTTAAATTTTTATTAATTTCCATCCGATTTCGATCTGTGTGATACCCTTTGATGCCCTACCTTAGTGGCTCTTTATATAGTGTGTAATTAAGCAGGAGTGTGTGGAAAATGTGTTTTCGAATGTGTGCAATGTCTGAAACAGCTGATCATACGCAGCAATTGATGCCCCTGGAGGGTTTCTTTTTGAATGGTGGTCTGTATTTTGGGACATATTCATTGCGAGGACCAATGAAAAGCATTCTGAGGCTGCTGCCTCATATATCGAGGTGGCTTCTTTAATTTAAGCAGCTATTGATGTTACTACCGACAAAGTAGAGGCTTCTGTTGTTCTGAAATTTCCTTTTGCATTTCCTGCCATGATTTTGGTATGCAGTCGCAACAAATCAAAACAAAAGAGCAGCAACAACTGCAAATGCAGCAGTTGCAACTAATGCGTCAAGCTCAGATGCAACAAAGGAACCCAAATCATCCTTCCCTAAGTGGAGCAGTAAATTCTGTGAGTTCTGAAGGAATGGTAGGGCAATCAAATGCTAGTGCATTGGCAGCAAAAATGTACGAAGAACGAATGAAGCACAATAACTCAATGGGGAATTCAATGGGTTCAGAGACATCCCAACCGCTTCTTGATGCTAGGATGGCCCTTCTCAAATCAGCAACAAATCATCCTGGGTAAGTTTGCTCATGAACTTTTCTGACGAGCTTCATTTTAGTTTTTTTAGTTCAATTATTTATTTTGCTCATTCTCTTTTCCTCTTAATGGCAGTCAGTTGGTTCAAGGAAATCATGGAAGCGTGACTGCAGCACTGCAACACTTTCAGGCACGATCCCAACAGACTCCCTTAACTACTTGAAAAACATTTTGCTACATTCAGTGCTCATTTTTATCTTGATCTCTTTTTCTGTCTCAGTTTTATTAATCTGTAAATCTTGTATTCTAGGACATCAAGGGTGAAATGAACTTGGGTACGAGTCAAAGATCTATGCCTATGGATCCTTCTTCACTTTATGGTCAGGGAATCATGCAATCAAAACCTGGATTAGGAAACGCAGGTAAATATAACCTTCCACATGAGAAATTTCTTATGCATTATTGAAAGAGTTGATGGATAACTAAAAAGGCCATTCAATGAACATTGGCTATACTTTCAAAAAGAAAAAGGAATATTTTCTACAAGTGACATCTTGGAAAAGGCAACAGAAAGTTGGAAGCTTCCATATCCTACTGCATAAATAAGAAATGAAACTTGCCAAAATTTCTCTGAAATTATGTATCCTTGAAACTAGTGGATTCAAGCAGTCTATTGAAGGTGGGTGTCAGTTAGTTCAGTTGGTAAAATCTCTTGGGTTGAAAACAAGAGCTCTGGGGTTCAAACCTTGCTCACACAGGTGGGGAGAGGATTTAGTTGCCATTAGGCTAAATTAAAAAATAAAAAATAAAATGTTGTCTATTGAAGCTGGTACATATATTATATTTAACTGACTTTTAGTCTGAATTTATATTCTTTCTGACGGTGTCACTTTCGGAAAGTTCGGTATCTCTCTTCTCTATCTTTCCTTGCTAGAGAAGTAACAGCCAAATTCGAACATGGTAAAGCTGAAACTTCTAGGGAAGTAGAGGAGTGATATGGTATGGAGTAGAGAAGAAGTGGTGGTCATTATGAAATCAATACAACTAGAGGATTTTTTTTTTTTTTAATATTATCTCCAATTGAATTGTTTAAATATCATTTTGTGGATCTCAATTATATGGATTCAAGTTTGAGGTAGGAACTACGTTAAGAAGTTTGAGATAACCAGTCATCAATGTCCCTGCACTAGTTATGTGATGAAGGCTTATTGTTTATGAAGAATACTCTTAACTTCGAGCAATTACTTTATTAGAGAGAAGAGGTTACGAGAATTTAATGACTCAGTATTATGAGGATGAGGTGATATCTAGAAGGAATTTCATAGTTATCAACTCTAATTTAGAAAACATGGAAGTTAATATAATATGGCAGCTTGCTGATGCAAGTTTCAGTTCAACCATCCAAAGAATATGTTACTAGTCAAAAGAGAGGATACTGGATACCTCATATGCATATGTTCCCACCCATGTATGTGATCCAGGACAAACATGGACAGGTTAGCACTTAGTAAAGCACACAATTCAACTTTTACATACAGTTGGTGCTTCTGTAGCTATGTAGCAGGCACTATAACAACCTAGTTTCTAATCAAACAGACATAAATTCACTCATGGTTGATGCACTGCAAGTTATGTCTTTGAAATCTTTAATAATTGTTACCTGCTCTTCTTCTTCTTCAAGGATTGAGCCCTGGAGTTGGTGGTCTTCCGTTGAAGGGGTGGCCATTAACGGTAAGTTGTCATCTACTTCATCTCTTCTTGAATTTTTTTTAATATGTCTGAATGGTTGTACTTGACCAACATGTTTTCTGAATGCTTCAGGGCATTGACCAAATTCGGCCAAATTTAGGTTCGCAAGTCCAAAAACCCTTTCTACAAGGTGGAAATCAGTTTCAGCTCTTGCCACAGCAACAACAGCAGCTCATAGCACAGGCTCAGGCACAAGGCAATCTTGGTAATACAATTTATGGAGATATGGATCCTCGAAGGTTTGGGGGATTACCTCGAGGCAATTTGAATACGAAAGATGGCCAAGCAATAGCAAACGAGGGATCTATAGGTTCACCAATGCAATCAACTTCGTCAAAAGTAAGCGTTTCTCCCTGAAACTGGTTGATTTGCAATAGATTTCATGGTAAATGTTCCAGCAGCATGTTATTGCACTGAATGTCCTTATGCATGGTCTATATTTTCTCCTTGGATCATCTTATTGCAACTCTTTTATTCCAATGATAGAGTTCTATAGAAGCTCCAATTTCATCCCTGGGGACAGACCTGGCCAACTGAATCGGAAAAAACCGGTTTGTTTCCGGTTTAGTCCTTTTTTTTTTTTGGAAAAAAAAGAAAAAAAAGGTGATTTGGTTCCGGTTCCGAACCGAACCTTAAGGTTACGGTTCCACATTATGTGGAATCGTAACCGAACCAAAATGGGTTTCGGTTCGGTTCCGGTGTTGGAACCAGAACCGGAGGGAACCGTAACCTTACGGTTCCATCCGGTTTGGTTCCAGTTCGGTTTCGGTTCTGAATCGAAACCTTGGCCGGGTCTACCTGGGGAAAGTTTGACTTCCTCATGTTAATATCAAACTTGATGTTAGCCAGAATTATTCTCGAGCATCCTCGTTGATACATAAAAGCTATGTCTATCTCATCTTTGACTGTTTGTGGGGGCGTAATAGAGTGCAGTCAATGGAAGTGTGCCTGTCTCTCCTTCCTTGGCAGTTTCATAATGGATAGCATTGGAATTACCTTGGTCAACTTTAGCTAAAATGATGAAGCACGGACTTACATTTGGGTTACCAAATCTTTCACCACTAGCAAAGATAGTATTTTTGTGTGAAAATTCCTCAAGATGCTAAATTACTTGTGTTCAGTTTCAGACTGAATGCACGCACCTTACAGTTACAACTAATCAAAATCCCTGGGGTTTTAGAGCATCTTGTCTCAAATAGTTAGATATGTCCAAGAATCATTTGTTTACTTGTCCTAAGCTGGAGTAAGCATAAAAAATGGCCATTATTGTGGACTGGGAAAACAAAATGGACTTTCCGTTTTAGAAAATAAAAAATAAATAGAAATTTTGTTAGCAATGATCCTAAGGGTATTTGTGATTGTGATAGGATCCGACTCAATTTTGTAATGGAATTTGTAACTCTTGGGAAGAACAGATTAATTGTAATATATATGTTTATATTGACTGAATCATTTGTTCATTACAAGCCATTTTGTCACACTCAAATACCTAATGATTACAATCATAGCGAACAAGGAAAAGAAGAACAAACTAACAGAAAGCAATAAGAAAATAACACCCAGGCTTAGAGAGCTGGGATCTCCCAATGAGCCAAAGAAGGAATTTCCAAGCTCCCACCCATAACAAGTTCCCCTCAATATATAATGATAATGATTGCTTCTAACAGAATGCCACCTCAGCAGAATTGCTCATGCCTTCACGCCCTCACGCCTTATTCTGTTATCAGCTTCTGTTGGGATGCTACTGGATAAGACCTTTTTACCCCTCCTTGTGTAGACTCTGAAGTCAGCGATCCTATCATTACCCCTCCCTTCGAGACCAGCCTTGTCCTCAAGGTGGAAGGTTGGAAATAAATCAGTGAGTAAGGCGACAGGTTCCCAAGTGGCTTCAAAATCAGGAAGGCCGGCCCATTTAATTAATACCTCAGGCACCCCCTGTGGGTCCAAGCGAGACTGCAGAACCTGTTCCGGTTGGACCTGAAGTTCCAATTCGTCCGTGAGAGACAATGGCAACGGCTGACACACGGCTGAAGGTGCCAATGCTTTTTTCAAGTTGGACACATGAAAGACAGGGTGAATTCGGGCAGATGGAGGAAGTTCCAACTGATAAGCCACGTGGCCAATCTGTCGGATGATGCGGAAAGGGCCATAAAAACGGGGACTGAGTTTTTCATTGATCTTCTTGGCCAGAGACTTGCACCTATAGGGTGAAGCTTAAGGTACACCCAATCATCGACGTCGAAATGAACGTCCCGTCGTTTTTTATCAGCATATTTCTTCATGTTTGCTTGAGCTCTTGAAAGAGCAGACTTTAGCTCATCCAAGATGACGTTCCGTTCTGTTAACTGAGTATTGACAGCGTCAACAATGGAAGAACCATCAGAAAAGCAAGAAGAAGAAGAGGGGGGGGTCAATGCCATAAAGTGCCCGAAAAGGAGTCATGCCAATTGAACTATGAAATGAGCTGTTGAACCAATACTCTGCCCAAGGAAGCCATTTCGGCCAACTCCTCTGTTTTGTGCCAGCGAAACAACGCAAGTAGGTTCCAGGCAGCGGTTGACTACTTCAGACTGACATCCGATTGGGGGTGGTGAAAGCCGAGCTTCGTCGTAGGACAGTCCCAGCAGCAGAGAATAATTCGGTCCAGAATGTACTCATAAATATTTTGTCGCGATCGGTGATTATGGACCGAGGAAAACCATGGAGTCGCACCACTTCCTTGATGAACAGGTCAGTAACTGACTTGGCCGAGAAGGGATGAGAGAGAGCCAAGAAATGACAATACTTGGATAACCGATCGACGACTACCAAAACCGTGTCCATGTGTTGGGCCTTGGGGAGATCTTCGATGAAGTCCATGGTGATATCTTCCCAAACTTTATCTGGAATTGCCAAAGGCTGTAACAGTCCACTGGGGCTTAGAGCGGCATACTTGTTGGCTTGACAGATGGTACAACGAGAAATGTAATCCTGAATAGACCTTTTCATTCCCTCCCAATATAGTGCCGCAGAGAGGCGCTTGAAAGTTCTGAAATACCCTGAGTGTCCTCCATTTGGTGAAGTATGAAAATCATGTAGTAAGTCTAGGATCCTGAAAGAGGTGGGTGGAAGGACTAGTCGACTTTTGAAGAGTAACATGCCATTTTTGACTGAGAAGGGTGGGTGACTGCCTGGAGCAGCTAAAAGCTTTAAAAAGATCCTAGAAAGCTTGGGATCTTGCTGAATTTCACGATCCAGGTCATCCAACCCATGGCACTGACCTATCGAAATGGCGCAGAAGTGAAGTGGTTCCGTGGGTGCAGAACCCGGTGGCGGACCCTGCGCAGGCAACCCGTCATCGCCTGATGGTGAATGTCCCATATCTGACTCATAAATTCTGGACAAGGCATCGGCAGCCCTGTTTTCGTTCCCTGGCTTATAAGTGATCGAGAATTGGAACCCGGCCAACTTCAGTAGCCATTTTTGTTCTTCTTCGGTCACCATCCTTTGTTCCAACAAATGCTTGAGGCTGGCCTGATCCGTTCTGATGATAAAGTGGTGTCCCAGTAAATAATGCCGCCATTTGAGGACGGCCTTGACGATGGCCATTAACTCGTTCGTAAACGGACTTCCCTTGGGCCCTTGGAGACAAGGCTTGGCTGAAGAATGCTATAGGGCGTCCTAGTTGCATGAGGACAGCCCCTATACCCAACCCAGAGGCATCCGATTCTACCACAAATGGGATGGAGAAATCTGGAAGTGCCAGCAAAGGTAGCTCGATCATGGCCTGTTTCAGTTTCTCGAAGGCCTCTTGTGCTTCAATACCCCACTGGAAACTATTCTTTTTTGTCAAATTAGTCAATGGTTTCGCTAATTTCCCGTAATCTTGAACAAATCGTCTGTAGTAATCTGTCAGTCCCAGAAATCCCCGAAGTCCTTTAAGAGTAGAAGGGGTTGGCCATTTGACCATGCACTCGACTTTGCTCATCTCCGCAGCTACCCCTGCTTCGGAAATGACATGGCCAAGATACTCCACTTTGGCCTGCCCAAACAAACACTTCTTGCGATTGAGAACTAATTGGTGTTGACGTAATAACCTGAAAACAGTACCCAAATGCGTCAAATGTAACTCCTCGGAGGGACTGTAAATGAGAATGTCATCAGAAAAAACCAAAACAAACTTCCGCAAGTAGGGCCTGAAAATATGGTTCATTAGAGATTGGAAGGTGGCCGGAGCATTGGTGAGGCCGAAAGGCATTACGAGGAATTCGTAGTGCCCCTTGTGGGTTCGAAATGCCGTCTTTTCCGTATCCTCTGGCTTGATGCGGATTTGATGATATCCCGATTTCAAATCCAGTTTTGAGAATATCCGGGCCCCCCCTAATTCCAGTGTTTAAAAAAACGGTTGAGGCGCCCGCCTCGAGGCGCCGCCTCACCGCCTTGCGGCGAAGGCGCCTCGAGGCGGCCGCCTTATGAGGTTTTTCTGAGGCGCCCGCCTCTCTGCTCGTGAGGCGGCCGCCTCAAGCCGCCTCACGCCGGCCAAATCGGCGTGAGGCGGCTTGAGGCGGCCGCCTCACCAGCAGAGGGTTTTTTTTTTTAAAAAAAACTTTCTAAAATGAAACGACGACTTTTTGGGCTTCCAAAACGTCGTCGTTCCATTGAACAACTGAGAGTGGCAGTAGAGCACCTGCACAAAAAGGAGCATAGACCAAAGTAAGCTAATCTTGTACAAATAATGCAATTTATATAATCAAATTAAAAATAATACGACTTTATGTTATTTGTTAGGGAAAGGGAATGCTCCACAATTAGTGGATGAAGACAATACAAGTGAAGGAGGTTCTTTGGATAATGACCCATTTGATGATGACATAGATTTTGACCCAAGCTTCATGCCGCTAGACACTAATGATAGCTTATTTAGGGATTAGTTATCAATAATTTTTTGAACATACTATGAATTATGAAGAAAGTAATGTATTTTGGATTATTTATCAATAGTTTTTTGAACATACTATGAATTATGAATAAATGAATGTATTTTGGATTATTTTTCCGATTTTCGGATCGAGGCGCCCGCCTCACCGCCTCGAGGAGGTCCGCCTCGCGCCTCAATGGCCGGCCGCCTCGAGGCGCCGCCCCGTATTTTAAACATTGCCTAATTCATCCAACAATCATCAATAACCGGGATAGGGAATTTATCGGGAATAGTTAAGGTGTTGAGAGCTCAATAGTCAACGCAAAACCGCCATCCCCCATCCTTCTTTTTGACCAACAGAACCAGACTGGAATAAGGACTATTACTGGGTTTAATAATGCCGGCAGCCAACATTTCTTGCACTAACTTCTCAATCTCATTTTTTTTGTGCGTAGGGGTATCGAAAGGGACGAACTCGAGGTGGTGAGGCTCCAACAATGAGACGAATGGTATGGTCGTGGTCGCGCATTGGAGGAACTCGAATGGTTTGATCAAAGATGGAGGCAAACTCATCTATCACTGTGCAGCTTCTCAGGAACAATCACGGCAGTATGAGGATTCCCAATGGTCTCCATGACTCCAAATTCGAGCATATAACCAGTATCCCCCGCTTGAAATCCTTTCATCAAGGCTTTAAGTGAAACCAAGGTCTTAGATAACGAGGGGTCTCCCTGTAACACAATCTTTCGTCCTTCAACATATACGGTCATTGTCAGGTTATGGTAATTGGCAGAAAACTCCCCTAATTTGGCAACCATGATACACCTAAAACCACATCCGCACTCCCGGTTTCAAAGGGGTAGAAGTCTTCTATGACAGTCAGATTCGGTAACTGGAGCTTCACCTTCGTGCAGACCCCCTCCCTTGACGCAAAAACCATTTCCCACTTCAACCCCAAACTTCATTCTTCCTTCAATCGGAATCCTTAATTTCTCAATTAACTCCTTCGAGATAAAGCAGTGAGAGGCCCCACTGTCAATCATAACAACCACCTGGTCTCCATGAATCACCCCTTTAAGCTTGAGTCTTACCCGTGGGGGCGATACCCACGATGGAGTGCATTGAGAAGGCCATCCCATCTTCCTCTTGAACTGGTTCTGAAGGTGCGCAGGTACATCGGCCGCCGCTCCCTCCTCATCATCTGCTAAAACCATTAACAATAAACTGCGGTTCTTGCATATATGGCGTGGCCCATATTTCTCTTCACACTTGAAGCATAAGCCATTAGCTCGGCGAAAGGCAATTTCCTTGGGTGATAGGCTGCGTATGGTTTCCAGTGGGCTGTTGACACTCCCTTGAGAAGGGAAGGTTGGGCGTGGAGTGAAGCTTGATGGTGCTTCGGAGAGTGCCCTTGAGTTTTAGGGTTCTCCCCAGTGTGAGGTGGGTTGTTGTTAACACTATAGGAGGTGGATCGGGGCACACCCGAATCGCCCATGACCCGCTCCGAGGAGAAACTTTTTCCGACCCGGACCCAGCCCAGCTGCCCTTCTTGGAATATACCCAGATTCTTCTCAGCGTTTCAAGCGTTCCTCATGGCTGTGAGCAAGGAACCCGAGGGAGCCATGACCATCTCTCCTCGAATATCCCAACGAAGTCCGTTAGAAAAAATTTCCACCAGAAATTCTTCTGTTATTTCTGGAACCGAGCCAGAGGCAAGCTCGAACTCGGCAATGTAATCACGCACCGATCTTGTTTGCTTAATATTAAGTAGAGCGCGGTAACTTGTTCCCCTACCATCCCCAAAACGATCAAGAAGGGCGATCTTCAATATTTCCCATGAACGAAAAGGGATCCGTAACTCACTCCATTGGAACCATTTAATGGCCTCCCCTTCGAAGCTCAAAGAAGCCATGGGTAATTTGTCCTTCTCCATTGTGTGATTAATAGTAAAAAATCTTTCTGCCTTATAGATCCAAGCTTGAGGTTATTCCCCTATGAAAAGTGGCATCTCAAGCTTTCTCCATTTTGTTTGGATCTCCTCTCTTGTCATGTTCCGCATCTCTCCCTCCTGTTCCTCCTCATCGTAGCTCCGGTACGGCTCCTTTGACGGTTGTTTGCCGAGGGATGTTAGTTGATCCATAATCTCTTTTAGCGCCGCTTGTGTACTGCCCTTAATCTCCTCCAATTCCCTCTGCATACCCAGTCGCATTTCCTCCAATTCCTGCTTCATTTTCTCAATCGGTGGAACAGTGTGGTCACTGGTCCTAGTTTGAACCATTGTGCTCTGATACCAATGATAGGATCCGACTCAATTTTGTAATGGAATTTGTAACTCTTGGGAAGAAACAGATAATTGTAATATATATGTTTATATTGACTGAATCATTTGTTCATTACAAGCCATTTTGTCACACTCAAATATCTAATGATTACAATCATAAGCGAACAAGGAAAAGAAGAACAAAACTGTTGGAATTAGTTGAGAAGCTAATTAGTATTTATTGTTAGATTATATTCAACCAAGCATTTAATATGGTGTTAGATTCAACCAAGCATTAATTGTGTAGTTGGTAGTTGTGTTGTTGTGTATTTAATATGATAGTTGTATAATGCCTATATAAAGGCCTCTCATTGTAAGTTTTATATCAAGCAAATTTTAATACACAATTTTTCCTTCACAAATTCTCACATGGTATCAGAGCCAATCTTTCTCTGGGTTCTAGTATCTCTCTTTTAGAGTCGTCGTTCAAGTCGGCGCGTGGGGAACACACACCGCTATATATGTGTGAGCCTCACGCGCCGCACCTTCTTTGGCAATCTTGACAATATCAGTGACGACGAAATGCTAATTCTTATCCCTTATTTGCACCAAGTTCACATCTGACTTTTTTGGGTTTTGTTATGGGGTGATTTGACAAGTTTTCTTTAGATGTTTTGAGCTGTTCTGGAATAGTTTAAACTTTTCAGCTGTGCATTTTCCAGCGATGTTAAACCATCCAAACCTCCACATCTGTTCTCGTTGTGCATTCTCCAACGACGTTAAACAACCAAGTCACCATATATGTTCCTGCTGTGCATTCTCCATCAGCGCTTTAAACACCCTAGTCTCTCTATGGTTCTTGTGCTGATTTCATCTGTAACAAGCTTGGTGCATACAACATGTATGCTCCAGCTTGAGGGGGAGTGTTGGAATTAGTTGAGAAGCTAATTAGTATTTATTGTTAGATTATATTCAACCAAGCATTTAATATGGTGTTAGATTCAACCAAGCATTAATTGTGTAGTTGGTAGTTGTGTTGTTGTGTATTTAATATGATAGTTGTATAATGCCTATATAAAGGCCTCTCATTGTAAGTTTTATATCAAGCAAATTTTAATACACAATTTTTCCTTCACAAATTCTCACAAAAACTAACAGAAAGCAATAAGAAAATAACACCCAGGCTTAGAGAGCTGGGATCTCCCAATGAGCCAAAGAAGGATTTTCCAAGCTCCCACCCATAACAAGTTCCCCTCAATATATAATGATAATGATTGCTTCTAACAGAATGCCACCTCAGCAGAATTGCTCATACCTTCACGCCCTCACGCCTTATTCTGTTATCAGCTTCTGTTGGGATGCTACTGGATAAGACCCTTTTACCCCTCCTTGTGTAGACTCTGAGTCAACGATCCTATCAGATTGTTAATTATTGTCCTATATGATTAAGCAGATGATAATAAATAGTTTATCTTGCTGTGATGATTATTCTGAAACTTTGATGTTAAGCAGATGAATATGCCACAGATACAGCAGTCTTCCTCTCAACAACAAGATCCTTTGCAACCACAGCAAGTTCAACAGGTTGTTTTTTCTTCTATTGACGGTGACTGAATTTATATATGGAATAACGTTTTTGGTTTATGAGAGGTCTTATAATTTAATGTTTGCTTATTTGCATCGTGTGTAAATCTCTTTATGAATTAGTTCAATAAAGTTCTGATGTATTTTCTTTAATCCTATTTCCTTGAAAATTGATGACTTGCATTTTCATGATGGAACAGAATAACAGAAAAAGGAAAGGGCCCTCTTCTTCTGGAGCTGCTA
This sequence comes from Zanthoxylum bungeanum, assembly GCA_019454045.1. Taxonomy (NCBI): domain Eukaryota; kingdom Viridiplantae; phylum Streptophyta; class Magnoliopsida; order Sapindales; family Rutaceae; genus Zanthoxylum; species Zanthoxylum bungeanum. The sequence goes on from SKCR01053856.1 coordinate 470,890, forward strand.
ATAGTGCTTGTACAGGAAACACAGTTGGTCCTTCTCCAAATTCTCAGCCATCAACTCCGTCAACACATACACCTGGTGATGGAGTAGCCATGTCAGGCAATATGCAGCATGTTAGTAACATGCCAAAAGGTTTGATGATGTATGGTTCTGATGGAACTGGTGGTCATGCATCATCGACAAACCAGCTGGTATGTAGTATGTACTCAATAAATGTGCAGCCTACTTACTCTACAGTAATCTTGTCAAAGAAGACAAAACTAAACTAAAAAAGAAACAGAGAGTCTATAGGCATGAAGGGAAATTTCTGAACATATATTGCTGGTAACAAGTCCGCAGTTTGGTCATCAATCCATTTAGTGTATCCTTGATTGATTGTAAGAATCAAGAAGGCTTGTGTCAAGCTGAAGTTGTACTTTATGCAGCATATAATGTCTGAGTCTTGGGAAATTTGGGTTTCCTGTTTACTTGATTGCAGGAAGACATGGAACATTTTGGAGATATTGGCTCCTTGGATGATAATGTGGAATCTTTTCCCACTCATCATGATGGAGATGGAAGGGATTTGTTTGGCACATTGAAACGGAACCCTTCTGAACAAGCTGCTGAAACTTCCAAGAGTAATATTTGATCTCATGATTCTACAAGTGATAATTGTTTATATGGACAACAGTAATGACTCTTTTCTGCTTTCAGGTTTCTCATTCAAAGAAGTTAGTTCAATATGTAAAAGCAGTGGCAAAGTTACCAGTTGTCATTTCTCTTCAGATGGAAAGTTATTGGCTAGTGCGGGGCATGACAGAAAGGTATAATGCATTTTAGCATTGCAAGGAGTAAAATATCTTATGAATCATCTGCAATAGGGAGAAAATCAACGTTGCTATTATGCTTTAGTGCTGACTATTCTGTTTGTTAAATCTTGATCTCCAAAACATTAAACTCATATATTAATGTCCTCAAATTGTGAGATGTTTACAGATTTGATTATTAATAATTAGCATTAACTAAATGATGTAAAATGTCCAAGAGGTATTTATTTATTATTATTATTATTTTAAAAAGCTGTCTAACTCATTTGGTTAACCAATATGATATATGGAGAATCACAAATAGATTTGTGAGAATTATTGGGGAAGAATGGATCACAAATAAGGGTGGTTAGTTTATCAAAGTTAGAAGGGAAAAGCTATAAATTAAATATACTTTGTTTGTATACCACATTACAGGTTTATTTATCGTGCTTGTCATATGTTAGGCCATAAAAAATATTCATTTTTAGTCCCAAGGGAATTTTTTTTTTTTTTTTTTTTTTTTTTAAATTTTAAAATTAATGAAATATGACATTTATTCATAAGTAAAACACCACAGGAGTGCATATACACCTTCATATAGGTCGATAACAATACTTAGGGGAAAAAACCTAAGACTCAAGATAGTCAGGATACATCCTGACAACATAAACTTTATGCATTTTGTTTCCCATATCCAATCAAAACTTAAATGCATACCTAAATCTACTGTGACCTTAGAGGAATTATGGATTCGGCTTGATTTCCAACCTATCAACAAGAGTTGGTGAATACAAATTTCAAGACCATAAGTAGAATTACACAATACACAAAGAATACCATAAGACTATTACAACAAGAAAAAAATCATTACAAATCAACACCTCATAAATCTATAAAATGTTCTTTCATTTTCAGATCTACCGGATGAAGTTCCATAAATCATCTATATGTTGTTGCAGCGCCCCATGTACCTGCACAAAGATGGGAAACCATATAAAAACACAAAATACCAATATAGATAAAAAAATTAGTTGGACAAAATAACCACCACACAAGGGTGGAAACCAGATCTAAAGATCGGGTAACAAAAGAAGCATAAAATAAAATAAAAAAGAAAAAGAAGAAAAAATATAAAACGACAGTGAAAGTTGGGGTGTTGGAGGGTTTTCGGATTAATAAACTGCCATGGGTTTGGGGTTGTTTAGGGGAAGGGGTTTGTGGGGTTGAAGGAGGTTGTTGGGGGGAGGTGGGGTTAAGGGTGGTTAAAGGGTTGTTGGGGGGAGGGGGGTTAAAGGGTTGTGCGTTGTTTGGGGGGATGGGAGAGGGTTGTAGGGGTCTAGCCGCCTACCACTCTAGGGTTATGATTGGCGGCTTGAAGAAAAGTTAAGGTTGCTAGGGTTTTTTTGAGAGAGATTGAGATTTGAGTTTAATGTTGACTTTCCACAGAGAAATGATGTTTGAGTGGTAAAAAAATGGAGAAATGAAAAGTTGGACGCAAAGGCCATTAACCATTAGATAAAAATCCATGACTCCTCGCGCTCCAGCTTGAATAATTCTTGAAGAATTAAAATGGGTAGGTAGACAGTTCTTGATTCTGATACATGAAAACTGGTGTGTCAAGTAGTTCTAACCATCAACCTCAACCAGAATTAGGGCCATTTGATGCAACAGTTAGATCATCCAGTCCATAACTGGTAGAAAACTTATGACTCCTCAGTTTAGTTGTGTGCCAACTGAGTGGTGTTTCTATTGCTGCCTACATACCACAATATTCAAGGAAAATATCATATAGTTATGATATACATTTGGGAAATGCTATTATACTCTTTGGTTTTTGATTGCCGCATTCACTTTATGTGGAACATGAAGGGGTAATCCTCAATGAATGATTAGTTTGGAGCTTGAGTGCCTAAACATACTTTTGCTTATTGTCATCTTGCTTACCTTCTTTACCACATTCCTCTACTTTTGTTGTAGTATGGTCAACTTGTATGTGTCATGGTATTTCCTTTGTGAAAAATCGAGGAAACTCTCCTTTTATTTTCTTATTTTAAACTATACAAGAATAGGCTTTATATAGCCTTCAGTCTTCTCTATAAAAGGAAGATAAATCTACCCATAATTACATACAATCAATTACAATCAATTAACACATCTCTAGCAATTTTAAAGATACTTTCCTATTTCTAACACTCCCCCTCAAGCTGAAGCATATAGATCATATGCACCAAGCTTGTTACAAATAAAATCAATACGAGGATCGCGAAGAGACTTAGTAAGGATGTCCGCTAATTGTCCTTCAGAGTTGACAAAGCTAGTGACCATGCATCCAGATAAAATTTTCTCCCTGATAAAGTGACAATCAACTTCTATGTGCTTGGTCCTTTCATGAAACACAGGGGTAGATGCTATATGTAGAGCTGTCTGGTTGTCACAAATTACCTTCATTTGTGTCCCACCTCCAAACTTTAATTCCTGTAACAACTGTTTTAACCATACTAATTCACATGTTTCCATGGCCATAGCTCGATATTCTGCTTCTGCACTAGACCTGGCAACAATTGCTTGTTTCTTACTTTTCCAAGATACTAGGTTGCCTCCAATTAAAACACAATATCCTGTAGTAGAACGCCTGTCGGACGGAGAGCCTGCATAATCTGCATCAGAATAACCATCTCAGTATTGCCTTTATCTTCATACAATAATCCATGTCCTGGCGCTTTCTTGATGTATTTAAGAATGCGTATGGCAACATCCCAATGACTCTCACTTTGAGTTTGCAGGAATTGGCTAAGCACACTGACTGCAAATGAGATACTGGGCGAGTAATTGTAAGATAGTTCAACTTTCCAACTAACCGCCTGTATCGTCCAGGATTTTTAGCGGCTCTCCAACTAGTTTCCTGTACTCCTCAGGGTTCTCCAATGGCTCCCCCTCTTTTGACAGAAGTTTAACATTTGGATCCATGGGCGTGTCAACAGGTTTACAATCTAACATGCCTGTTTCTTGAAGAATGTCTAGAGCATATTTTCTCTGAGAGATGACTATACCAGTATGAGATTGAGCTACTTCTATGCCAAGGAAGTACTTTAGTAGTCCCAAATCCTTAGTTTGAAAATGATTAAATAAGTGTGTTTTCAGTTGTCGAATTCCCTCTAGGTCACTTCCAGTAATGACTATATCATCCACATATACAACCAAGTAAATGCATTGGCCATTGGAATGTCGATAGAAAACCGAGTGGTCTGCCTCGCTACGAGTCATACCAAATTTCTGAATGACAGTACTGAATCTCCCAAACCAAGCATGAGGAGACTGTTTGAGACCATACAGAGAGCGACGAAGCCGACAAACCAGACCATACTCCCCTCTGAGCAACAAAACCAGGTGGTGGTTCCATATAGACTTCCTCCTAGAGGTCTCCATGAAGGAAGACATTCTTGATGTCCAGCTGATAGAGCGGCCAGTGATGCATAACAGCCATGGAGAGAAACAAACGGACGAAAGCAATTTTGGCTACAGGAGAAAAAGTGTCACCATAGTCCAAACCAAATATCTGGGTATAACCTTTAGCAACCAGGCGAGCCTTGAGTCGATCAATCTGCCCATCAGGACCAACTTTCACCGCATAAATCCATCGGCAACCAACTATAGATTTTCCAGGGGGTAACGGAACCAAATCCCAAGTGCCACTTGAGTGTAAAGCAGCCATTTCATCCATCATTGCTTGTTTCCATCCTGGATCAGACAAAGCCTCATGGACATTTCTAGGAAGAGGAACAGAAGACAAGGTGGAGACAAAAGCAAAATATGGAGTAGATAAACGATCATAACTGAGAAATGTATAAATAAGATGTGGATTACGAGTGGAACGAATACCTTTACTGGTGGCAATTGGGCCAGGAGGCTAGGAAGGTCCACTGTACGGGTAGGAGCTGGAGCATGTTGTGAGTCAGTGGCTGCAGTGTCAATGCCGGCGGAAGATAGAGAACGAGGACGACGATGGTATACCTGAAGAGGACGAGGTGGTGACATAGTCTCAAGTGTAGGATGAAAGAATGGAACAAGTAATACCGCAGAAGGGGTGGGAAGAGTCGGGGTATGAGGAGATAAGTAAGGTGATGACTCGAAGAATGTGACGTCGGCAGAGATAAAGTAGCGGTTATTATCTGGAGAATAACATCGGTACCCTTTTTGAAGTTGGGAATATCCTAAGAAGATGCATTTAGTAGATTCGGCAGAAAGTTTATCTTGTCTCGGGGTTAGATTATGGACAAAACACACACAACCAAATATGCGAAGTGGGACCGAATAGAGAAGTTGGTTGAGAAATAAGATAGAGTGGGGAATTTGGTCTTGTAAAACAAAAAAAGGCATGCGATTAATGAGATAGCAAGCAGTAAGAACTGCATCCCCCCAGAAACGAAAGGGTATATGGTTATGGATTAATAAGGTACGAGCTGTCTCAATGAGATGTCGGTTTTTACGTTCAGCTAGACCATTTTGTTGGGGTGTATAGACACAATATGACTCATGTAGAATACCTAGAGATGATATAAAGGTGGTAAAAGGAGCAGAGAAATACTCCCGAGCATTATCACTACGGAATACACAAATGGGAACATCAAATTGAGATCTGATTTCAGCACAAAATTTTCGAAAAATAGGAAATAACTCAGAACGATCTTTCATTAAAAATAGCCAAGTATTTCGAGAGTAATCATCAATAAATGTCACAAAATACCGAAATCTCATAACAGAATTGACACGACACGGACCCCAAACATCGGAATGAATTAACTCAAAAGGGGACGCAACCCGATTATTGACTCGATTGGGAAACCGTACACGAGTATGTTTCCCAAGTTGACACGACTCACATGGAAATGAAGATAATGAAGAAAGTTGCGGAACTAGCTTCTGAAGCTTAGAGAGACTGGGGTGACCCAAACGGTTGTGGAGAACATCAGCAGAATCGGTGGAGGTGCAAGCGACCGTAGGCAATGACTGCGTGAAATGATAAAGGCCTTGTGACTTACGTCCTGTACCAATCATCCGTCCCGTACCCTGGTCCTGTACAATAACAGAATGATTAAGAAAGGTGACAGAACAATTCAGATCATGAGTGAGTTTACTAACAGAAATAAGATTGAAAGGACAACCCGGTACATAAAGCACAAATTTCAGAGGTAAGGAAGGAACAGGAGAGGCCTGTCCAATTCATTTAGCGATAGTTTTTGAACCATTAGCAAGAGTAACCATAGGAAGAGAATGAGAACTAGTTAAAGAAGACAAAAGTTTTGGATTACCAGAAATGTGATCAGAGATGCTAGAGTCCAGGACCCATGGGCCCAATGGTGAGTACTGAGTGATGCAGGCAACAGAATTACCAGTATGAGCAACAGAAGCAGATGACGAGGATTGAGAGGCCTGATACTAGAGGAAAGCTGCATATTCTGCTTCAGACAGAGTAACATTCTGAGAAGGCTGGTTGAAGTAGTTCGAGGACGGGGAAAGATCAACCTGAGCAACCTTAGCCTTAGGAGGATGTGGTGGTTTGCCATGGAGCTGATAGCAACGCTCCCGAGTTTGGCCAACGTTGTGACAATAGGTACACTTCGGACACTCGCCCCGATGACGAGGATTACCTCGACCGCCGCTGGAATGGCCGTGAGCGGCCAAAATGGAAGACTCAGTTGGATGAGAGTCAACAATAGTTGAAGAAGAGACGCGGAGAAGGCAAGAGAAGACATTCTCCAGAGAGGGAATTGTAGCACTAGCTAATATTTGGTCGCGGACTGGCTGAAGTTCGGACCGTATCCCGAGAAGAGTTAAGACCATAAAGAAGTGTTCCCGTTGGCGCTTCTGATCAGATAAATTCGAAGTAATTGGGAGGAGAGAATTGAACAAGGATTCTACTCTGCCAATGTATTCAGAAATATCCATATCCCGCTGATGCAAACTGAACATGTTAGAGACCACATAATAGAAACGTTGAATATCATTAGTGTATAAAGAGCGAGCTTTGCCCCATAATTTAGAGCAGGTCTTATAAGGCCTAAAAATAACCAGAAGTTTCGGATCAATGGCCTACCAAAGTAAATTACATAACTGAGCATCTATTTTCTTCCAAAGTGGTCGTTCTTCAGGAAGAATATCTTCAGCATTGGAAGTCAAATGGTCTTCACATCCTTGTCCCATAAACCAGGCAGCCCAACACACATAATTTAGAGGGCCAAGTAATTTTTCAGATGTAAGAACACAAGTACTAGAGATAACAGGAATGTGAGCACCAGGCTTACCCAAAGCGGATGGGCGGGGAGGAGGATTACTGCTCGGGTCGGCCATGGCAGTGAAAACAGAGTGGAGTCAGTTGCAGAGAGAGAGGCTGTGGCGTGTGAGAGCACGTGCGACCGAGGCAAGGAGGGCGGCTCGGAAGACAGGAAGATCGACGCTGTCTGAGTTCAAGGATGTCGTCGGAACAGTGGCGCCGGACGCGTGAACAGTGACGCTGGAAAAGTGACTCTGGAAAAAGTGAAAAGAAACCCTAGGATCAACCTACTGATACCATGAAGAAATTGAGGAAACCCTCTTTTTATTTTCTTATTTTAAACTATACAAGAATAGGCTTTATATAGCCTTCGGTCTTCTCTATAAAAGGAAGATAAATCTACTCATAATTATATACAATCAATTACAATCAATTACAATATCTCTAGCAATCTTAAAGATACTTTCCTATTTCTAACACTTTGCATAGGAGATATAATCACAACCGTGCATAGTCTTCCCTTTTCCAGGTTTAAGGGCATATATAACGTATACGGAATTTTGTATAGTTTTTGTAGTTTTATTCCATAGGAAGATTATAGTTTGTAGACTGTAGTTCACTTTTGTAATTGTTTCTCATTTATTTATTCTATAAAAGTGTGTGTTGGGTATATAGAAAGATTTGATTACATACAAACCGTGCTGGTGTAATAATGTCCGGATGGGCTAAAAAATACGAGACAATACATGTATTATCTCGTACGTCCGGATGTTATTACGTCAGGACGATTTGTATATATGTATGACTTACGTATTTTAAAAACGTACGGATTGAGCTAAAAGATAAGAAAAACACAAACTCCAATGTATTGTCTTTTTTTCTTTTAGTGCATTGGAACACAGGTATGAAAGTAAATTATTTCCACTCCACTTTTTATCCCTCACAATGCTTCTGAAAAAATACCAGAAAACTGATATATTTTAGTAGGAAATAAAATAAATTTTGCTAGGCCAGATCATGTTATGGACTTCATGCTATTGGTGGTGAAACTCCTCTACAATATTTAGTGTTCCTTTAATGTAGTGAGACCCAATTCAGAAGAGGCAGTAAGGGATTTGATTAAATCCCTGGAGATCCTCTTTTAAGGTGCAACATGAATTACTGAGCTGCCTAAGCATTTGATTGTTATGAACTTATGAGAGATACAATCATCTTTTTTGACCTTGTGTGTGTGTAATACCTCTAAATCATTTAGAAATCAAAAGGAGTAAAAAAGCTGAGTATGAGAGTGTTACAATCATCTATTTTGACCTTGTGAGTGTGTGAGTAATAGATATGCATTGACTAAGACAGTAAAAACTCGTTGGTTCAAGCATCATAATATTCATTCCTTAAATATTTCATTATTTTAATTTCGTTAACTTTTATTAGTTCTGTTCAGCAGTCTATTCTAGTTTCCAAGTATGTACATGTAGAAATTCAGTGACATAATTTTGGTTGCTATATAGAAATTCGTTGAATTCCTATGTGTTTTGGAGGTTCATAGAGGCATCTTTCATTGGCCAAAAGAACATGAAGAACCAAACATATTATTGCTTTTATAAATGTAAAAATGATATGGATGCTTAGTTTTATTTGTGTGTGTAGGTTGTTGTTTGGAACATGGAAACTCTTCAAACTGAGTGCACACCAGATGAACATAATTCTATAATCACTGATGTTCGCTTCAGACCAAATTCAACTCAGCTAGCAACATCTTCATTTGATAAGACAGTTCGACTTTGGGATGCTGCTAAAGTAACTTCTCTACCTTCTCTCTTCGTCCTCCCTCTCTCTCCTCCCCCCTCTCATGCATTAGCATCAGAGGAAGTATGATAACCTCTTCTTAGTTCTGTTTCCTCGAACATTCTCTGTATTTAGACTGTAAAACACTCTTCTCTATTCTCTTTGCATCATAAACGTTGCAATTCTTTTCTTCTTTTCCCATGCAATTTGCATGTTCATATGCAAATTTTTTTTGTAAATGTTGTTGGATGCATGTAAAATTACTTTGTAGTTTACTGTTTCCAATAAGCTTACCTTCTAAGAAAAGTTCCATAGCTCTTTAAGTTTTTTATTATTTTTACTTGGGGGGATGCTCTGCA